>VWZT01006091.1:124307-230760 GCA_013397055.1 Pachycephala philippinensis | reverse complement strand
GCGGGAGCAGGGCTGCGCTCCCCCAGGCCCCGCCGGGGGTGTGTGCGCGGCCCCGGCCGAAAGATCTGGTGCTGTAATGTAGGACAGCGATGTCCGTGAGGTAGCACTGGGAACCCAGGTGTCACAAACACTAGGAACGGATAAAGCGCTTAATCAAAAGACAAAATCAGGAAATTGCTAGCTATGGTGCTGTTTAAGTGCTTTGCGTGGCTCTTCGGTATAAAATCTAGTGGGAGGAAGGATGTTGGGAATAAGATGAGGAATAAGGGTTTCTTCTATAACGTGTCCCAAGCACGGTGGGGTTGCAATCATGTCTCTGGCCAAAAACACGAGGCCTCTGGCCAGGTGCTGGGCAGCGCTTCCTGCCTTTTCCTGCTTATTATTATTTTTATAATTTAGCGAGCCATTTGGCTAAATAAGTCACGAATAGTCTGCCTGTGTGACAATCCATCCTTTAAATAAAAGTCTTGAATGGGTTTGGGCTTCCACTGGCGCTGAAATTCCTGTCTTGCAGCCTGACAGCACAGCTGTAATACAATATTCTGGGATTACAAATAAGCGATCAGCAAGTTTATTTATGTGACCAGAGTCAGAGGTGTTTTATAGCTTTGCTTTATTTTCTGGCAAATACACATTTTTAAAAAATACTAGAGATTCATTTATTGGCCTCTGGTAAAAATAATACTCCTTTAAAAAATGCTTTCATGTACATTTTTAAATATAGAGGAGGTCTTTACCGGTTTTTATTAGTAAGTATATTTGAACTAATAATATGAAGTGGGTTTTATCAAACAGCCTGTTAATAAACACTGGGGGGAAATGAATAAATCTTTGTTGTAAGCTGAAGTTGTTACGGCAGCAGTATCAAACATGCTTAAGAAGGAAACTATTGTTGTTTTGACATTCTTTGTATTAAGTATGATTAGATGAAAATCAGCTCTTGTTGTGGATAAAACTGCTTTCAGCAAACAAGCAAATCCAAGCTCAGGTGGGCAAAAAGTGGGGCCTTAATTGGCGCTGACTTGCTAATTAGACATAATTGTGGTTCAGGGAAACAATTTCTTTCTTCACTTCATCACAGGTAGATACAAACCTTGCCAGACTCTTTTTTCTTGAAGTAATGATAATTTGTCAGGCTGTCTTTCTTTCAGATGAGCTTCTGGGCTAAATAACCAGTAGCCATTGAAGTTAAATCAACTAACTATAGCACTTTTGGTTGCCAGATCTTTAGGCAGCAACGCATACTCCTTATAACAAAAAATGCTACTTGACTAACTGCAGCTATTAAAAGGCTTAGTTTCAAAGTACACTTAAATATTAATGTTCAAACAGACTTAATGCTGCGGGCAGCATTCGTATGCTTTGGCAATACCTCTGCCTTACAGTCCTTTCTAGCAAGCAGTGCTGACCGCTGTCCTTCATTCAGGAAACACCAGGTAGAAGTATTCATGAAGTAAATTCTGCTCTGAGCATTTCTTGCCCTACTGATCTTGTGATGACATACTGCCTGGTGATAGGGCTGAAATGATACTGTCACCTTTGTAAATAGTTGCATTTATTTCCAGAAGCTTCCTTGGCCCTGTACAAGTAGATCCAGACTGACAGAGGTCATGGAGCTGCTGACTAGTACAGGCGTCCTCATGGTGTGTGCTGAAAGACATGGTGTTTAATGTAGGAAAATGAGATTGGACTGTAAACCAGACACTGGAAATGGTGAAGGGCTTAATCCAAATGCAGACAGGTAGAAAAAGCAGAAAATTGTTTGCTCTGATGCTGTTTAAAGGCTCTGTGTAGCTCTTTAGTATCAAATTTAGAGGGAGGTAGGATGTTGGGAATAATACAGCGAATGAGGATTTCTTGCATAATGTGTCCCAGTCACTTTGGGATTGCAACCATGGCCTGCACTTTCACTTCTGAAGGGTTGAAGACCATTTTAAAGAAGCTTTTGCAGCCCCTTGGTTTTGCAGTGAATCCCATAAATTCATTTGGTGCTCTGTTTCAAATACTGTGCTTGTGTCTCGTTTGAAAAAAATATCAAAGGAGTTTTTCATGCTGGAATTTTTTTTCACAGCATGTGAACATGAGCAGGGGTTGTCTTTCCTCCCGCCTCGCATCTCCTACAGCAGAGCACACATGCTCCAAAATAGCATCAGCGTGTGCTGTGCTGAAATGCAGCTGTGAGTCGTGGGAGGCTGGACACCATTAGGTGGCTGAAGGTGCCCGTTTCCTTGCCATGGTCTTTGATGCCATGTGAAATAAGAGCTTCTGCCGGTGACTTCCTCCACTTTTTGGTCGTTGTAGGCTTGCAAAAAAATTACCCAGCTAAAGGTTTACAGCTCAGCCTTTATTGGTAACAAATGGTGAAAAAGCCGTTGTTGTTGGTATATGTGACATTTACATTTATGTTTCCCTTTCGTTCTTTTTTTTTCCGTCTAAGAGATGACATCAATCTGCCAAGAATTTATTACAACATTCAAGGCTCTGACTTTAAGAATTGCTAGATTTAAACCCGGACAAGGATGTGGAATTGTGCTGCAGGATTCCTCCTGCACCTCACAGGATCCCTCCCCACCGAGGCTGATCTGTCTTTTCACCATATGTGCCCACCAGGAGTAGAGATCGGCTGTTCAATGTCAGCAAGTAAAATTTTGTTAAAATACAGCATATTTTACAACTCCCCTGGGTTTGTAGTGTTCAAGATGCTGCTGCATGTTTGCAGACATGGGGTGCTGGCACAGTGCTGCTCAGGAGGGGTGGCACAGATGGGAGGTGGCGGAGGCTGAGGGACATTTTGGTAGCGTTTCTGGAGGTTTGCTCCAGGTTAGGCTGGACTTATGACTCAGCACTCTGTCCGTGCTCCCCAAGTGGCTCCCGGCAGTACTGCCAAACAGGGATTAGTGCCTTGCTAAACTCTGCAGGTCGTGCCAGTTGGAAATGCAGGTTGCTGTCTCCAGTATGTGATTCTGTACCTGTGCAATATGTCACTGTGTGGCTTTGCCTTCTGCAAAGGGGACAACAATAAACCAGAACAGCCAATCCTCTCCAGTCCTAACAGAGCGGGTTCAGCCCTGGCCTGGGGCTGCCACTGGCTCAGGTGCAAGCCTTGGGTACATCAGAGCTGCAGCCCAAAGGTGTGTCCTCGGTCCATATCCATGTGCTCAGTCCAACAGTGCATCCGCAGCACTGAGAGTGTTCAGTATTTAGTGTTTAGCCACAATCCTGTGCAGTTTGTGTGACCTGTGTTTCCGTGGTTGGGTGGCTGCCACTCCCTGCTGAGACACTTTGAGCTCTCTGGGTCAGCCTGAGTAAACTGCAGCCAGATCTGTTCATTGCAGTGAGGGTGTGCAAAGCCTCCTGTGTCTGACAGGAATATCCCGTTCCTACCAGATACCAGGCTGAGGCTCTTCAGTCCAACAGTCCAGTAACATTTGGGATGTGAGATTAGTGTTTGCTGAAGCTGTAGTTGCCAAGTCTCAGAAGAGAGGTTGAGGGCATGTGGACTATTCACTTACATCTCTGTCCCTGTCCTGATCCATGGGTAGTGGTTGAATCACTCCTGCACTGAAGGTATTGGGAGGAATTTGACTCTGTGCTCGTTCTCTTCTGTATTGGATAAATAGGAATTTCTAGTCACAGGCCATGTTTAAGAATGTAAAATAGTGACAGTATTGTGAGAAGTTGCCTGTTTAGGATAATTGTTATGTGTCTTTTAAGCTGAACGTTTATATACTCTTTTCTTTAAACTCTTAGAGCCCTCCTGGTATTCACAGCAGAATGGCAGCCAGTACTAGGATTTCTTTACTCTTTGAAGGCTGCTGTGCCAATGGCTGTCTACTTTTCTGCTGAAAAATGTACCAGCCCTTGCTTCCCTTTGTCTGGCCTGATTCCAAGTCAAGTCACTGTTACTGCATTAAATACGAGTAAACCTGTACATCTCTCTACATATTTGAATTTAATTATCAAATTATAATCTTAAAAAGAGGACATAGTATTTAATAAATAACAGGCAGTCTTCCTAAATCTAAACAAATCTATCCTAAAATATATCCCAATTATCAAACAAAATCAGTCCTTTTCTGATGCAGTTTGTGTTACACTCACTTTTCTTGCAGCTTAGCTAAAATCAATAACTTATTCTATTAAGTGTTTGTTTAGTTGTACAGACCTGCTGCATCTCACTGAATTATTCTGATTTCACGTGCGCCATTGGTTTTATAATTAATTCATCACTTTGCATAGTCTCTTCACTTTAAAAGAGAGGTGTTAGGAGGGAAAAAACTGGAGGTAAAAGAGGGTAGCGATGCACTGTGAGTGTCTTACAACACATCTCGTTTTTTGAAAGGTGTATGAAGTGAGGATTGTGCTTCTCTTGAGCTTCCTTAATCTGCTGGTGTCCTGTACACTAGAGACACAACACTAACAGCTCCACTGGGAAAGGAGAGAAGAATTGTACATGTGGGACTAACAGAAATTTGAAACTCTGAATAGGATGGTTGGAGCACCAAAGAACAATTGAGATGTGTGAAGCAGTCAAGGAGGTTTAACTGCATCTTCTGTTAAATTTAATTAATGTATTTAGGTCTCCCAAGACTATTTCCAAAAATACCACAATCTCCTTGAAGGCTTTGGTCAATGTGATTTATGGGTTAAGGACTTTTGAATAATTTTGTACTGCACAGATTTTAAGAATTCCAGTTGAAGTTAAGAGCATTAATAGGATCAAAGTATTACTATTTCAGGGAAAGACCTAATGCAGTGATAAAATTTGTTACTTGGCCATTGCTTCTTTTAGTTTTGTGGGCTTTTGTGTTTTAAATGTGATCAACTCCTTGCCTTTACTGTACAGAATGGGACACATACATTCACAACTTCCTGTTCCTTGGGAATCCCGTGTTTGTCCATGGATTTTCAGCTCACTTTGAGCTATGGAGCTATTGCAATGATATGTGAAAAAGTTTTTCAAGTTTGTTATTTAAAGCTCATCAGGATGGCAGCCTGCCAGTCTGATTTGGTTGCTGCGATGTGACCTCTATTCATCACTTCAGAAGATATATCTGATAACAGATTATATTGAAAATACAGATGGAAGGGGTGGCTCTCTCAAGTCCTAGGAGCATGGCTATCATGGCAAAATAAAGACACAGTTAATGTGTCAGAGTGGATGCAGGTTCACACTGGTACTTAGCAGTAAATTGTATTTACCAGCTGCTGCCCTGCATGCCATGTGCAGTGTCCTGTCACCCGTGAAAGGAATATGGAGTAGAAATTTATACAGCAGCTCCTGATAGTGCCTTCTCATTGGAAAATAAATTATTACCTATTTTTCCTCACTGCACAGGTTTTATAAATTAAAAGCTTATCAGTAGTCATGTAATGCTTTATTTCTTTTAAAATAGGTTAGCTACCGTTAAATACAAGAGTGAATTCTGTTTAATAGCTCTCTAATTCAGAATTAGGATTGTAAAAATTCAGGTACAAACCTTTAAATAGATTCTCGGATCTGTTTTGAAACTCAACTGGAAAAAAGGCATCATCACCATAGCAAATGATCCAACTTCATGAGCTCAGGTCAGCTTACATCTATGAACAAATACCCAATTTTAAAAGCAGCTTAATTTGTTCTATGCAGCCAGCTCTGGAAGGTATTGATTGCATCAAATGAGTTTTGGATCAAATGAGCAACTTCTACATATGTTATGATGCAATTTTTGCAGGAAACTGGGCGAGTGAGGGTTTGTCTTGTTTCTGAGTGCCTCTGAGCACAGCTTTCTGCCCAGCTGAGGCAGTGCAGGAATCAAATGACCCTTGCTAATTCTGCCCACATCTTGCAGTCACACTCATTTTCTACTATCTTGTTACCATATTGGTCTTATGTTTGCTGCCTGCTGGGAACAGCTAATAACTACTGAATGCATTTCATAGTTGGTACAATAACAGCCTCTTTACTTTCCCTGTCAGTGTGGCTGCTTGGCTTTGAAAGCCTTATTGATGGTGTTTGCAACAGTTCTGTTTGTGGTGACAGCTGTTGTTTCAGACTTAAATTTCATCATTGTATTTGTAAGAAACGTGATCTTTAACATTATCATCTTGCTGCTGCAATTTTTGTTTTGTTGGGTATTTTTTCTGCGAGTAAATCCTCACTGATTAGGTGAGGAACTCTTCCCAGTTAGAGCCCTCTCCCCTCTGGATGAGGGACTGGCACTGGTGTGACAGTTCCTACAAGTAACACTGAAGGTCCTTTGTCTTCCTGTGTGATGACCAGAGGCAGAAAGGAAGCCTATTTTACATACATATATGAATATTTAACTACCTGTTTGTCCAAGCTAGGCGTTAGATTCATGCTGAGTCTCTTCCTCTGGTATTTGACACAGTATTTTTTCAATATATAAACCCTTTCAGTGCTTTGTAGACCAAGATGTCTGTAGAGCCATATAGGATATTTTCTGAGATGCCTGGGATGTTGTTGAGTTTAAAATTTGGCCTGCTAGGCAACCTTTTGTAAAGAGGGATTTGTGCCGTGGGTCTGGAACAGCTGTCACGGGCTTGCTGTCATTGGAAATGTATGCAAAGCAAATCACCATTGCCCTCTTGAATTCAGGGCAGGGTAGAGGTGCACAAGATCGAAGTGATTGTGTGTTCACACCAGCAACACAGCCCAGACTGAGGGCTGCCTGAGTCTGTCCTTTCTCCCTTAGAGCTGTTCTGAAAATTGCTCAGTTCAACTGTAATTCTCCTGGCCTCAAAAACATTTGTACAGATTGGGTGCTGCTGCTGCCTGCAGTACTTACCCCACGTTATTATAAATACTTTATGAAAATAATCTCTTTACTAAACTACTTGAGTGTCTAGTTCTCTGAGCTGTAAACGAAGTCCCTTATACCATGGTGCATGGATTAAAGATTCTATCATTCTAAATTTAATCCTGTTTTCTTGGTTGGTTTCCATGAGGGGTGGAAAAATAGAGAAGGGGGAGGTTTGCCTGGTGATCCAGTTACTTAGGATGCAGATTATAAAATCATGTAGGTGTGGGGATCACTATGGAGCCAAATCTTATGTTTTTGCAAGCAATTTAAAAGACAAATTAGTTGTGCTTGTAGAAGGCATGTCAAATGACTATGTAATTCTTTTAAGAAAAAAAATTGCACTTTCTTGTTTTTCCCAAGACTGCTCCTTTTTTCATCACACCAGTTACTTCAT
Source organism: Pachycephala philippinensis (assembly GCA_013397055.1). NCBI lineage: Eukaryota > Metazoa > Chordata > Aves > Passeriformes > Pachycephala > Pachycephala philippinensis. Next base: position 223,563 of record VWZT01006091.1, on the reverse strand, counting down.
CCTCTCTGATGCTTCTGATGTTTCTCCCAGCAGTTCACCCTCTCCCTTGTGCAATTTCATGTTTATTGCCTGTTGATATTTGTAATTAGTGCTTCTTTTGACATGTGAATTAACAATTTATTTTGTGTCTTCTCAAAATATTTGCATTTCCTCTGGTTTGTGATGTCTCTTCTGGCCTTGCTATATTTTTACCAGACTAGGAGCAAAGATCTAAGGGCAGTAACATTTTTTTTTCCTTAATTTTTGTATAGCTGGTATTACACTGTGCTTACTGATGTCATACAGTGGTGTAGATGATCACAGAATCATGGAATTGTTTAGGCTGGAAAAGACTGAAGTTCAGGCTCGAAGAACACAACTTGACATTTGTTTCTTGTTCTATGCCACACATATAAAGTGTCAGATTTTTTTTTTTCTGATTAAGTTTTCTCACTGCTGCTGGCTAAATTTCTGATTTTGTTTTGCTTTTTTTCCTCTTTGGTCCTGAAAGTACAGTTAATAGGCTGGTTTTCAAGTGGCTGCCCTGAAATAAATCTTGCTAAACTCAGGATTCCTTCCTTATTTGTAGTCATAAATTTGTAGTCCCACTGCCTATTTTATGTGGCTTGGGGTTTTTTTTAAACTTATTAGAAAAGCAGCTATTCTTTGTGCATCCCCAGAATATCTAATTTTGTTTGTTTCTTCTGGTATTTTCAACTTATGCACAGTTTTGCACTTAAAATATTTGCTCATTTGCTATTTAAGTTGCACATCAAATTTCTCTATTTGAGGAGTATATGTGAGCATAAAATTAGAGTAGTTAAGTTGCTCCTTCCCTACCATTTTAATGTGCACTTGAAATGGAGATTAGTGATGAAATCAGACCAGGAAAAAATCACTTTAGAAGAAAAAGTGTAGCTTGGATTGATGATTAAAATCAGGATGGTTCTTCCAGGGAAACATTTTCCATTGGCTTCAGTCTTCAGCAGGGTTTTTGTCAGGGAGGTTTGCACGTCAGGGCTTCATTGCTCTGTTGCTGTATCCCCACTTCTCCTGGGAGCCTGGGCTTTGTTTGTGACCTTTCCATACCCCATGGATGGGCTCCAGGCTGTGCATAATAAGGAGATGTCTTACTCTGAGTGGATCTGGCTTCATCATGGTTATTGAAAGAGGTGCAGGTGCTGTGCCACTGTTTCCTGAGCTGTTTTCATACCTGGACAGAGTTGGTTCATGTGATATTTGTGTGCAGAACCAGCAAAGTAATACAATATGTTTGGCACTCGGTCCTGAAGGGATCTGAAAGCACAGCTGAAACAGAGATACACCTCTGAGAGCTCACCAGGGCTGCTCTCAGCCTCTTGTTTATGCAAGTGTGTGCAGAAATCTGTTCTAACTTTATGGTGCAGAGAAAATAGTTCACGTTGTGTGATTTCATTGCTGAAGTTTGCTGTAGGTAATGTTTGGGTGTAAGAAAACTCTGAAGAGATCAGTTGGGAAAAAACAAATGACACTGATACCAAACTTGTACGAAGGACATATTCTTCTATTTCTCTTGGCAAGCTTATGTGTGGCCTCTCAGTTCTTACAACTGTGAAGTCAGACTGTTAATGATCCTCTGAGGGATAAAAGGTGACAAAAATTACATACTAATAGATACCCTGAAAATAGTCTTCAGTCTCATATTTGTTTGGGGTTTGGGTTTTTTTCCCAATTAAGCATGAGGCGTGCTCTGAGAAAAATAGTTCATGCCAGAATAGGCCAGGGAAGGACACTGATTAATCCATCTAAATGGAATAACTTGCTGCCAACCTTGCTCCAACTTTGGCATCTGGATCATGTAATTTTGTTGGGTTTCTGCACCTTTTTTTTTTTTTCTCTTAGGTCACTTTATTGATTGCATACTTCTTAAAAAAATTGCTCCATTGCATCAGCTCCTGCATAGGGAGTGATGTGGATGTTGCTTCTATTTTTGTAATATTTCTTCCATCCAGACATCCTCTGTTTGACACAGCAGAAGTGGAAGGGACCACTCCCCTGCTGTCACTTTGCTTCAAGGGCTCTTCTGGGTGAGGAGGTGGGTGCTGGGAGTAAAGATATTGATTCCACAGGGTGGGGGTTTGTAGCTAGTTCCTTTTAAAATCTGAGCTGAGGTCAAAAGGTTGGCAAGTGGTTTACACAAGGATTTTTTTTTTTAATAATTACCAAATTTGGGGGTTTGGGTTCTCTCTGAGTTACTTGTGAAATCAGATATTTATGCAACACAAGCTCTTCTTGTTTCTGATTTTTTGACTTCTTTGATTTCAAAAATTGCGGATGCTCACTTAATTATGAAAGTCTCCAGAGCCAGATGATGATGATGATTAAACGTTGGCACAAGGTACTTTTTAAAACACTAATCTTCACAAGATTCTGTGTAATTAGGTAAGTATTCTCCTTACATGACAGAGAGGGAAACTATAAGGGTCCAAACCTGCTTCTGTTTTGGAGTTGCTGTCAACTCTTAAGGATCTTAATAGCAGAAGATCAAGCCCTTAAGTGATTTGTCTAAAGACAAGTAAGGTGTTGGGAGAGTTTGAGTGGATCTTGGGTGTTCTTGATCCTCAGGCACCTGGCTGATAGCTCAAGATGTCTTGCTTGACATTTCAGCACTTTTCATTTTGTGTTTATCTTCAAAGGTCATCAGCTTTATATATGACTTTAAAAGAAGCGTGCAGTAAGTCAAGTCCCTCACCTGTTATTGAGCCCTCTTGCACATCACTACTGGTTTTTATTTTGCCTGTCTCTCTAATGCTGATAGACATCCACAAAAATAAAATGGGAGAGCCCATGGAAATAAAATGAAATCACTTGGTGCTGTCAGAGGCAGTAAAGGAACTGAGAAACCACTCAGATGTGAAGATGAGAAAGGTTGAAGGTAGAAAGACTGAACTGATCAGATGGAGAGATGGGTGTGGTGGCTTTTTGATGGTGCTGACATCTCTCTCTAGAGCGGGGCAAGGGGCATCCCCAGTTTGAGGGGCTGGCAGAGCTGGGGGGAGGTGCTTCATGCCCTGGGAGAGGGGCCAGCATAGGGTGTGGGATGGGGAAGGGATGAGTATCGCATTCAACCCCCATCATCTCCCCTCACACACAGAGGGTCAGTGTTGCTCTTTCACTGGATTAATTACTGCTCCATGTGGACATTACCAATCACGTGTAGGATTTGGGCTCTTGAGAATAGTCACAAAGCAATTTCAGTTTCCTCTCTACTGCTTTCCACCATCTCCCTTGTTAAAGATTCTTCAGTTACCTTTCTATGGCTGATTAATGTGTCAGGTGATTAATGACTTTCATCTGACACATCAGTGGGATTAAACCATGGTGAAATACATCCTTCCCCTCTTATTATTGCATTCCACTGCTTTCCACAAAGGAAGTACAGGAGAGGTTATCTCATGAGAAGCTCTGCCTGTATTTCTGGCTGTTTCCAATTACCTTGCTGTTGGATACGTGTCTGTGGTGAGCTGGAGTTGCAAAAGTTGTTTAGGGGAAGATGCTGAAAGTGCAGCTAAAACACTCTGGGAATAACATAGGCAGCTTGATGAGAATTTATTCTTAGTCTTGTGGCTCAATGGTTGCCAGTTGAACATGACTATGATTGTGTCAAGTATTCCTGCAGTGCTTTTCTTTGAAAAGTTCACTACATTTTTTTAGGGATGTCTAGCTTTTAGCAGATGAGAATTTGCATTAAATAAAAGTACAGCGAAAATGATGCATGTGCCTTAATTACTTTCAGCAGCTATGCCAACACTACAAGTGTGACTGCAGCACGTATGCCCAGATGTGCTTGCAAGCTTTAACCTACAACTGTGAGACCTTAAATTGGCAGAATGCTGTGCAGGAGGATGCAGTTTCCCTGATGCCAGGTCTGAGTGCTGCTCGTTCTGGCTGAAAAGTGATTCTTCTTTTTCTCATTCCCACTGCCCCCTCCCTCCCTCTCTCCCTGCCTGGTAAGTGGATTAATTTCCAGCCCCAGCAGCTCCCTGGCTCTGCTCTTGGCCCATGCAGAGGAACACAGTGCAACTTGCACAGGCAGCTGGTGGAGATGAGAGGCCAGACCATTTCCCCTTTCAGCAGTGAGATGGACTCATGCAGGATCTAAACAACCCTGTGGCCCACCTGATGTGTGTAGTTAATTATAAAGATGTAGTGATAATTGCAGGTACAGATCTGTAGAGGACTGTCCCTGCTGGGTTTGAATATTCCTGCCCAAGCCTGTGCCATCAAAGCTTTCTCTCTGCTGGTACTTTAGCTAAATTCTTTCACGTGCCAAACAGCATGAGAACTGATTATTTGCCATGCCAAAGCATGGAATTTTGGTTGGGGTGAGGATGGTTGTATTAAGATGTAGTACAAATGATGTGGCTGTGTAACGTGGTTTCTTTGAGGAGCGAGTGGCAAGGAACTCACAGTGAGTACTGTGCTCATCAAAAAATGATCAGCCTGGATTTGCTGGTAAAATTATGGGCAATTTCTATTGCAGTGAGTGTTATTTAAAATTTAAATCGAGTTGACATCGTGTTCTTTTGACCTAATTCCCAGACTTTTGTCTTATTACTAAAATGGTGTGGGATATTACAATGCCATACGCTGCAGAATGGCTCTCTCAGGAAAGATTGATACAGCACTGGTGTTTGAATAGGAAATGGAGTGTGGAAAATTCTGAGATAATGCTGTGATCTTCAGATGTGACGGGTTGGATGTGTGCTGCCTGGGTGAAAAGCCACAGTTTGGAAATAACCCTGCTGAAAAGTAGGCCAATGAAAAACCAGGATACCTCTTACTACTTGTTGTTTCAAGAGTATAGGAGGTGATGTTTCTTTTACTTCCAGTAATACTGCTAGTTTGTGTATCACTAGATGCCCACTTTGCATTAACACGAGCTGACTTTATTTTGGCGGGAGAAAATCACCAAGCCCTTGTGGAATATTTCAGACTTTCAGCACCAAATTCAATTTACTACATTATTCCTTCTAGACAGCTTCCTCCCCTGACAACTCCATGTCAGATGATGCATGTACAGACCCTGTTTCCCATAACTTTGTCCTTGGGATGACACCAGTGGCATTTTTCTCATGATCTTTAAAAAGCACGTGAGAAAAACATTTGGGATGATTTCAAAGTGCAAATTGTCATTTGGAAAGCACCCTGCCTTAGTATGAGTTCAACTTATCTAGAAATATTATGAGCAATCAAAAAAACATTCAAAACAAAATAATATGATTAAGTAAGGGTTGTGGGTTTTAAGAGTCAGTCTTCACTTGTTGCTTTTACCTGAGTACCATCCAGATGCACCAGTCTGGCTTAGCTGTGCTCTCAGCACCTTGGCAGTACAGCCATTGTCCAGGTGTTACATAAACTTGTATAAATATTCCATCCACTTGTAATAAGGACAAAGTTACCAGAAAGAAGTCAAGTGTTTTCTCTTACTGTATGTGGGTATGATTCCAGAAGTTCCAGTGCCTTCCTTGCATTGGAAAACGAAGCTCTGGGGTCAATGTGCATCTCATATGGCTGTTAATGCCCACACCAGCCTTATCTGCAGTGCTCAAATCCAGGTGTTGGAAAGCAAAGGTGTATCTCCAGTGCAGAATTAACTTGTGTCTGTCCTGAGATAAGTTCTCCCACATACCCCAACCTCTCCAAAAAACCTGTAACCTTGGCTACAGTAATCCAACAACAGGCGACCAAGGTTTCATTTCAGCCTGAGTTGGCAGTCCATGGGCCTTGCTCCTAAAAGGCAGGCCAGCCAAGTGATAATATTTCACTGCCATGCCCCAATTACTCCTGAGTAATACCCTGTGGTCTGCTTATTTTTTTACACACTTCAGGACACTTTAATGGCACGTTAATCCTGCATTTGTCTGCTGTGTTTTGCTTTGCTGCAGAGTTTGAACAGCAGTGCCATAAGGAGTGTGCCTGCACACAGGTTTGCTGGAAGCAGATGTCAACCTTCTAGTACACTTGTGGTGGCTGTAAAACCTGTAATTTAGGGAAATGTAGCTAAAGAAACTGTTTAAGGTTTAGTGGACAGAACAGAAGAGGAAACACCAAGCAGACAAGAAGAAATGAGTTCCGTCTGCCGAAAGGTTTTTCTGCCAAATATTTTGGTATGATCTATGTTAGCAATAAGTAACTCCATTTGGAAATTATTTTCCACACAGAATTGTTGTCGTATTACTATTTCAAACAGCAGCTCTGTGCTGGGGCACACAAATCCCGCACACATTCATGGATCAGCCAAGTAAAAACATGGTATTTCCCCCAGGAAATCTATCCCAGCGTGCAGACCAGTAAAGCACTACTGAGGATGCAGCTGCAGATGTAGGGCTTTGTAGAGCCAACCCTCCCTCTGTGCTGGAACAGCTCAAGCTGTAATTTTTTAGTAAAGACACATCCTTATTGCTTAGGCATCCTGTAATTTCTTCTGAAACGTTAGATTTCTCCCAGTTAGAGCTGTTTTAAAGATCTGCTACTGTCCTTACACACCTAATGTTGGTTGGATTTTTCTGATTGTTTGGCTTGTTTGACGACTTTAAAAACTCGTGGCTGCTTCTGGCCAGTTATTTTCCATTAGCTTAAAGTCTCTCCCTGCATGCAGAACACAGAGAAAACTTGACAGTTGTGTTTCATTCTCTTTCACATCTCAGTGTTTCACCAGGCACAGGTCTAGTGAAACCTTTGCTATGAGATCTGAAAATTTTATTGCTTCAATTTTTTTTTTTGCTCCCGTGTTGCATTGCAAAGCTGGTTTGCTCAGGGTGCAGACAGAAATGGTGCTGCCTTGTTGTCTGGTTGGGGTTATTATGTGTGTGATTGTTTTGAGGCTTTTCCCCTTCTAATTACTTTAAACTAATTGGATTAAGGATAGAGGCTGCAGGACTGTAGTACTGTTAGAGCTGGATTAAATATTGTCTTAGGAGACAAATTTGTGTAGAATAAGAAGCAAACTTAAATTACATCAAGCCATCCATGCTGTGAGAGGAGGGTGGTGGAATGCCGCCTGCCAATATTTTTATTATCATCGTCATTCACCCTTTTTCAATTTTAGGGCTGCCGTTTCTGCAAGGAAAATTTTGATGCTTTTCCTTGACCAATTTGCTTTTACTCCTGAGGACAGATGAAGGTATTTTATTCAGGCATCAAATTAATCACTTCTGTGGAGAAGACAGTTGATCAAAGTGTGGTTATATTTCTTTTAATTTTACTTCTTTACCATCTGTAAAGCACTGTAGTTGTGTGCTACGTGTCTGATTTATCAGTGTCTTGTAGGAAATCAGCCTTTCTTCTGCCTGAGGGATTTGGGAGTTTCAATTAGGTAGTGAGCCTGAGAGGAATGGATTTGCCTGCACTTGGTGTTGCAGATCTTGACAATGGTTTGATTTTGGCTTTGCTAATACTGAAATCTTTGCCAGTGCTCTCAGTGTCTAAAAATTTTCCTATTTCCACATGGTTATTTCCTGTCCTGGGTGAGGTAGGCTATTTTATTTCTTCTGGTTTATAATTTCTAGCTGCCAAGAGAGTTTATAAAAAAAAAATCAAAAAAACTTGGTAGGCGAAAGGAGATGTACCCTGAATGCTTGTCATGATGGTTTTGGTGTGGCATTCCTGAATACCTGATGGAATCCTGGTTCTGTGGAGGTCCAGCTTCACGTGCAGATGGATCTGTGGTAGTCCTTGGTTCCCATTCCTTGCCTGGTTAACAAACTGTACTGTACTCACTGCTTATCATCTGCAAGATGTATATTTGTGGTATCTCTGCTAGCCTGGGTTTCAGTGACTAGAATGGAGCAACTGTGACACAGCAGGGAATCTGGCATCCTTTGAATGCCATGTTGTGGTGTTGGCACAATGTGTGAATGATTTCCCCCTTTTGTTTTGCTGTTAATGATGAGCTCTTGGGCTGGGGCCTGGCTGCAGCCTCAGCTTTGCGTGCACGATTATCTGTACGTGCCGCAGATGGAAATTGAACATCTAATTACTTTATAAGATTTGTGAACAGAGATTTAGAGCCTGCTTAGCCTCTGCTTGAAAAGTGCTTTCTGTGTGATTTCAAGTCTGCTTTTGCTCTCCTCCTCAGGTCCTTTCACAGATGTGGTCACTACAAACCTGAAGCTCGGCAACCCCACGGACAGAAATGTGTGCTTCAAAGTTAAGACCACAGCACCACGTAGATACTGTGTAAGGCCCAACAGTGGAATTATCGATGCAGGAACATCAATTAATGTTTCTGGTAAGCCATTCAAGCAGTTCTTTGGTGATTGAAAACAGCTTCTTATAATCAATTCTTTCTTGGAATGCCTCACAGCCTGAAAGTATTTTGGTGAATCCAAGAGGCTGTGTTTTCCTGGAGAAGCAGCCATTTCATGTATCCTTACTCCCCTTGCTCCTGGTCTGGCGATAATAGGTTGGGTCTTACATCTTGCTTTGGAGAGGAAAAAGGCAGAAACACATAAATGATTGATACGGTTCATTAACAGCCTCAGCCAACGTATCCAAACCAGTCCTGCTGCAGCCCTGCCCTCCCTGTGGGATTATTTTTGTACAGTTAGTTTTTTGCCAGCTTAACTTCCTGAACCAGCTCACCACGGGGTCAAACAAGTGCTTGGATGAGCACATTGAGGGAAGAATAAAACTGGGTGGACTGTAGCCACTGGTTTAGACCGGTGTGGGCTGATGCCAAACTGCCTTTGATTTAACCAACAATGGAAACATTTACTTTCAAACCATGCTTGTTTTGTGTGCCTTGAAGATTCAGTATCCTTTGGTGTTAAAAATGTCAAATGACTAAATCTTTGCCGTTGCATAGGAAAAGTTAATGATTTTCTCTAATGAGTCAGTAGCTCTTGACTTGCCCAAGTTTGGTAATGGAAAAGCAAAGGAGTGGCTTACTTTGAAAGCATAAAGAGCTGAGTATTCTCCCAAAGAGAATGGCTGTATATTATTAACTTGCTGATGATATATTTTCTCAATGACATCTCTGATCCGTGTTCTTAATAAAGAATTCTATCAAAGCATGTAGTTGGGAAATATTGGATGAATGAGGTCAGACTTTAGTTAAGAAAATTATTTCTCTAAGCATGCAGATTTGCTTTGCTATTTCTAAAAAAAAAATAACATTGGCATGATAAGAAATATTATTGATAGGTTATACACTTTGCTCCTACCAACCTCTTTTAGCCTGGAATAAAAAATCTGAGAAGCTAAAACCACTGCTTTTTACTTGAAAAAAATCAACATGTAAAAATCAGGAGTTCAGTTTCTTACTTAATAAAATGTAAAATACTTAAACACCTCACCCCTGGAGAGAGTTTGCTTCAACAAAATACAAATTGATCCCAAAACCACTTTGCACTGTAAAATTAAGCAACTCTAATCCTGTAAGTCTTCTTATACACGCCCATATTTGCACACTCATTGATCTGTTGTCTTTGGGATTTCTGTGGTGTCAAATTGAGTGTGCAAAGGGCTGCAGGATTGTGCCTCCCTTGCAGTTAATCCCTGGGGAATGTCACAGTGAGGAGGTAACCAGGGAAGTGTGGGAGCTCCAGGTGGGGCAGGCAAAGTGCTTCTGCTTCAGGAGAGGGCCAGCACGTACCCAGTGAGCTCTGAAATGACTAATATGTAAATGAAAAAGCTCTCTGGAGAGAAATGGAGATTTTTAAAAGTCGGGACAATTCCCAAGTAAAGCTGTCTGTCATCTATACTAGCTGCAGGCAAGCATATCAAATGCATTGAAATCAATGAAATGATAATGAAAATTAGCATGGTTTCTAGCTACAAATTATCTTCATGCTATAAAGATGTGGATGCTTTTCATCTTGCAGATGAACTTTGAAAATTAAAAGCCTGCTTCCTTTGCAGGCTCTTACCAGGCTTTTTGAAATGTTGTCTTGATCTCAGTGTTGAGGGGCTTATTAAAGTTCTGCTCACAAGTGCCCCTTAGCTCCACCTTGTGCAAATACAGTGCAGGCAAGTGTTGTAGGAACCATCTCTTGTTCTGCTACCAGCAGCTTGCTTTTCCAGCCTGACCCTTCCCAGTGGCACACCAGGTAGAGTGTGGATCTAGTCCAGGGCTTAAAGTATCTCCTTATGAGCCTGCTGTGCTAACCCTGAGCTGTGCTTTGCTCTTGCTTACATAGCTTTAAGAATTTCCCTTTTCTGATAACCTTATTTGTAGTGATTTATGATTTGGTCAGTGTGGAAAATGGCTGTGGTATATTTAATCAGAAGCTCATGTGTGTGTTCTAATATTTCCATGCTGATAACAGCAGTAGTAATAAAAAATGATCCTAAATTGCCAGTCTTTACATCAACATTATATTTTAAAATGCAAGTAGCACACTTTCATTGTTCCCTAAGTAATATATTAAGGTCCTTTAAACCATGCATGGGACCTAATACTGGATTTGAAGATGGCAGTGTCTTTGGTTCTGATCAGCAGATGGGATCCTTTGGATAGGATGGATCAAAGAGGGGACTGCCATTAACTTGCAGAATAGAATTGTTTTCAGATTCACAGAAAGGGGGGAAGATGTGTTTAACCTTTGCTTTGGAGTAATGTTGCTTGAGAACAGAGAACTGATTTTGGAGTTAATGAAGTGAAAAATAAATAGAATTTGTTTCTTTGCCTCTGAATCAGTTACCTTTCCAGTAATTTAATTCAAGTCTTGCACAGGGCATGAAAGTAGGACTTGAATAAATAAGACTTGAATTCCTCCAAACCTAGTGAAAATACTACTGATGAGAAATTATTAAAATATAGTTAATTCAGTAACTTCTGGACACTTAAGCTAATTGGGCTGTATTTACTATTTGCAGTCTGTCCCCTTCGCAGTTGCTGACTGGATTTACCACAGCCACGGATAGCACTGCATTGGTGCTGCACCTTTTTTCCAAAAAATCAGTGCCTAAGCATTTGTTAGTCTCAGAGAATATTATTGCCTGAAGCTGAATTTGGGACAGCCTCTTCCTTCTTGCACTGTAGTAACCAGATGCCTTTGTTATACTCCTGTGAAACTGTGTCTGTACTATTTTGCTGTAAGTATCTGAGAAGATATTCTGCTCTAAGAGGCAGCAGTTCCACTTTATTTCACACTAATATGATGGCTCACTTAAAAATGTACAAAACGCTAGAAAAATAAAGCTCGCTTTAATCTAGTGGAGTCTCAAATGCTGCCTTCTTATGCCATATCACAGCTTTTGCTAAATACCAGCATTTGAGGCCCTGTCAGCATGTGCTGCCTGCTGGGATGGCAGGTTTGGAGCCCGTGTTTTCACCTGTTATATAATGGCATGTAATTTTAACAGCTGAGTTTATGTAACTGTCGGGAAGCGTATGTGTGCACTGTCATCTGATTCCATTGCACTGGGGCTGCAATGCTTGGGAAAGGAGTATTTGCACATATTCCACTGCTGTTAAGCACGTCTGATCTCAGCAAAGATAGCTGATTTTGTGGCTTCGAAATCTAAATAAAAGACATGAATGGATTACAAAGGAAAAGTGAAGGAATACCAGCAGATGCTGGCGAGTCTGCAATAGGTGTATAAGGGGGAGAGAGGAATTGCAGATGGTGCCATCTGTGCACGGTGTCCCACTGAAGAGAGCAGTCTGAACATGCCTCCTAAAAATGGGGAGGAGCTGACGTTATCCTTGGGTTGCTGTCAAATATCCGGGGAGGGATTTTTAGTCTTTTGGGAGCTTGCCTGGCTTTGAAAAGGCATTGCCTTGAGCAGGGATGGAGCTGCAGCCCTGTGCCCTGCACTCACGGTGGGTCTGCCCCATTCCCCCAGGCACTGATTGTGTCCCATCCACTGCTGCATTCCCAGACTTTGTTGGTGGTGTCACTCCTGTGCCCTGTTCCCAAGGAGCTCCCAGGACTCCACAGAAACTACCAATTTTTGGGTTGTTCTTGCCTGCCTGCTTTAAAATTCTATCTTGGTCTTCACGGATTCAACACTTATTAGTATTATTGAAATATTTACAGAAATTTTATGTTTATTTATGTAAACATGGACAAAGATGGAATGGTGCAATGGATTCTGCTTGTTTCTGTAGATGTGAGTGTCTCTTGCTCACCTCTGGCAGAACTGATGGAATTCCACAAGGATCTTGAGGCTCACCCCTGTTTCTGATTGGGGTATTTTATGTGACATAAGTGTGGTAGATTTGATCCATCCAGACCCTGAATTCCATTCAGTGGCATTTAGGAAAATGATTGATAAAACTAGAAAAAGAAAAATAGATTGATAGTCTATTGGATGAGCTGCTTAAGAATGAACAGTGATGTGGCTGGAAATGTGATAGCAGGGAGCTACTGATGATGTTTCTTAAAAGTGATTCTTGGTCCTAATTTTGTTTAATGCTTTTACAAGCAATTCTGGAACAAAGAGTACACTAAAAACCCTGATCATGTTGTAAAGTTGGGAGATTGAAGATACGCAGCAGAATTAGTTGTCCTTGAAGGCTACAGTAAGAGAAATGGGCTGAGTTTCATTAGAAAAACTGCAAAATCACATATTTGGAGAGTAAAATACTCTTGCTATAATTGCAAGCTTGTTAAATGAAGGGGCCTGATTGGGGTGAGCAAGATGCTGACATAATGTGGCTGTGAGTAAGGCGAATGTAACATCATACATCTGGATAAGGAAGGAGGTGAGAGGGCATAAATGCTGTGGATCAAGGCATTAGTAAAGTTTCCTGCATGTATAATTAGAGGAGCTCAAACGAAAACAGGTGCAGAGGATGAATGGGGAGCCTGGCCCAGAGAGGACCCACCAAGTCTGGCTTAAGTTTACCAGGAGGGCAAGAGTTGCTGTGATTGATGTCTTGGAGGGCACCAAGTAAATGACTCTTCCCCTTCTCTGGTATTTCGGCATAAGGGCAGTGTTGGTCCAGGACCAAGTAAACAGGCCATTAATAAATTTAGATGGAAATTAGAGGAAGGTTGCTGACTATCTGAGCTGGGAGACTTTTCTGTTCCTTGTGCTCTTGGAAAGGACAGCTAGATCCTGGCAGGTGTTAAAGGTGTTCCCTGCTTCAGATTTCCTCTGTTCCTTGAGAAAGCTGGTTTATTCTAGGAAAACCAGAGGAGTTTAATTCTTCTGTCATCATGACTAGCTTTGCCAGTAAACTATTCTGTGGAAAAGAAGGAGCATATTGAGTGGTCAGTGCCTCTCCTTGGCTGTCTACAGAGCATAAAATGCTGGGGATATTGCAGGAATGTGTGAGAAAACCAGTGTCCATTGATCTCTCAGTGACTCTGCAGTTTTTCCTTGTGGTAAAACAGTGCTGGTGCTTGAGCTGTAGGGTGAGCAGCTTGGGAAGTGGTTGAGATACCTCTGCCTGATGGATGCTGCTGACAGTAAACTTGAAGATCATATTAATAATTTTGTTTCCTAAAACTCTAATTTCTGATGAAAGCTGAAACTTCTGACCAGATGGGACAACTGATGTGATAAGGCATTTTGTAGGAACACTCTTCTCCCATAATTTTTGCATAAGGTTTGTGATTTCCATTCAGAACAAAGGAGCCACATTCCCAGTAGCAATTTCTCCAGCAATTAGGGCAGTTTTATGGAACGGATCTTTCACAGAAACCCCAATAGTATGTGGATAAATATTAAAATGGTTTGGTTTCCTCTTGAAAAAAGTACATCTTTTCGAGCTTCCCATCTGGCTTACAAGGCATTTGCTGAATAATTTGTGTCAATGTGGCTTTCATGTATTGATCTAAAAATACAAGTGCTAACAACGTCTGTGCTGTCAAGCCCTCTCTGGCTCTTGTGGTTCAGTGAATGGAGCTCGGAGCAGTGATCATTTGGCATTCCAGGATGGATTCAGCACTGTCCCTTGGGAAATGAGGATTTTGAAATGAGCTGATAGTTGCACTCAGCAAAGCAAGCTGAAAAAACCACAATCTGTAGAAGTTCCATAAATGCTGGATAGTTCTGACTATCCAGTTGGATCTTACACATTATGTAGATTTGAAATTATTTAAGTGTCTACTACAGAGGAGAAAAAACGATGCTTCTGCTTTTCAGTGATGTGTCAGGCAGTGCTTTCACAGTGCAATCACTTCTGTTTGGAAAACAGCTCTAAAGGTAGCCAGTTAATTTGCAAACATTTATTTTTGGAATAATGTCTGAGTACTGCAAGGTGAGTTTTAGATGTACAATAATTTTTAAAGCACCTCATCTGAGAGAATTTATTGCTTTCCTTCTCTTTGGGCTTTAAAAGGCACATGGGTGTTGATGGCCACAGATTGTGTGCACAGTAAAGATGGCACAGCCATAACATACCCTGCTCATTAAGGGAGGCAAATTGGTTTGACTTGCCTTCAAATTTGCAACAAATGGGATCTTTGGATATTGCTTTTATACGACAAACCCCTGCAATTAGTGCACATGGATTTCAGCACATAATGTTAATAGCACCAGTACTTGAAAATGGTCCTAATTCTTGAACTGCTTCTTTTCTTAGTGATTGAATTGAGGGGCTGAAGTAAGACCGTCATCAAATGTGAATTTTTAAACCTTACACCATTTTTTTCTGTTAGCAGTAATGGCAGTATTTGCAAGCTTCATTTTCAGTTTGAGGGGGTGGTGGTTTTTTGCAGTGTCAAATAACATGTTTGTGTAAACTGTGTTGCTTATTTTCACATGTTCTGTCTCATTTTGAAGCTAAACTGCTGTTTATTAATGTCCCAATAGCTGAATATCCAAGTGTCACTTGCAAATGTGGGGGTTCCAAGTGACCACTGTGATTAAAGAATATTCCATGTAAATGGAATACCCAACTGTCCCTCTTCAGGTTGCTTTAACCCAAAAGCAAAGTCATGGAAATTCCCAATACTGCATAAAAAAAATAAATAAAAGCACACACACTCTAAACCTGCTGTTCCTTCCTGTCTGCCCCTGAACACAGTTATTTTCTGGATGGGTAAATTTTGGAATACTTTTGATTTTTTGAAAGAAGATAAATACATTCCTTGCATACCTCTCATAGGCAAAGTTTACATCACATTTAACTATAAACTTCTAGCTATAAATTGGTAACAAACTTTCAGTAACTTATTTGTGGAAATGAAATACCACGAGACTCCTAAACTTTGTAAAGGAAATTTCCATCCCAAGACTTGAACCTCAGGGTTTCCAGTGTTTGACTTTGCCTCTGTAGCTTTTCTCAGGCACCATCAGCAATATTGTGTGTGCAGCTGATCAAAATGCTTGTTACTTCTGCCCCAAGGGTGGAGCAAGACAAAAAGATGCTGTCTTGGAAAATTTTTCCCTCTGTCCCAGAAGATATGTAAATGATCCCATTTCCTATTAATTACTATTGTTATCTTGCCATAGCTGTGGACGGAATATTGTAGAGTGATCAGCATTTCCAGAATTCTCAGACAAAAGTCTAGACAGACTGAGGAAATCTGTTTCTCTTGCCTCCTTTCAGAATTCTGGTTTAAAGTGAGGTTCCTGATCTCAGCTGCTGCTTTGGTCATAACGACAGACAACTTGAAACCATTTTAATGTTTGTTTTTCTGAAATCTGGTAACTGTGTCATCGGTGCATGACTGCAGCAGAGCAATGTTAATGCAATGTCTTCTGGGTTTTTTTCTTTCAGTGATGCTACAGCCTTTTGACTATGACCCTAATGAGAAAAGTAAACACAAGTTTATGGTTCAGTCTATGTTTGCTCCAGCTGATACTTCAGATATGGAAGCAGTAGTAAGTATTGAAATAATTTTAAATGGATTTCTTTCTAATTGTTTAACTTTTAAGTCCTTTTACTGCATTGTTTAAGGGCTGTTGTCAAACCATGCTGGAATGGTCCTTGAGAGCTTTTCGAGATTTCCATCTCTGCGTGGCAAGGAATTTTCTGTTATTTTGATTATTTTGAGCCCCAGGAATCTTGCACTGAAAGTCGGTGTCTGTGGTTGCTTCTGTAGGAAGCTGCTGTCACTAATGGGTTGCCAAGCCATGAAACAAGTAGTTGTAGTTTTTTGCAATATATCCTTCTTTAGAAAGGCCAGCTTGAACCATATATTCTAAGGATATACAGAATATATTCAAAGTCTGTGACATCTTTTATGTTTTATGGATCTGCTCTCAGTCTTGAGTCTTACCTTGAGCAGCTCCTTTTGCAAGATGCAAGAGGATGATTTACAAGTATTGTGTTTTTCTTTATCCCTACCTGTGTCTGCTGTGGCTTTAGAAATGAAAGGCCCTCATAGATTCTGTCCTGTGAATTACAAATGAGAGCAGTAGAAATACGTAGATGGTGAAGCAGAGGAGGACAAAAGACATAGAAATAAGATGTCAGGCTGTAAGACAACGTGGAAAGGAGTAAACCCTTATGTCAACTGGTGGCTTTCCTTTAACAGGAAGATTTGCTCCCAGAAGAAGGCACAAGAAAGCTTTCTCTAGCCTAGCTTTTGTTAGCTTGAGAGAGCACCCAGTGCCTATTGAGGGCACAATGTAAAAAAGAAAGAGACCATTACTGTAAAAGTGTGTGGCTTGTGTGTGCTACTTAAAAACAAAAAAGCCAACCCAGAAAAACTCTACAGTAGTCTTTACAATATGTGTCTTCTTCTGAATAGCTTCTTAAAGCTGGGGCACTCTGCAGGTTAATAATTTCCCTCCTGAAACTGATTTATGGAACTATATTTGTTTAATGAGCTCAAAATAAGATCCAGTGGGAGAAACAGCAATAGTAATAAAATGTCTGCATCACTAGAAAGATAAGCCAGTCTGCCTTTCTTTCGAGCTCTTTAATTTTTATGAGTTACTTTATACCATGACAAATGTTATTCTGCTGGCAAAGAATGTTTTTTAGTACCTAGATGGGCCTTTCAGTTTTCCAGAGCTCTCCAGACCGATACGATTCCTTTTCCTGTAACACTTTGATCAGTTCTCAGTTTTGTTACCACTCTCCAGATCTCTTCCTATTCTGGATGAACAGGTGAGACCAGTTATGGGAGTACTATAAAGCTTTCAACACTTCACAGGCAGCCAAGGAGCTCGAAATAGAACTCTGACTTCAGCCCCAGAAGAGCTGAACTACGATTCAGCTATTTAGGATGAGTTAAATACTACTCCAGGTTGCACGGGCTTAGCCATAATTTGTCACCTACTTGAGATATGCTGAGGAATACCAAGCTACCAGGAGGATGGTCAAAGTGAAGAGGAGCACGTGAGAACTCCAGGATATCAGTGTGGACACTTCTTGCTGTTTATTACCACTGAGAATAAATCTTTTCACTTCAGGGTTACAGCTGATACTGAGCAAAGATTTATTACAGCTGATCCCTACTAAAAAGATTGCAAGGAATCTTGTTTATGGCAGACTCCCCAGCTGAAGGGGAGAGAAGGTGTCGGGGGAAGTTATCCCTCTGTGTGTTGCACATCTGGTGCTGTTCAGACATTGATGCTGAAAAATAAGGATGTGGAACACAAGGAGGGGGAAGAACAGGCCTGTAGTTCATTCCAGTCAGGAAGAAAAGCTCATGTGAAATTTTAAAAGTTTGAATAGGAACTCCACTGGGCAAAGAGTGAGGAACACATGCTGTGATTGATTTGGGGGCTTGTTATCTTTCCCTTCCCTTGAATTCACCCCTCTTTTTTCGTTTTTTTTTCCTTTTTTTTCTTTAAGCAGGCCCATAACTCCCCCCGTCTCTGCTAATTACTCTGCCACAGCTCCCAGTTCTCTCACAAATTACCTGTGGAAGTTTCAGACCATTTAGAATGAATTGCTTCATAGTATCTGGTCTGTCTTTATGATACCACTCAGTTATGTATTTGATCTCATTTTTCATCCTGTGTGTGGTTAATGGTAATGTGATAAACACCTGTGGGTTTTTTCTGAGTGAAATGGTGTGATTTGTTTACATAATGCACTGCATTTCCAATCTGCGTGATCATACTGATATGTTTAATATTAAATTAATATTAACTTGTTCCAGTGGAAAGAAGCAAAACCGGAAGAACTCATGGATTCGAAACTTAGGTGTGTGTTTGAGCTACCAGCAGAAAATGATAAGCCTGTGAGTATTTTCAGATGCATATTGAGTGATTTAACTTAATACCACAGTAAATCCTGTAAAATGGCATGTTTACTCAGACAGCTGTATAAGCACAAGACAGAACCCTCTGTTTCACTGCTTGGATGGCATCACCCTTTAGAAACACAATATAAACTATTTAAAATCTTGGTAATCCTTGGTGTAACTAGCAGCCAGTTTGAACACAAGTGCAACAGTAGCACAAAGCAATTTTTGAGTTGATCTGTTTTCATTTAGTGAAAGGTCACAGGATAAAGAATACTTAAAGATGCTGATTGCTGGTTGTGAAGCTCAGAGTTTGTACTGAAGCAGTTATAACCATCAGCAATATAAGTTTGCCTGTCCAACACTCCCCTTTGCTTCCTTGGTACAACGCTGATTTTGGCAAGTAAATTGGTAGAAAGCTGGTGAGGAAAGCACAAAACCAGTCAGGAATGATATTGCAATCCTTATATTGTAGGATCCTTTTTTAGGGTAATGAACATACTAATTTCTAATGGAAGTATGTAGTGTACAATGTAGAATCCATGACAATGGATTGAATAAAATGAAAAATGCTTTCAAGTGTGCAGGTACTAAAGGCACAGTTGTTCTACTTTGCACTGAACAGTCTGTAATTAGGATTATGGAATGGTTTGGGTGGGGAGAGGTTTGTTTCCATAAGAGACCCTTTCTAAAGTGCAGAGCATGGACAGGATCCAAAAGCAGGAGAAGGGAGCAGGGTTTGGAGGTCTGAACCTTGTTTCCCAACTTGGGGTGCAAGTTCCTCCATCCCTGCAGAAACAGAAGGAGGGAGAGGGGACAGCCAGGAGTGGGGAGGGAAGGGAGAGGGAGCTGCAGCCCTGTCCTGGCTCCTGCAGTAGCTGCTTCTGTTGTGCCTGGGGAGGGAAGGGTGAGGAGGCCATGGATTGTAGGACCTGGTTTAGGGACATTTCCTTTTCTGTATATGCAGGGTCTGAAGAGTCAAAGTCGTTCTGTCTTCACTTATTGCTGCTGATCTGGTGTTTTCTGGGAAAGCAGTAAAGTTACAGAAAGCAAAATGTTGTTTATTTCTTTTGATACAGGCACGTGTCAGGTGTGCACAGACAATTTTACCTGATTGTCCTCCTATGTATCAGGTGTGTGGTGTGGTGTTAACAACTAACCAAAAATCACTCTATCCTTTTTTAACAGCATGACATAGAAATAAATAAAATTGTATCCACAACTGCAACAAAGACAGATTCCTCTGTAATGTCTAAATCAATAAGTTCTTCTTTGGATGACACTGAAGTTAAGAAAGTAATGGAAGACTATAAGAGGCTTCAAGTAGAAGTTCAGAGGTTACGGGAGGAGAATAAACAGTTTAAGGTAAAGATCGCTGTTGTTTTCTTTTCAGATTTACCCCTTTCCTGAAAAAGAAGCTTCCATCTTAAAGGTTTGGTTACCTGACCTTAGCACAATATTTTAATATTGTCTATAAAGTAAAAGATAATTCAGGTTTCTCTCTGTAAACTCTGAGAAGGTGCTGAAATCAATGGTCCCTTTGAAAGGAGGCACAAGTCATGCAGTCACAGAAGGTGATTGGGTAGCAACCCAGAGGAGTGAATTCCCCCTCTTTTTTTCTTTTCCCACCTAATTTCTCAGTCTGAATTAAGCATTCAGTGTTGGACTTGGCCCTGTTCTCCCAAACCGATGGGAGCTTGAGGGCAGTGTTGTGCAAATACTGAGTGTTTCAGTAATTGCACCTGTAATGTGCTGCTGAAATGGCCAAATTAAGACAGATGAATAGGAAATGTGCTTCCTGTCACATCCAGCACATGGCTGGGAAATCCAGTAATTGAGAAGCTTTTATCACTGCTGAAAAATTCCTTTTTACAGTAGTTTTGATTTGTTGTAAGTGTCTGCTTCCATAGATATCAGCACCAAGGAAAGTGTGGATGTTGTGACTCTTGCAGCCCAGTGAAAGGAGCTCTGTTCTCTCAGCTCTGATGCTGCTTGGCTGGCTGATGCATGAAGGAATCCTTGAAAACAGTTTTGTTTTGCACAGAAATAATATATGTACATAACAGACATGACCCTAACTTCTCCTTGTGTTCTTGTTTTGCCAGCGACTCAATACTCTAAGTTCTATATGATTTTATTTAATTTTTTTTGCAAATCAGTCTTGAATAAACACTCTACAGGAGCTATCTAGAATTGAGCTGATGTCTTACAGTAACGTCCTTGATTGGTGAGCTCTTTTTCCCCTTTGTGGAGTGTTAAAAACATCTGTAAAACATCAGAAAGCAATGCTAAATCACTGCCTGCTACCAGGTGCTGTCAGTGTCAGGCTGGAGTCACTGTCAGAAGGAAGTTAAAATATTTAAGATGAAAATTATTTTGTTTATATACAAATTTGTTGTATGTAAACAACATTTTATTGTTTACAAAAGTCAGTTGTCCCCATTCAGACTTAGAGCAGCAGTGAGGTATCAGGTAGCCTGAGGCTTTCAGTGAGTAAATTAATTAATAAAAAATAAGTTCACCTTCAGATCATGTAGGTGCTCCTTTAAATTCAAAAGTGAGAAACACTGATGTACCGTAAGCCCTTTGAACTTCACTTACCTGACAATTTTTAAGGCTGCAGTAACTTTTATTACAGGTTTGTTTCTTGAGTATTTTTTTTAAGTCTAGACCGGAGACTTTTGCTTTGGTACCTTACACTTTTGCACTATAATACTGTATCACTTTAAAAAGTCTAACACTGTTGCTTCAGCTGGACACAAATTAAGTCACCAAAGACTCATTTGCCCCTGTCCTGAAGTGCTCTGAGTGTGGGTGTGTGACTGGAGTGTGCTAACACACAGCTGTGCTGCACAACAGCTCAGGGAGAGCTGAGGGGAGCTTCACCCCCCTTGAAATGAGAATATCTGCTGGTGTTACATTGTTTTATCTCTTGTCTCATCTTTAAATCAGGTGAGCTGCCAAAGTCGTACCAAGAAAATACCCTAATTATTGCCATTAGGTTCATGTCAAAATGTCAGCATTGATGTGATGGGGGAAACAGATTTCCCTTCAGGGGCTGGGAAGATCTGCTTGTGACACCTGACATGGGGAATGATGAGTGTAATTGCCTTGGGTTGTGAAAAACATGCAACTTCATCTTAGTTCTATTGAGAAACATTTTCTCCACCAGCACCTTACTTGCTACAGAGCAAGAAACACCTTCCTGCTATTCCCTCCAGCGTTTTTCTGAAGTTCTGGAGCTGTCTCTGGACTTTGGACAAGAGTTCTTCCAGGGTTCCTCATTGCTTCCTCACTTCCTTAGCAGGAGAAAACTTCCAGGAGTGTGGCTTTTGCTGTAGATACAGAATTCCTCTCCTGCCTCACTGCCCTTCCCTCTCAGGATTATTCAGGAAACAGAGCTCTAACTTAGCTGTAAATTTGCTTTCACCTATTC
This sequence comes from Pachycephala philippinensis, assembly GCA_013397055.1. Taxonomy (NCBI): domain Eukaryota; kingdom Metazoa; phylum Chordata; class Aves; order Passeriformes; genus Pachycephala; species Pachycephala philippinensis. The sequence continues at coordinate 202,065 of VWZT01006091.1, read as the reverse complement.
AATAACACCCACCTAAATAAATATGAGAAGGGTGAATATTTAAAGCTTTTTTTTTGTAGAAATAATCAATATCTCTTCCTTTAGGAAGAAGATGGACTGCGGATGAGGAAGGTACCCCAGACAAACAACCCAATATCTCCTTCTGCAGCTGCTGTCAAGGACGAAGGGCTCAGCTCCAGACTACTTGCTTTGGTGGTTTTGTTCTTTGTCTTTGGTGTAATTATAGGAAAAATAGCCTTGTAGAGGCAGCATGCTGGAAATTGTAAATTGGTTTGATGGTTCTGCCATATCATTGGATTAAATTTATTCATAACAATGTTTAAAAAAAAAAATTAATGTATGACATCTCACAGGTCTTGCCTTTAAATTACCCCTGCACAAATACTATGTAACATAATCTAGAAAGTTCAAAATGTATGGTGAGGGAATGAATGAAAGAGAATATGCTTCAGTGATGAAGGGGGGGAGAAAATCCTGATTTAACACTACAATGGAATATTGTATATGTCATTTTAAACATTCTTAGACCCTGGTACATATTGCTGGATTACCTCTTTTTAAAAAAAAAAAAGAAAAAAAAAAGGAAAACTAGAAAAACCTCTTCCTCCACTGCTGGAGCTGGCCCTAGGGGATGTTTGGAGCTGGGTTAGGCAGGAGGTGTTGATAACTTCTGTAAAATACGTTAATCCACCATTCTGCTCATAAATTTAACAGTTTCTGTCAGTGTCTTCAACTCTGTGCAAGTTACCAATTTCTTGGCACTTAAATGAGTAGTGAGAAGCTGCAAAGATTTGTCTGTGGCAACGCTGAGGGAGCTGGGCAGCACCGAGGGGCTCATTCAGAATAAAGGTCGATGCCTTGTTCTCACCAAGGGACCAAGCTACATTGCTGTTGGTTCATTTAGTTGAATTAAAATGTTATTCAGAGATGTTTAATGCATATTTGACTTATTTAATGTATTTCATCTCATGTTTCCTTATTGTCACAAAATTGACTAATACTTTGTGGTATGAAAAGGCACCTGTTCAAAGCCAGTGATGAGAACTAAAAATTTGCTGCTGTAGTGGTGCAAGATTCTTCTGCCTCCTGGTGTTTTGGGCACTACACAATTGTTGGGAGTTTTGATCATCTGAGCATTGGGGAAATAGTGGTCAGGAAACTGTTTTTGTATGTAAATAAGTCTATCTAGGGGAGAAACAAAAATATTAGTAGTAAACTAGTCCTATGCCGTAAAAAGACCAATCTTGTTTGACTATGTAGCATCTTAAAAAAAAAAAAAAAAAGAAAAGAAAAATTAAATAAAGCCCCCAAATTAATGTTTCCTTTGTTACTTTTGTCCTGTTCTCACAGTTTTAGAGGTGGGGAGGAAACACTGTTCTCTTGTCAGCTTTGTTCATGGCATAAGGAAACTTGCAGTTGTATTTCAGGGTGAATTTCTTTTTTTCCAGACTAATTTTAAAATCAAACCAAGCCACCCCATCGTGAGCCTGACACACACAAGTTGTTCAGAGTAACCATGTTGCTGCTGAGGTACAAGGTAACATCCCAATTTCCAGGTTAGTTCAGGAGTTCAGACACTTGACAGCACCTGCAGAGTAAGGTGAAGGTAATTTTGTTTCTAAGCTTCCTTTTACCACAAGGTGTATAAATAAACTCATGATGGATTCAGTAGATGAAATAGTTTTTGAGCAGGTAAATTCACATCTGTTCTTAAATGGTGGACCCAAAAACCTTCAGCGACAAATTTTTTTGTAGCATATTACAAGATGAAGCTGAGACTTTTAAAAATGACTTCTGTCATTCCTTCCATATTCCTGGGATTCTGTGAGAAAGCTGTTGGGGCTGCAGCCTGTCTGCTGCACTCCTTGACCTTTATGTTTGTCCCACTTGTGTCTCGAGGGCTTCCTGCTCTGCAAGTGCAAATAAGTGAAATTTTATGTGAGGCTTAATAAGAAAATAGGTGGGAAAAAAACCCCATAACCGGTGTGTTCAGCTTATGAACATGAGTCTGGAAATATTTCTAGGAGATTCAATAGGAAAGAGAGGTGTATTTTTAGCATTTTAAAGTGCTGGTGCCTTGTCTGCTCAGAGAGAAGGGACAGAGGCCACGGCAGCCTGGCTGCAAAGGGCAGGGCAGGTGGGAGATGAGCTGGAAAGGACAAAGCAGGGAGTTTATGGGACAAATTGGGCAGAATTGATCGAGAAATAGATACTTCCTGGGCAGTAGAAGCTGAAGAAAACTTTCTAATGAAGCATTCTTTTCAGAAAGACAAGGTTGTGAGTGATACTGCAAAATTAGTTTTCATGGCTTTGAAGAATGTATTTGAGAAAACCTCTGCTGAAGGGAGACTGAGATACGAAGTAGGTTTTTTTAAGTGGCTGTAAATATCTTGTTCTATTACCAGAATTCCTGATTCGCTTAAAAAAAAAAGCAAGTTTTTTTGAGAGTCCTTTGTTCTGCTTAAAGACAGCCTAAACACAGTTGTTTTTTCAAAAAAAAATCGCTGTCTTTGCAGGAAAAAGGGGGAGGATTGAAGCTTTGGGCTGGTCTCCTGTGAGTATATCTGGAGTAATGTTCCAGGCAGGTTTTACACCCAGTGTAAGCTGCCACAGCTGCCTTTGCTGGCCCAGGGCAAAGCCAGCAGCAACTCCCCCAGTGCTCAGCAGTCACTTCTTGGTGATTTGTGCCAGCCTGGAACTGTAAATCGTTCGTGAGCAAAGTTGTTCACACTCCAGGACCATAAAGAGGTCCTAGAAAACCCTCTCAGCTTTTCCAGATTCCCTTCAAACACGTGATCAAGGAGACCAGGAGAGGATTTCAGTGTTGGTACCATCTGTAGCCTGCAGCTGGGCTGACCCACACCAGTCCTGAACAAGACTCTTAAATGAACTGCTTGTATTTTGGAATTTAACAAAATCCTGAGGTCTTCCCTCACCATTTTGGACAAGAGCCTGAACACAGTAGCCCTGAGTTGTCTGGGTAGTGCTTTGCTTTGGGGAATCCTCACTCCCTGTTTGACCAAACCCTTCTTTCATAGGCAGTAAAGAGAAATCGTAAGGATTTTTTTTCTTCCAAGGTTCCTAAAAGGCCAGTTTATAGCTAGAGTGCAAATATAGATTGGATGGATATTCTTAAGTCACCTGGCTCTTTTTGTAAGTTGTTTCTTCCATGGCACCTCAAGAGCAAATGTTCTCATGAAGTATTCACAGCAAGTGAATTATTCTGAAGGACATTGTACATCTTAGGAAGTTGTGCACAAAATGTAGTTTCTAAGATTATTGTCTGGGGTCCTCACACAACATCAGATACTAGAAACCTGTGATTGATTCATGGTAGTAGAAATGAAGTTATTACTAATCTAATTATTGTCCTTGCTGTTACTTTAAGATGACCACGTGCACATTTACTGTTGATTTTTGTAACACCCAGTAGAGGCTGCTTGGTGCACTCTTTGGGCAAATTTGGGATAAACAGATACCTGAAATGTCTTCAAGCCTAGTGCTGGGAAATGAATGGAAAATGGTTTCTTCTATTTTTATGTAGTTCTCCACATCTTAAAGCAAATACTCCATGCATGAATGATCATAACTATTGCTGTGCATTGGCAGCTGTCAGCTGGGAATGCACAGCTGGAACAGCTGCATGGGCAAGCCAGGACCAGCTCAGGTTACTGGGGAGTAGCCTGGGGGCTGAAGAGCAAGATCATGTCATGTTGTTATGTTGAGGGGGATTGATGTACCATAATGTCATTTTCTAAAAATACAGGATTGTAAAGCTCGATGGTGGTGTTACTTTTTCCTCCTGAAATGCTGTTAGTGGGATAAAGTTGGAACTTCACTTTGCAATTCACTAGAATTTCTTTTCATCAATAAACTATGAAGGGTTTGTATCTGCTGCACATGTGATCTTGCAATTCTTGTCAGCAATTTTACATTGTGGTGTGCACGAGGAATGGATCATTTATGTCTTGACATACTTGATGTTGCATTGCCCAGTGGAAGAAAACTGTCATCCCTTTTCTTCAGAAAATGCCACTTCTGTCTCTTCAGTGGAATGTCCTTAATTCTCAGGCACAATGTGGCTTCACTGCAGTGCTCTAAATTTTGAAACTGTATTTCTCTTGCCCTATGTGATGTCCTGAAATTCCACATCTTGAGTTCTGTTTTCTGTATAAAGTAGGTGAGGAAAAAAGCACCGCCAAAAATCCCTCTGTTTGAAATTAAAGCCCGTGAAAAACAACACTCTGAAGCTCCTGTTTGTTGTGGCTGGGTCAGAGCTGCCCTGGTGCTGCACAGGGCCTGGAGAGCCACTGGGCCATGGTTTGGGAATGGGGCAGCATCCAGGGCCCAGGTCCTCGAGTGAGCAAGGTGAGAGGTGACAGGTGGTGAGTGAATTTCAGTGGATGTGTTTAGGATTTTGAAAAGATCAGCTTCAGAGAACAGAGTAATTGTGTTTCCACTGCTCAGACCTGCTTAACTATAAAATTTGTTTGTTTTATTAATGAGTTGATTTTTTTTTACTGGATAAATGAAGATTATTTTTAAATAACACAAGTGAGAGCCAGCCAGGAATCTTGCACGTGATACTCCAGTGAGCACGCACCTGCACACTTGCAAAGGGACTGTGCCTGTCATTCACTCTGCCATTTCCTGTGGCTTCAGTTCCTCTTAAAGAACTGATTTCACATTTGTACTTGAAAAGTAAAACTCTTTGAAACCTTTACTAAACTTCCACATAGATCTCTTTGCCTCCCAGTCCATGGCTGAGTTTGTCCCGAAGCCTCTGCGAGAGTGAAAAGTGCAAAAGGGACGCGGGGTCTGGAGCACAGAAATGAGGCTGCTTTTCCTTGGAGTAAACTTGAACTTTGGATCTTTCCTCCTGTGATTTGTCATTAGAAAATGGCCTTTTCCAGAGAGCAAAACAAAAGAAGTTAAGACAACAAATGAATTAAGAAGAATTAATTGAAGCTGTGTATTACAAGTTGACATTATACATCTGGCATTTCTGTTTATGTTTCTGCATTGGTACATTTCATTCTGATTTAATAAGTTCCTAATTTTGCGGGGGTTTTTTTCAAGATTTCGAAGTGCCTATGAAGAACAGCCCGTAGTAAAGTATTGTTCCCAGTTTAGCTGTACTTCATTTTTTTAATCAAATCTTTTTCTTTAGTGGATAAACTCACAAGATTAGAAAAGCCTCTTGAACTCCCTCATGTTTGGGTTGGCAAATGTCCCACACACAATTACCCACAGAGAGCTACTTTTAAAAGACCTTTATTAAGGCTGTACAAAGTCAAGCACTCAGGAGTTAGGAAATGGCAGAACCAGGTTTGTGCACTGTGAGTTTGGGGAGTACATTGCAGTGTCTGATCATTTCAGTGACCAAAAAGTGAGCTGAAGCTGCGCAGAAATTGTCCAAAACTGCCCAGCTTTGTATGCCTGGATTTGGAGAATCCTAAGTTCTCTTAAGTTACATATAAATAGGTTTTTAAAAGTTGAACTTAAAATGTGGCAGCGTGGTGTTGGGTGTATCCCATGTTTGTGTCAGGGGGAATTCTTTGTGTTCCGTGTACGGATCCCGTTCTTGACCCGAGCTCCCGACGTGGTGGGGAGCAACTGGGAGCTGAAGCAGCAATTTCTGTTTCCACATTTCACTGGGAGGCCACACACAAGTGTGACTGGAGCCAGGAATCTGCCTCGGTGCTGAGCCCAAAGGAGCGTTCCTGTGGGGGCTGGAGGCTCTGCTGCCCAAGCTCCCTCCTGCTCTGTTCTGCCTGAGCTGTCAGACCTCGCTCCGTTCCCTCCCTCAGCGCTTTGGTCCAGGCCAAGTCATCCTTGTTCCTTTGCTCCTTGGCAGACAAACCCGTGTTCGGCCGAGCGTCTTTGAATGGCTTTTCTTCCCTGCTGCCTCTTTCCTTCTGGGTCTCTTTCTTCCCATCACCCTTCCAGGCTTGCTCTTCCCTGCCTGCCTGTCCCAGACCATGGCCCAGGGAGCCCTGGCTGCCCCGGGCTGCCTGCCAGGGCTCTGCCTTGGCATGGAGATCTGACTGCTCTTGGGTGCCTTTTCCCATCCCACGCAGCCACTCACCTCCTGCTTCCTCTGGTTTTTATTCCTCTTCACTCTGTAGAGTTTGGAGCAACAAGTCTTGTCACCCATGTCCTTTCTGTCTCCAGCTTCCTCCTGCTGTTCCAGTGCAGTGGATTTATTATAGTGTGGGACAGGCTTTTATATTCCATGTGGATTGTTTCTCAAACAAAGCACTAGCACAATGCTGTTAATGTATCCAAAAGTGCTTCAGATTTTTTCTGTTTCATTTTATTTGGGAAATCTAGAATGCATAAATGCATTCTAAGGTATTTTAAACGGGGAGGCATGAAGGTGGTTGATTGGAAAAATAAGTTACTGTTAATTGAGCCCTGTGTCAGACCCAGGACTGTGTTTGTCTGGCAGACTTGGCTCACGCTGTCTGGCAAACTTCTGCACCTGCTAAAGAAGCAGAAAATTGGAAAGGCAGCTTGTCTGAGGAGCTCGTGATATTAAGGAAGGTACTGAAGGCTCAGACTCGGTGCCAGAAAATTACTTGAGACTTCGGAAATTATTTTATTTTTGCTTTTTGGAGTTGTTAAAAAATGATTAATCTTTCTAAAAAGTATTCTAAAAGAAGTGAATGTAGAAGAGTTTACTAAGACACATGTGCCTGTTACCATCAACTTCCAGCACACACTAACTTGGGGTTTCTTCACAGGGACAGTGAAAAGGTATTTATTTGTTTTGTAGTAGAAAGGAACCCAGTAGTCAGGATTAAAGCTCCTGGTCTATGTCCTAGACCTGTTTTTCTGATGCAGTGTTAGACATGAAAGATGAAGTTATTTGGGTTTGTCTTGTTTATGTCAGATAAAGATAAATGAATATCAGAACTGAGGCTGGGATCCTGATTGCAGTGGAGCTCAGCATACAGCCGTGTGAGCTGCTAATAAATATAATTGGTGCTTCAAAAGGGCATAGCTGAGCAAATTTCATATCAGATATGGGAGTGGGGAGGAAATTAGATGAAAAACTGAAGTAGAATTGACAGTTTTCTAAGTGAAAGGTATTAAATGGCCAGAAAAACAATAATTTTGCAATTGAGAAGGGGGACGACTTTGGCTAACTGCCCATCCTGCTTCAGTGATGAAATGAAGGGAAAAATTAGATGGAAAGTAATATAAAACAAATAAGAAAAAGGGAAGCAGACAGCAATCCATTCAAAATGGGAGTTAGGAAATGTAGAAAATAAGGAAAGCACAAGCCAAAGGAAAATGTGGGTTGGAGTGCTCGGAGAGGGTGATGAGGAGCTGAAGTTCAGAGGAAATCTGCAGTAGGATAAGAACTGTTAATAAAGAGATGCAGGAGGTAAAACCTAGTGATGATGTAAGAGAACTGGAAAGGTGATGTCATTCCTTAGCAATGCTCAGGATTAAAAATTAACAGTTTTTAATTCAGTAGGCCCAGAAACCTTGATCAGTGTTTGCAAGGGAAGAGCCTGGGGCTGTGTCTGAGCTGCTGCTGGGGGTGGTCAGTGGGTCAGGACAGTGGGACACCCCAGAAAGGGATGGAAAAGGAGATGGATGTTCCTGATGGAGCTTGGTGTAAGTCCTTTCTGTCTTTGGGTTTCAGTTCTCTTTGGGATCAGAGTGAGCCCTGCAGAGCTCCGTGTTCCCTGACAATCACACACTGCTGAAGTTCAGAGAGAACCACGATGAAATGGGGATGCCCAGAGAAGGGTTCTGCAGGGACCTGACACATTCAGTGATTCCAGATCACTGAGGAAAACAGATACAAAATCACTGCTGATAAAATATAACAAAAATATCCATAGCCAGGGCCAGAATGAGTAACAGCTCCATGTACATGCATCCCAGTGCAGTCCCAGGGTAAAAGCCTAATGAATACGAATGTGTTCTTGTTTTTAATTACTGTTAGCTGTAAGTGATTATCCTCCTGTATGTCTCAGCTGGGAGAGCTGGGAATTTTGGATGCAATTTGGATATTTACATTCTACAAGAGAAGCGGAGTAATTGGAATGGATGCAAAAAAAATGATTCAGAAATTACTGGTGGAGTGTGAAAATGCCTTAGAGAGGGTGAGAGAAAACTCAGTTGGCTGAGTTTTTCTACCAGAATTGAGACTGTCTTGATTACAGTGCACAAGTACCTTCACAGGCAGAAAATACTGCACACTGCAGCTCTCTGGTCTTAAAAAGCAACACAAGAATCACCGACTGGCAGTCAAAGCCAGGCAAATTCAAATTGAAAAAAGGCACAAATTCTTAAGAGAGAATAATTGTGTAATTTAGGAATGTGTCTTCAAAAACTGTGAACAGAACAATAAAAGTTATGATATTTATGCAAATAGCTTTTTCATGGCTTTTTTTCCTCTCAGAGGCATCTTTAGAGGGGGGAAGAGGACAAGGAGGCTCCTGGTGAGGTTTCACAGGGAAGTTCAGCCAGCAGAGCAGTGGGGCTCTGGTGCTGCTGGAGCCAGTGGTGCCTGAGCTGCTGCAGGGCAGAGCTTTCCCAAGGGCTGGTTGCTAACGTTGCATAAGTGTGTGATGGTGTTTCACATCATGTTAATCCCATCCCCACCTGGAAAGGATCTGTGGCTTTGTAAGAGCTTTTACAGCATGCAGGACCTGGGCACTTGCTAAGTTTAATCCATTTCCGTGTCATGTAAATGAAGAAAAACTATCTGCACACAAATCTGATTCATGGGGATAAATGTAGGGCAGGAATTGCCTTCCCCCTCCTCCAGCCACTGTCCAAAGGCAGCACGAGGCTGTTCCCTGTTCCTGCCACGGGCATGTGTGTCCAGCAGAACCTGTGCTGATGGGAGTCAGGGCCACTCGAGCACAGTGATGGGAAAGTGCTGAAGGAAAAGTTCTGCCAGTGCGGGGCTGACAGAGGTGCAGCTGTGCTGCCCAGGACTTGCATCCTAATGGGAACATCCCCAGGGAGACACCACCTTCTCCGAGATCACTTCCAGTTGGCCATGGATCTCTGTGCAGCAGCAGGGAACAAAGCACAACCAACACGACTGGAAATAAGATTTACCTGCTGAAGTCTCCTCCATGGATTGGGGAGAGAACCCAAGGCAAGGCAGCTGAGCCTGGCCCCTTTGTGTATCACCTTCGGAGTAGAACTGTTTATGTGCATGACTAATATTGGGTCATGCCTGGAACATGTGAACATGCTGACAACATTTATGTCACAACTGTAATGCATTTAATAAGCATCTCATTTGAATTATTAATGTACAAATCCCCCCAAAGTATTTTTGTGTTATAAACCCCATAATTTATCTAAGTACAAGCTGCAAGTTCGTAAATACAGCATTAAGAAGGTGGCTATTGCATAGCTGCTTTAACAAAATACCCTTTGTGGGTAAGATATATAGGCTTATTTGGAGAGGATTTAGCTGCTGGAGAAGGGCTTCTCGAGGAAGTTATACGATGCTTGGCTGCAGCAGACAGGGAATATAATTTCTTAGTTTGTCCTTCTTGTCAGTAGGAATCAGTTTGACCTGACTGTGCTGTCTGATCTGAGCATCTCTTCAGCTCATTGTTCACCAGAGGCAGATTTATAAAACATCTGTGCAGGAATGAGGCTGGAAGTGACACTTTGAGAGGAGAGCTGGATTAACAACTGCTGTGCCAGTAACTGAGAAGGAGGCAGTGAAAATACGTGGCCTGAGAAGGCTGGTGAGGGATCTTTCCCCTCACACGGCGCGTGGTGACAATGCTGGGCACGGCAGCAGTGACACGGGGACACTGCTGGTGTCCCACAGCCAGGCCAGCACTGCACTGGGGAGCTGGGAGAGCACAGGGATGCAGTGCTGCAGCCAGGGAATGCCGAGGCTTGGAGCTGTTGTGCACAGAAGTGTTTTCCATCTACTGTAATCTATGCCCAGGGTCAGGTGGAAGAGTCGAGCCCTCTGTGAGGGCTGTTCGGGGCATCTCCAAGTGCAAAGACTGTTTGTGGGTCCCTGTGTGTGACATACACAGGCAAAGTGCAGGAAATATCTGTAAACTGCAAGAGGCATGTGAACCGTGCCCTTCTCAAGAACACTTGCTGACTGTTTATTGCTGACTGACTCTGCAGATTAAATTTGCATGAACAGCAAAAAGGAGTGTGATGGGAGGGAACTTAACCTCAAAGAAACTCAGCAGCCAACACTTCGGATGTTTGAATTACATCTGAATCAAGCTCTTGATTAAATCTTAGCAATGTCAAAAGCTCAAAGCAGCAATTTTAATAGATGTCACTTTTTTCCCCCCTCATGTTGCTAAATTATCTGTTGCAATGTGCAGCACATCCGTGTCACTACATTAAATTTGCACGCAAAGAGGGGAGATTAGGCAATAAAGCCACAGGACAAACAGTGTGGAGTCAGGCATATCTCCTTGGCTTCGTTCACTATTGGGTGTTTTTAAAAAGTGTTTCCAATCTGAGTAAAACTGATTCCAGATGTGCTTATTTGAAGGATATAAAAATCACGCTAGCACCAAGATTTATCTGAATTCTGCACTGTACCTGAAGAGATAACTAGTCCCATCTTAAAAACAGAAGTGCTATAAACAATAAAAAGGCCACAGGCAAAGGTTTTAGTGCTTCGTTCCCATTAGCATCCTTCCTTCCCACGTATTTTAGACTAATGTAGTTGGAGAATTCCTGTGAAGCTGCAGCACACTGGATCAGAGGGGCCTGGTAGGACGTGGGTCGCTTGTCGGGGCTGTCGGGGCTGGAGCCGTCCGTGGGCCGCTCCCCGATGTAGAGGAGGCTGCGCTCCTGCGTGTCCTGCTCCGTTTTGAACAGTTCGTACTCGGTGTGGGGCAGCTTGATGCCCAGAGCCAAACATCCGTTCGTGGGTGTTATATCCTGCTCCACCCCGGCGCTCCAGGAGCCCGCCAGCCCACAGCTTCCCGGTTCCGAGGAGTTGAGCATCACCACCGTCACCTGGTCCATGGGCGTCACCCGAGCCTGGGTGACTTTAAAAGCCAGCTCGGTGCCACCCCGCACCTTGGAGGAGGGGATGCCCTGGGTGTAGTGCCCGGAGGCGTAGATGGTGAAGGTGGGCTGCCTGCAGAGCGGGTCGGAGTAGTGATAGTAATGCCCTTCCCAGGTGTGGTTGTTGCCGTGGAATGTGAAGTACCTGGTGAGGAAGAGCACGGCCGGCCGGACCTCGCAGTGGGTGCTGACCCAGCTGCCGCTGAGCTGCATGGGCAGCGCGGCTCTGGCGGGCAGGATCGGGGGGTGGTGCTCATCAGCCCTGGAAATAATCCCGCACGCCGGGCAAGGGTGCACGTGGTGCTGCAGGAGACAGAAAATAACAGTACTGCGAACTGAGAAGCAAAAAAAAAAAAAGAAAACCCAACCCTTCCAGAATATTTCAAAAGCTGCGACTCCCCTCGTCCACAGCAGGGTGCGGAACTGCGGGGAGCTTGGCAGAGGCAGCCGAGCAGATTAAGGGAGATAAAGCGCTGCCCTGCTCTTTGCTATTCTGGTAGCTGAAGGACACAGGGCTGTGCCCTGCGGCCGCCCCGTGCTGGGGCTGCTGAGGACAGGCCGAGGGAGGAGGCCAGGGCAAGGGCAGAGCCGCTGCCAGGGCGAGGAACGCTCCCTCGGCACTTCCAGCTTGTTCCCCCGTCAGTTTTCCACGGCGAGCAGGGTGAGGATGAGGGTGCTGGGCGGTGTCAGAACAGAACAACGCCGCAGATTTTGGGAAGGAAGGAGGCTGTGACACCTGGCCGTGGGGAGCTCCTGGGGCTGCAGCCTCTCCAGGACAGCACAAGCTGTTCTGCTTCCCCCTCGCCCCGTTCCCACATGCAGGGATGCGGGGGAGGACCGGGATGAGCCGGGAAGGGAGGGAGGGAGGGGGCCGTGGGGCTTTCCCTGCAGCCAGAACGGGAGAAGAAAAGGACCCTCTGCAGAGCGAGGCCCTGACCTTCGCTTCCCCGCCGCTGCAGAGCTCTGAGTCAAACCAGTCCTGCCCCTGATCCGGTGCCAGCAGGGGTTTTGTGTAGCTTGGAAATTTTTCTTATACTTCATATATCACAACTGATTTATTTTTAAATAAGCAGGGTTGGAACATTATATAATTTTCTAGAACACGAGCTAATCTTTACTGAACTGTCATAGGCAAGAAGGTTAAATAACTCAGTAGTTAACTGTAGGGTGGGTAATTTACATGCAAGTTGATTGGAGTCTACTGTAATTTAGTCATTTTCAGCTTGCTTTACTGCTACTGTCACGGTAATGAGTGCTGACAGTACACAGTACATTATGGCTAAATAATCCCAGAAGTTGGCAAATATATATGCTCTCCTTAGGCAGGAAATTCTTTGATAATGAAAGGTAATTTGGGAAGAATGGGTTTCTTTAAAACAGATATCAATTTAAGGGAAAAAGAATGATATTTTCATAAAGAGAGTTAAAAAATAATTCCTGGCATAGCTGTGTAACTCACCAGCACAGGCAAATGGATGTCCATTCACAGAAAATAATTTTTTTTTTTTCAAAAAAAGAAAAAGAAAATCCTATGCCCAATAAAATTATCACTACGGACATGGAGCCAAAACCCTTACTTGCTTAAACCAGTCGTGTGAAGTTATTTCTAATGTATGGCAGCTTCTAATTATTGCCAAGTGGTGACATCATGTGTGGGTCCATTGGAGAGCTGTTGGCTGATTAATTACAGGGCTGCATTCAGAGAGTGAATTTCAGTATCTTTAGGTTTGGTTTTAAATTAACTTTTAAAAGTGTTTATGTTTACCATCTGGTTTTGCTCATATATATGGTTTTGGCCCAAGATAACACAAGTTTAACCAATTTGAGAATGTTACTTTTGAGAGGGAGAGGGGTGTTGCTCTGTGTTTTTCAGAGTTCAGTTGGTGTAGTTCGAGGTGTGGGGAAATGTTGCCCCAAAATATTTTTTTTCATTTATTTCCTTTCTATCTGGCAAAGTTCAGAGAGGTTTTTTCACCCCATCTCACTGCTCCACCATTTCTGATTTGATCAGCTTTGATTTGGATGGAAAGGTGCTTTCCTGGGAATAAACTAAGCTGCTATATAACATAAAATAAAATAGAATAAAAGGCACCCAAGTCTGCTGCTCAGTTTTATGAATGTCAAAATGGAAGTTTGATTTCTGCGTAATAACATTATTGTATTGGAGGCGAGTTCCTGTGCTACTGGCATTACACCAAGGACTGAAGAGTTAATGGCAGATCCCTTGTTCCCCTCAGCCTGGAGCACACCCCAAGGAGCAGGGAGAGGGCAGGCAGATGAAGGACAGAGCAGATGAAGGGCAGAGCAGACAGGCTCTAACAATGGGCAGCCTGAAGCCTTCACTGACTTTGGTGCAGGGAACAAGGAAACTGCATCTCCTAGGCAAACAAAGCCAAACAAAAGCTGTTATCTCCAGGCCCCTGTCAGTGCAGGCTTGTTCCCCGTGTTGGTTTTGCTGAGCTTTCACCCACCCCAGTCCTGCTCTCTCAGGAAGGCAGAGGATGAGCCCCACATGCCACGGAGCACCTGGGGTCCCACCCTGGAGCCCTGCACCGCCTCACCCACGTGTCCTTAGGGCTGAGGGGGCCAAGTGCCAGGCGCCGCTTTAACAGCAATGACCGTGCTGGCAAAGCCCTGGCTCAATGAGGGGACCGTGCCAAGGCCTCATCCTTACCAGGGCGCTCTGCAAGGGGCGCTGGTAGCCGGTGGGGCGGTAGTGCAGCCTCTCCCCCCAGTCCGTGTGGATGTCCCCCAGGTAGAGCTCCTCCACCAGCTGGCTCCCGCTCTGCTGCGGCTGCAGCAGGGGCTGGTAGTGCCTCTCCACGCGCAGCAGGCTCAGCTCGTGCATGGCGAAGCCCAGCGCCGCGGTGCAGTCGCGCTCCGTCTTGGCGCTCAGCACCTCGTACAGGGCTCCGGGCGCCCAGGAGCGCCCCGGGGGCAGGAACCCGCTGCAGCCCTCGCCGGAGGTCTGGTTGATCCAGGAGGCCACCTCCCGCATGGCCTTCTGGCTGTGGAACACGATGCCCACTTTGTGCAGGTGGTAGTCGGCCTCGGTGGCCCCGCGGGTGATCCAGGAGGCCTGGCGCAGCCGGAGCTTGCCCTTGATGACCAGCGAGTAGGAGGGGTCGCGGCAGGAGGGGTCCCAGTAGTAGAACTGGAGGGCCTTGAAGAGCCGGTTGGCGTAGAAGAGGTAGGACCGGGTCAGGAACTCGGGTCCCGGCCGCACCTCACACCTGCGGGGAAGGCAGAGCTGAGCCGCCGCGGAACGGGGAGAAATCCCTCCCAGGGCAGCCGGGGTGCGGGAGGAGAGGAGAGGGGCGAGCAGGGGTGCGAGCAGCTTCCTCGGCAAGAGCCTCCCACACATGGTGGCAACCCTTTGGTTGTTTTTTAGTCTGGGCATCTGCTACTAAAATGCGAGAGTGATGGACAGAGGATCTTACACTTCATGCACGTCCACAGGGAGGAGTGCGGAGGGCAGCGGGAATCAGGGCTGCGGAGGGCAGCGGGAATCGAGCTGCACCCCCATGGGGAAGAAGCAGGAGGCTCTGGGGACACCCGGAGGTCCCAGCCCTCCTCCAGCCGGGAATGGGGGCTTGCGGAGGGGGAGAAGGGAACACGTTTGTTGCTCGGCCGTTTGCTGTGTCCTGGCAGCACCGAGGGTGGGCAGGAGTCGCGCTGAGGGGCTGGGGCAGCAGGTCCTCCCTGGGGGCGCGTTCCCGGTGGATGGGGGTGCCTTCCCAGGAGAACGGGATTCCTTGCCCGGAGTGTTAGGGGCGCTTTGCCAGGGATGGATGTGCACTCCCGGGGTTTGGGGCGCGTTCCCGGGGTCCGGGGGTGCCTTACCCGGTGGAGACCCAGCGGCCCTCCAGGCGGGGCGGCAGCCGCGCGGCGGTCCCGGCGCTGTCCTGCAGGTGGCGCAGCTGCTGGCGGCACCGCGGCTCCGCGGCCGCGCAGGCTGCGGGACAAGGGGGAGCGGGGTCAGCGCCGCGGGGCAGCGCCGCGGGAACCCCCCGGCCGCCGAGCGGCCCGAGCCGCCCGCACAATGAACGGACCCCGGGCGGGCTCGCTCGGCAGCAAACTCTTAGCTAAGGACACAGGTTTTTTTATTTCGCTCAAGTTTTCCGACTTGGGTTTCATCTGAATCCAACTGGTTTTTAAATGAAATCTTCAAATAAAACCGAGCGCTCTTTGTTCATTTTCTCCCCCTCTCATGCTATTGTCGAGGCAGTGACTGGAACGGGGAATTACAGCATGGGAACGCTGGCCTCGCCTGTCGCCCGCCATAAGGACAGTAATTCTGTCACTTACCTCATTTCCCATAACAACGGATGTTATTGGCTTAGGGAATGTGTGAACACTCAGCTAAATCCTGAAGACCTTTGCATGCACACACACATACGTACATATATTCCTATACATTATTCACTCTTTACTTAAGCACTCTGTGGCACTCACTGCGGCTTGCTGCTCTGAGAAACTTGGGATTTCCCTCTTCCTGGCACCATGGAATGAGCTCTCGGTGAAGCTCCTCCTGAAACCCCGGTGATTCTCTGTGGTACAACTGACCCTGGTCCCGGTGGGGCTCAGCCCAGCCACGGCTTTAAGAGCCCAGATGGGGTTCGTTTGCTCCAGCTGTACTGTGCATTTTACCCAGGGGTGTGCTGGACATTTTGAAGCCAACTTTCATTTGTTCCATACCAATGTTAGGACACAGGTTGCTTTCCAGCCTGCCTATCAGCTGGAACAAGAGATCCAACATCTATGTGTCACCTTCCCACAGAATGAGGATGTGAAAGGTTTGCACACCCTGTGCCTCAGTCAAGGAGATGAAGACACAGAATCACAGCATACAAGCCCTAGACCAAGTCAAGTGGGAACTTGGTAATTAAACGTCTGCTGTGCAAGTCAGAGGCTCCTGAACATGTGACAAAGGAGAGGGATTCCCACTCAGTAACTTCAGACTTTTATCTGATGGGCAAATTCAGTCACTTCACTACGGCACTGCCATTTGTGATGGTTTTACAGGTCACTTGAAATGTATTTGTGTAGACTTAAGCACACAAAGCCTGAACTACCACAAAGGGAATAAACAAGTGGAAAGAGAAGCCCCGAGGGAGGCAGGAGAGCAGTACCCAAAGGCCAGGGAAGCCACTGGTGCTGGAGTGCATGAAACAGCTGGAAAGGCACATTATTAGAGTTCAGGGCTCTTCTGGGAGCAGACTCACAACTCTGCTGTTCTTACCAGCCTTATGGGCTAGATGGGGTGAGCAGGCACAGCCAACTCCTTCACAATTGCTCACACTCGTGCTTCCTAAAATGCAGTTCCTGTGATTCTTCATACGAAAATGGGAAAATATGGGATGACAAAACCCATGCTATTAGTTAAACCTCTAATTTGGCAGCTGCAGCATGTGTGAGGCTGCCCCATGGGTGCCTATTTAGTAGAGCCATTAGGAGCTGGGGATCTGTATCCTCATCCCAGCTCTGGCATGACTTTGCTCTGTGCTCCTGTGTGCTCCCTACTCCCAGGGCTTTTTTTTTTTAACTCACGTGCAGAATACGCCAAGATTCATTTGCCTGCCCTAAGAAGCCTAAATACTGGAGAGTCATCAGAACAAGGGCAGTCCAAACTGAACCACACTTCAAACAAATACAAAATTATTATCCTAGAGAATACAATAAACTAAAAAATAATTGTATTTGTATTAGAGGTAATAATGGACATAAGGGTCAGATTTGCTCTTGCCCATAACCACAGAAAGACTCCAGAGGTGTCAGTGCAGTCTTTAGATATATAGAATACAGCTATAAAATATACACAATATAACCCAGTCTTAACTCACAAACTGAGCTCTGCGTGTGTTTATTGCAGCAGAAGCTTCAATATGTCACTGAACCCTTCGTGCTACTCTTGGCAGACACGCTAATAGTCTGCATTGTTTGGGAGCAAAGACACTTTGGCAATGCAATCACTGCATTTTGACACATTCAATAGAAAAGGGAATTTTTATAATCTGGATCAAACTCCATGGGGAAGGAAAAAGAAAGAAAAAAAGCCTCCAGAATGTAAATAGTTGACATGATGGGAATTCCTAAGGATTTTGTCTTACTTAATTGTGCACAAGACTCCAAGCTGGATGCATCCTCAAACCAAAAGCTATTGGCTCGTGTCCAGATTTTGTGGCTGCTTTTTTCTCTCTCAAATACTCCAGTCCCACCAGATCCAAACATCCTTTCAAGCTGGAAAAGTTCAGTCCCAGACCTAAAATCTGTAGTTAGAGCACTTCTTTATTCCAAGAGCAGCATAAAGTGGCTGTCACTCATGTGTCACTCTGTTACTCAGCCCCTGGTAAAGCACATCAGAGCAGCTCCTCTATCTTAAGAGAGACACAAATTAACTGCTCTATAGACTTCTTGGGCAGGAGGAAGGAATTATTCACAATTCATCTTCAAGACAAAAATCCTCATTCATAGGAAAATCTAAAAAAATGCCTAACTGTGATTCTTCCCCTCACTCGCTCTGCCATCCGTCTGTATCGATTAACCACAAGCGTTTCCAGAGAGCTCCTCAGCACAGCACTTAGACAAAACAGGGGCTTTTTCCAGCTTTCTGGTGCGTGCTGCATCCCAAAGCCAGGCCCAAAGCCTCGGAGCAAGGGGGCTGCAGATGCACTCAGGCAGTCAGGAGTGGCAGAGCCGGGAACTGCTCCTCACCGCAATCAGCACAAACCCGATCAAGCCTTGAGCAAGCAGCACTAGCAGCAAATGCTGACCAACTACTCCATCCCTCATTTGTATAAACCACAGTCAGGAAAATCAGACCCATGGCATCAAATGATAAGAAAGGCAGAACTGGAAATTCTCAAATTCTCCACACAGTAAATGGTTGGTAAAATTAAGGTGAAAGATTCCGAGGCAAGGGCCAAGCCTGGAAATGAGAGCCTTGTGCTACACAAGTGCTGTGTGCTCCAGATGCAGAGCCATTTCACACTTCTAAAGGAAAAAGCCATCAACCAAGAGAGAGATGCTGTCATATTCCTCCTTGGAAACAAATCTTGTTTGTGCTCCCCCAAGCAGATTGACTCTGGAAAAAAGCAAAGTTGAGTCACACATCTGTTTCTTCATAAATGGAGGAGAAAATGCATATATTACAGTTTGCACCAAATTAGTTACTGTGGATGAGCTCTTCTCCAGAGCTAGATTGTATAATCTGTTACATGTTATTGCCTCCTATGGCCAGAATTTATCATTCCCATTTATAATTCTAATGTTTCAGTTAGTCACCCATTCACAGGGATAAGATCAGGGCCTGAAGTCATGGAGCATTACACATTTCTTCATTTAGAGATGACATAAAACCTTTGATATTTTCTGAGGAATGTTCAGACTGGAAAGAAATGGATGATAAGAAATGTATCAATATATTTTACATAAGTGAATTATACTTTTCCACACAGACTTCATTAACAGATCAAAACAGTGTTTCTTTAGCATTTTTCTCTCCTGAGAGCACACAGAATGGATTTTGGGTTAGCCACTAAAAGAATAAGCATTATTTTAAAAGCAAACACAACAGTTGTATTTAGCAAATCAATTTTTCTTGCATTTGTGTGGAGATTAAGTTAGTGGTGCTTTTAATTCACTCAGAAAAAGGTGTTCCCAAGAGAACAGCTCTGTGGGAAGAGATAAATTTTACATTATAATATAAAAAAGTTATAAAATTTAAATATAACCCACTGGGGATGGAAAACTGTATCACAGCAGAACTCTGCATTTTGCCTATCTGCAAACTGAACACAGTTCAGGACAGGACTTAAGCACATGCTTAAGTCTAATTGGTTTCAGTGAAACTTAAGCATGTGCTTGAAATTAAGCCAGTGCATGAGCATTTTTCCTGATTAGTAATGCCTCCCTGAACTGAAGCCAGAATGTGGTCAAGTGGTTGAGGGAGGATGCCAGTGCTTTCACTGGAGCACTGTTTGGCTTCTGGAAAAGTATTTCTATTATTCATCCCTTCTCTTATTTGTCTGTAAAACGGGTATATTCACATTTAGCTGTTTCACCAGTCTGGTGCTCAGTTCACGATATTTGTAAAATGCTTTGAATTCACTAAATGTTTCTCAGTTACACCTTCAGGGCTGGCACAGTAACTGTATTACCCACGAACTATCATTGCAGGGCATCACCTTGAGTTTCCTGTGCACAGCTGAGCATAATCATACATGAAATCCTGCAGATCCTAAGAGGAAACTCGGCCGACTCAAAATTCCCAAGTAGCTCAGGATTTTAGAGAAGTTTTCAAAACATACTTTCACCACATACTTTTAGCACAATGGCAAATGAGTTCAGACATCACATTCTATGGGTTTAGCCTGGCTTTGTTCTAAGACTGTGAGCACTGCCTGATCTGTCTCATACCCACAATTAAAATAGTGAAGGGCTTGTGGTGAGTCGCCTGGAGGTTTTTAAGGCACTAGAGAAGTAAATATTTTGCTCTTGGAATAATGGAATCATGTATTTTGCTTGTTAAGTGTCATGTCCAGTGACAGATGACAAGACAGATGGGATTTGTGGTAGGGAAGGGAAGGAAGGAGAAGTACCTCCAAGATCTTCTTCAGTATAAACTACATTTAAATAAAATGGCTTCTTAAAACTGCTTCTCTGGCTGTTTACCCCAAAGAAAACCATGCCTAACACTGCAAATGGGAATTAAGGGCTTGATCCCAGTTTTACTGGAGTCTGTAAAAATAAAAGGTTGCATCAGCACCTTATTCAGAAGATGCCCATCCCCATAAACTGACAGTGAACACTCCATTTGAGGAAAGAAGGAGAAATGGGATGGGGGAATCACAGAATGGTTTGGGTTGGAAGGGACTTTACAGATCATGCCATTCTCAAATGGGGTGGACTAAGCAGGACATGTAAGAGCTGGCACAGAGGACTTGTGATGACAAACCAAAGCACGAGAGGCGGATGTGAGTCCACCCTCCCAAGAGCTCTCCTGCAGCTCATGCTCACCAAAACACCACTCGAGGGTTACACAGCAGAGCTCTACTCACGACATCCTTGCTGTCCTGACAGACAGGAGCCATTTTACTTCGTGTTCCTCCCTCTCACCCCCTGAAGATGCTGCACAGACTCAGACCAGTCCATGCTTTTTCCACAGCTGAACTGGTCAGTGTCAAAAGACTTACTGGAGAGCAGAGCAGCAATTCCTTACAGCCCAATGGCCCCAGGTGGCCCAACCACTGAGGTCAGCTCAGGGGTAACTGGCCCTTAGCTCAGAGCTCGTCCTGCTGCCAGCCCTGCACTGGGCAGCCCAGCCAGGGACAGGAGAGTGGGCAAGAGGGCTGAGAACAGGGTCCTGCACTGAGCCAAAATCAGAGAACTCACAGCGTTAACATATCATGACTTATGTTAAACTCTGATCAGTATTGCTACGTAAGTTTGGCACAGGTAAGTATATAACCAAAACCCAAAAGAAAACAAATGAAAGAAAGGTGATGTTCGAGGTTTTTATGCTTGAGAATTGCTGAAAGTTTGAATTTCAGTTTGGTGAGATAGGTGAGACCATAGTGAGGTGATCTCTAACTCCCTGGATGCCTGAACAGTGAGAGGCTGGGGAGAACACAAGGGGGGAAGCATTTGTTTTCCAAAACAAAAGCAAGACAATTCAGCCCAAGGCTGAACAAAACCCCAGGGGTACTATCATGACTCAGTTAAACTCTAACAGGAATTCACATTCTTACCAAATGGCAAATATTGCATCTATCTTCCTTAATTCAGATGAGTTGGAAACCCAACAGAAAAAACAGCACATGGATGTGAAATTAATGCCACACTGTTGTTTTGAATGTGTAGAGCACCCATGCAGGTCTTGGCAATGCCCCTGAACCCCTGCACAGACACTTTATTAGTGGCTATCGTGGCCATTTTTAATAGTGATGGCTAAGCATATTTTTTCCTGGAGTGCTTTGAAGAGCGGAACCAGTAATCAGCCATGGCTTGGCTATAAAATGTCAACCTCATTTCAAACGTCTAAATCACTCACATGGACCAAGAGTGCAGAGAGGACCACCCACCACATAATATTAACATAAATACAGCGTTTACCAAAGCAAAATGAGCAACTGGAACTGGCGGGAGTTGAGAGTAGAACAACAAAAAATGATGAGGGGGTGGGAGGGATTGAGTTACGAAGCAAGATTAAAAGAGCAGAGTACATATAGCCTGGCTGAGCAAGATAGATATGATAACAACCTATAAATATTCACAAAGCACAAACACCAAGGAAGGGAAGGAATTCCTTGCAGTGAATAAAGAGATTCTGTTGGGAGTGAATGAAGAGAGGAAAAACATGTGGCTTGTATGGCAGGGTGAACTTCTCGAGGCACAATGTAGTAGGCAACGTAAGTCCACTTGCTTGGCAGGATTTTGAGGGATTGAGCAAAGCATTAGTTCAGCAGGGAACAACCCGCTCTTGGCAGGGAGTTGGCGGGATAATCTGAGTGGCCTTTCAGTCTCCCACTGCCATGGAGCCGTCCCAGTTCCCTGCTCCCACGGGGGACAGCTGCTCTCCTGTGTAAGCACATTGTTCCTTGCTCTTCAGAATCCCTGCCTGGCCTCCGTGGGATGAGAAATAAGGGCTGGATGCACAAAGGCATTCAGGGACGTAGAGACCTAAGCACCTGCAATAGGTACTAAACTGCCGGACACAGCTGGGAATCCCAGCAGGTCCCTGCCATGTCAAGTACTCACTGCTGAAAATCTAAGTCCAGGAAATTAGGTTATAAACCCACTAAAGCAAGAACAATCCTTTTGTTCTCTCCTTATTTAGCACCTAACACAACAGGACTCTTGGCGCTGCTGCAAGGATACTGTTTATAGTAATAAAAATAGGATCTAATAAGATCTAATATTCTGAGGCTGCTTGGCTCCTGCAAAGCCAAGGATGAGAAGGGCATTCAAAAGCAGTCATAGCAGAAGGTATCCTCGGGAAAAAAGCTCTGCAGAAAGGTGGGAAACTGATCCAGAGCCCACACCAGCAATACACACACACGTTTAACTTAGAGTCACAAGTGACCACAGAAAAAGGTTACTTGTTCAGCTGGAGCACAGAGTTAAAGTTACTTTTAGCATGTGTTTTGGGGTCTGGGTGTGGTTTCTAGATAGCCTGAAATTTCAGTATACTGTTTTGCCTGTCCACATTAGCCAAGTTTTGATGTGTTCCAGTTCTCCTAAACTCTGCCGACAGATGCTAAAATCAAAGCTGACATTCAACCTACGTGCTGCATAATCTAATAACAGGACTTGTGCTACTCAAAACTAACAAACTCTGGAAGCTTTTCTGCAGCAAAACCTTGCTGTCGTTTATATTTACGTCTGTCTTTTCCAGGCAGCCTAACTGGGAAAAATGATTTTTTTTTTTTCTCTGAAAAGCTTTAAAAATAACATGTCATTGTGTTTTTGTATCACCAGGGGAGAGCCAAGCCGTAACCTGCCGTGTCCAGCACTTGTGGATTTAGTGAGAGTGTGAACAAGGTGAATCCAATTGTCTCAGTGGGGAGCTTGGTGTATACATTGATCCCAGAGTGCCAGGAGAAAGCTGCTTCCAAAGACCACAGTGTTGGAGTTAGACAAGGCCAAAATGTCACACATTTGTCAGTGTTTCTTATTAACCCAGGAGAAACCATGGGGGACTTTTTCAGTGCCTGACATACACTCAAGTTTAAAGCATTATTTTAAAATCTAAACTCAAGCAAATATCTTCGAGCACTCTGTGGTGAGACTTCTCCTGTTGATTTATGTCCCCTCACCCCAGCTGTAAGCAGAGACCTGTTGTTGCACCGATCCAAATGTCTATCTACCAGTGCCACAGGAGCTGAGCTTCCTTGCAGATTCAGTTTCAGCTGAATTCAAACCGTAATGATTTAATAAGCTATCCACTGAAAATGAGAAAACACCACTATGAAAGCCACAATTATCACACCATCATCCTGCTAAAACTCAAAAATAATGATGGATTTCAACCCTCTTAACACTCTGAAGATCTGGCATTTCAAATAGACATCAGAGCTTCTTTGCAAAGACACAGAAATAGAACTTTTCTAATTTTGCATTTTAAACCATGAGACCTTTTGACTCCTTAAAGAAAAAAACCCCACAGATTGCAGATTACTAACCCCTCAGATCTTACACAATTTAAAATGGGAAGAGAAGGAGATGTTCTATGAATCATATTTTCAGTTTCTGGCAGCACTCTTAGCCTACAGAAGAAGGGTTACACATTGAAATTCTCACGTTCTCACTGTCAGTTTCTTGGGATTATTATATCTGAGATACACCATCTTAAAATCAGGAAGTTTCTCTCCTTTCATACCTTTATCTTCGCCAGCAAAATGAGTAAGAAAATCAAAGCACTTGTGTAAGAGCATTGTATAGGTGCTTCCTAATTTTGAGGTTGATTTTAGCAGTGATTGTATCTCACCCATGAAAGCGTTGTCTTTATAAATGACATATGCACTGTTGTGGGGAAACACAGGATCCCACTGAAAGCAAAACCTCTTTCCAAACTTTGTTCTGCCAGATGCAGCCTCCCCTAGCATTGGATTCCAGCTTTGGTTTTCTTCACAGCAATTTCTGGCTTTTGAAAATCTCCTTACTCAACAATTTGTGCTTGTGGGGAAAATATAGAAACCACACGATATTTTTTTCACTTGTGCTTTTTTTACATCTCAGCCCTGTTTTTATCTATATCCATATACTTTGAAACGTGGCTAACCTATAATTATTGAAAGAACAAATAGAATCGTATCACACGATCCAGCATAGCACATTAGTTGTTGGTTTTTTTTGGCTAGCTTGAGAAATGAAGAATAAAAACCACCAACTTGGTAAAAAAAATTAGCTAAGTAAACATTACCCAAATAAATATTTAAACCAAAGACAATGATGTTGGTTTAATAGTAAGAACAGATATATACATGTGTAAATAGACACACATCTCTATGCTGAATGTTGTTCTATCACTTACGGGATTCTCTTGCTAATCTCATAACTGAATGCAACTGGTGATCTTATCTTACCCCAACACTGTCATTTTCAAACTTAAAAATAAACATTGAAAGCAAGAATAGATCTTTCATGTTAAAACCATGTAGGAGAAGCTACACATGAAAAATATCAGCATGGTGGTTTTGCAATGTAAAGACTTTCATGAAAGCTTAGGTAAAACTCAGCAAGTCTCTGGGGACATTTCCAGGAATGAGTGATTCTTTTCTGGAGGACACTCCAAAGTCAGATCCAGTTACCTAAGTAAAGTGGTTTTTCAACTAATTATGCACTGGTGTCATGCTCATGCTAATGTTCCGCCTTATGCAAATCGCAGAATGCCAGTCTTGCTCACAGTGAGCAAAGCTTACTCTGATTTTAATGATTTCTGGGTCTGACTTAGGTATTTAAACAGTTATTTTGAGGTTCAGTTTCCGTTCTTACTGAAATCAGTGGAAATTCTCTCACTGACATCAGATGCAAGAAGCAGAAAGTTTAAGTTAGACTGGTCTAAGAGAAACTGTATGAGGATTTAAGAAAGAATTATTCTAATTAGACTTCAGTGAGTAAACTTGCATAATGCAGTATAACAGATCCCTGAACAGAGTAACTTGAGCTAGTAAGATACATAGAGAATCCATATTTCTCAGCTTTATTTTGCAAACAACACATGACAAACATCCCACATAAGGAGAACAGGAAAGTAACTCTATAGAAGTGCCCTGCTCAGAGATTTCTTTCTGTAGTCTGGTCCTTTACACTTAGTGCAAGTAATGTCCAATAGCTGTCACTACACAGTTCTTTTGCCTTGATCACTAAGCCCTGAGCTGGAGAGGCGAGTCAGTGTGGTATTTTGCTGCCCAAAACCTCACAGGAGTGACCTAAGTGGTAGAAAGCACAGTAGGAACAAGGTGCCTGGATTTTCAGTGTCCGGACTGCACGGGCCCTCAGGGACATCCTCCCACCCTTCCTTTCACCTGCCTCTTCTGTTCAGGACTGCTGAGTCTCAACCAAGGGTCTCCTCTGCATTTCCTAGGAAAATACTGTCTGAGGATGGAGGAGTCTCCCTCAGACTCTGCTCCTTGTCGTAAACAGAAATAATTTTGCGGTTTTTTCACAGCACAGTTGCCTTTTTTCTCCCATATGGTCTCTTAAGCCAGAACCTTTTCTTCTGAAACTGCTCCAAGAACTGTGGGGTTGAAAGATGCCTTTCTGAAAGGGAGCCGCAAAGATGCAGCTTGCGCTGCTCCGAGAGTCTGTCTGCACAGCTGGGGCTCAGTGTCACATCCCTGGAGCAGGAGGCTACTTGTGAGGTTGTCCCTTGCCAGGGCAGGTGCTGGATCCTCCCAGGGAGAATTCCCAACTCCAGTGAGAATCACCTCTAAGCCCTTCCTGCAGATAAACTCTTCTCAATGCCCTCCGTGCACCACACTCGGGACAGGAACGAGTTGCGGTGGCAAAGGGGATGCTCGACTGCCTCTGGGGAGGCGGCAGCGATCCCAACCACTCCGGGAGCCTCGGGTGGGAGGCACAGGCTGAGCCCCAGCCCAGCACCTCCCTGGGCAGCTCAGCACCGGATCGCCAGCCCTTCTGGCATCCCCGCAAGGCACTCACTCGGAAAAGGCTTCAGGGCTGCTTTCCCCGCTCCCGGCCCCACAGTTCGGGGGCAGCATCCCGGGGTTCCAGGGTCCCTCCGGGGCGCTCCCCGCCCGTCCCTGCCCCGGCGAGCGGCGGTGGAGCTGCGGGGCTCCCGGCACCCCGCGGAGCACGGCGGGCCACCGAGGCTGAGGGAAACCCTGCCGGGGCCGGGCGGGCACCGAGGCTGAGGGAAACCCTGCCGGGGCCGGGCGGGCACCGAGGCTGAGGGAAACCCTGCCGGGGCCGGGCGGGCACCGAGGATGNGTGCGACTTCCTCGCGCCCTCCTGGTCCTCTCGCCCCCTTCTCGCCGTCTCTTTGCACCCTCTTCGCACTCTCCTTAGATTTTCCTGCATCCTCCTTCCCAGTCCGCTGCGCTCTCCTCGCACACTTCTTGCAGACTCCTCGCTGTCCCTTTGCACTCCCCACACAGTCAGTCCCGTTGCACTCTAGCTCCTTGCACACTCCTGCCCGCTCCTGCCCCTTCATTGTGCCCGGACGGGTGAAGGAGGTGACGGGGAGCCCCGTGAGGGTGTAACCCCGACTCCGCCACCCGCTCGCCCTCCCGCCGCGGGACGGCACCGGCCGCCGGTGGCACCTACCTACGAGCAGCCCTGCGAGCCACCAGCACCGGACCATGGTGCCCGCTGTGTGTCCCGGCCAGAGACGCGATCGCCGCCGGTGCCCGCGGAGCTCAGCGGGGCGCGGCGCCCGGCGGCGCAGCCATGGGCCGCCTCCGGCGCTCCGGTGCCCGCGGTGGCGGCACCCCGGCTTCAGCCCGCAGGCGTCCTGCTCAGCCCGAGCCTTGCGAAGGGAAAAAGTGGGGGGCGAAATGAAAAAAAGTATATATTTTAAAATAAAACACCACAGCCCACCCCGCCTTCACCGCGGAGCGCGTCCCCCCGGCCGCTGATGGCTTTAATGGAGCTTGGCAGCCACAGGTTCCCGCTGCCAGAAGAGGTGGAGACTCCGCCGCCTGCGCCCCACATGCGGCCGCGCACCGCACACGCGGGGGAGGAGGAGGAGGAGAAGGAGGAGGAGGAGAAGGAGAAGGGCAGCCCCGGCCCGGCACCACAGACCGAGGCCGGCACCCGCCTCAGGACCGACCCTTCTCCCTCAGGGACCGGCCCCACCTCACCCCAGCCGCGGCGGTGGGGCTGCCCCGGCACCCGAGGTCTTGGAGGCCGTTAGGGGCTCGGGCCCGGTCTGCGCTGCGGGACGCCATGAGGGAATCGTCCCTCCATCCCCACGCCGTGAGAGGATCGTCCCGTCATCCCCATGCCATGAGGGGATCGTCCCCACGCCATGAGGGGATCGTCCCCCCGCCTTGAGGGGATCGTCCCTCTGTCCCTAGGCCATGAGGGGATTGTCCCCACATCCCCACAGCCTGGTCCTCCTTCCCACTGTGTCCCTGGCACCTTCAGACCCTCCATTATCACCAGGACTATGAAAAGAATGGGGTAAATCCCTTAAAAACCCTCTCAACACTCTACACAGAAAAAATATGGGACTCCTTGGGGGCAAGTCAGAATGTCCCCCTCAGGTGGTGCTCGCCCATGCCAGCCCTTCCCTCTCCATTCCCCAAACTAGGCCTGTGGGACAGAGCCGCGGTTGATAAAGGACTCAGAATCGGCTCTTGGCACAAAGCAAAGCACAAATATGAACTTAGATGTGTCTGGGACAGAACAACACTTTTCTTTGTATCGGTGAGTATCAATGAACCAGCTTCTTCACTCTCTTCGAGCACATAAAACAACGCATATCCTGTAGTGTGAGGGCTCGGCTGCCTTTGGAAGCAGCGAGGGAAGAGGTTGAGCTGCCATGGCTCTGCCAGGCCAACGCTTATGGTGCTGGCAAAATAAAGGCTGAAGTTTAATGCATTTTTCCAGACTGAAAAACTAGGTTCAGCAAATGAGGCAAAGAAATCAAAACACATGTATGCCCCCGGCAGAACCCCAGGACCCTGCACACTCACTTTTCCTGGTGAAACTGGCTGTTTCACCAAATAAAAGGAAACTTTAGGGGAAAAAAGGAAGCTCGTCTCCAAGTTCACAGCAGTGTTCCTGCTGATTGCAGTGGGGAGAAGTTGAGGCCCGATTCCACAGTCCCATATTTGCTAAGCAGGACCTTCAGCGTGCTGGGGTGAGGTCTCGTTGCAGTGGGTTTAATGACTTTGTCAAAAATAATGCATAACATCTTTAATGCGAAGTGGGACAAACTTATCTGTCCTGGGTGCATAAAGAATTAAAGTTTAATGATACTTGCCAAGATAAAAAATAACAAAGTCCATTTGTAATGCAGGCACTCCTTTTTCTAGCTGATGTTTTTATCTCCTTTTGTTTCTCAAATTCCCCAAACCAGTCATTCTCGGTAAATGTCCAAACCACTGCGGTTTTATTATATTTACAAATACATAAATTATGAAATGCATAGACAAAAAAAGTTGTCCTTCATAATGATAATAGAGAGAAAGAAATAATTTTGCAAGAAGTTTTCTTTACAAAGCAGCACTTACTCTTTTCAGGCACAGCCAAATTAAATGAGAAAAATAATGGAATAGGTAATCTTCTACTGCTAACAAACTTTTATTTTGGCTACACACCTCTCATATGACACTTCCAGCCTCTAACACTAATCTCCTTCATTTCTTTCAGAGTATTTTAAAAGCATTTTTTGAGGGAAGAAATAAAACCAAAGCAGAGTACTTTTCACGCAGGTGTCTGAAAATTTTAATAATCATATGTAAACCATGGCGAGCTTTTATCACATATCAGACCCACAGGGCATAGCGATAGATTTCATTCATATGGCCTCTTTCATCCCTGCAGTTCCTAAGGGACCTTATCAAAGTAACCAAGCCATGAGCACTTTTTTGGGGGGAAAGAATTCCTCCTGCCTCCCTGGTGCTGCAGAGCTGGCCGAGCGTGGCAATGCAGCTGTCGGCCGCACACCGCCCCGGGAGGATGAGAAGAGTGCCACAGCCTGTTAGAAATACCAGGAGGATTTAGACAGGCGATGGAGTCTTCCAACCTGGAAGTCTGCCAGGACATCAGGCTTACATTCTCAGCTCGTGTAGAAATTGCTGGGTAATCTTCGGCTCCTGCAGAGGACCAGCAATGTAAAAATGCCTATAATTTTTATTATCAAATAATTACAGGCTACCTGCTGGGCGAAGCACGTGGAGGGAGACAAATGAGTGCAAATAGCCTGTAATTCCAGCAGAACTATGTGGCCTGATTTATGCATTCAAAGAGACTAAAAGCTGTTCCTATTCTGATTCAGGGGCACTTTACTCGCAGTGCTGTAAATACTAACACAGCTGCAGGGTAACTGGGAACCAGACCAAGGTGTTTTTACATTAGCTATGCTTCACTTGCCTGGCACCTTGTGTAATATTCATTCCTGTGCAAAACAGGTACAGAATATTTGAACTCAGGATCATGCACTCTTGTTAGCTATACAGGGCATTGAGTTGTCCAGTTCCCAGAGGCCAAATATTTTCTCTTCCCCTTGCCAGAGCAGCAAGGATAGGCAACCACACGTGAAGGCATCAGGCCAGGAAACCAAAGACTGATCAGCCAACAGCTCTAAAAATACTGTTTTGTCTGAAAAAAGCGATCCTCTGAGTAGATATTCGGGTCCCCAAAAACCCATAAACCATAGCAGTGCTGCTTCTGGAGTCCTGTCTCTAAGAGGCAATACCAAGGGATGTGCTGGGTGACCTGAAAGTGCTGAGTATGTGAATTTACAACTAATATATACCCTGTAGAACTGCTTGCAGTCCATTTCAGTTTCAGGGGCGTATTTTATAGTGCGGTGGGAATTAGTGTGCCCTAGCAGCTTTCTAGGATAGCCTTTAGGTTAGGCACAAGATTACTACAAAATATTAGTGAAAATACATTATTAAATAAGATCTTTCTTGAAAAAACTCTGTTTTCATCCAGGTGATTTCAGCTGCTATGGATGGTCACCTGTAAAATGTTATTCTGCTTCAGAACAGACTTTAAAGGCACAGCCAACATCTTTCTCAATGCTTGTGAATGACTTCTAATCTACAGCTTCTTATGTCAGGTCTCAGACAAGAACAGATGGAATTGAATAATATATCTCTCTTTTGGGGCACTTGTGGGAGAAGAGCTAGGTGTCCCTCACGGAACTTCATTGAATCTCATGGGGAAACTCTGGAGGGAGCTATATACATTTAACACTCTTAGGCTCCCCAACAGATGGACCATGATGCACAGTTGGAAGGTGGGGACTGAAAAAAATAGATATTAAAAAAAGTATAAAAAGAAACAAACCTGGAAAAGATTCTTGAATTTCTCAGGAAAAAAAAAAAAGGTGGAAATGCTATTCCTTTCACTCCTAGGTAAAAACAGTTAATATGTACAGAGGATTCTCTATCAGAAATGCAGTGTGCAGTCTTTATTCATTCACTCTCAAACATTCAGAGGAAGATAGCGGCATCTTCCCCACAGGGACACTGGGGCCACGGAGGATATATCTTGCTCAAACAAGTGAAAGGTGCCATCAGGGCCTGTCTCAGGACATTGCCCAGCTGGAATGGGTGGAAATGAGGAGAAATGAGTACCCTGTTTCTCTGAACTCAGCACAGAATACTTCCATGCTGTGTTATTGCCACGCTCTTCACCATTTGTAAAGAAAACATAACATTGTCCTCCTTGATCACCCATCATTTCTCACACCAACCTGATCTCAAGCAGGTAATTTCCTTGCACTTTTCCATGATTGGCAACAGCCTGTTTGGACTTGGCCATTTGAGGCTTGGTGGATAAAGACAGAGGTTTGGTTGTCTTTACCAGCCACCTGAGATGAGCAGCGAAGGAAGTATCACCTTCATTTAGCCTGTTACTTTGCACTATTCACTAAGAAATAGTGTTTTTAAAAAAACTTGCAGAGTCATGCGATGCATACCCAGTGCATTTTACAGAGCAACAATAGGAAAATGTGAATAAACCTTCCAGAGCACCTGGCTCAGTGTATGTATTTATATACTAAAAAGCACTAGAGTATTATTTACATGCTTAGCTGGAGTTTGTCCTTTCTAGAGAAGTCTGGGCTGCTACCTGTTATACTTGGCTCACGATGATTTAAATAAGAATTTATAGACCCTAAACCATCTGCAAAATGTCCCAGCTCTTCAAGGCCAATGTAAATGCAATGAGGGGGGAAAACCGCGGAAAGAAAAGGTTAACAAGGTTTCTCCTTGCCTCCCCCTTGGCACATTTTATAATTAACTTTATAACGTCTGAGAGCAAAGGATTGAAACAGATAAAGTTCCCACATCCTTGGAGATAATTGCAACAGTTTGTGTAGCACATGACAGCAGCAGCAGCTTTGTTTGGTGTCACTGCAGTACACGTTGCTGAGAGTGTGTGCACTGCAGGGCACTCTGGAGCCTGGCTTCACATCTCCACATGAAAGCAGCTTGCTGTGATTTATATCATCATGCTAATCAGGAATGCGCATTAATTCAAGGTCCCTTTTGGGGCCTTGGGAAGAAGGAAGAATCAAAAATGAGCCAGATTTCTATTTTGTGCAAGGTGCCACTGTTTTCAAAGTGTGAAGGAATTAAATGTGTCATTAGTGTTTGCAGACACGTTAAAAGGCAGCTAGAGGAGAGAGCTCGCTGCATGCTGCAGTGAGAGCCATGGGCAAGCAACCTTCTTCTGCCCCCTGACTCTATCAGCATTAA
Source organism: Pachycephala philippinensis (assembly GCA_013397055.1). Classification (NCBI taxonomy): domain Eukaryota; kingdom Metazoa; phylum Chordata; class Aves; order Passeriformes; genus Pachycephala; species Pachycephala philippinensis. The sequence continues at coordinate 170,620 of VWZT01006091.1, read as the reverse complement.
GGAAATTTAAAATTTAAATAAATCTTGAAATTCTAGCCCACGTTTTCTTATGAATGACAGATCCTTCCTGCCCTCAGTCCACCACATTTCTCCAAGCCTGAAAACTGACGCTTCGTTCTTAACAGCAAAAAGTGGGAAAGACGTTTGTGGTCTGGTGGTTACACCACGGGGTTGGAAAGCAGAAGAAGTGGTGTTTCAAATCTGGGCCAAGATTCTTGTTCACCATGGACTTGATCCTGCCAGATACCGAGCACCCACTGATTATCCAAGGCCAGGCCCTCACACAATTCATGTGAGTCCAAGTTCTTGTTCCAAAGTGAAAACTGGGCCTGTGTTCAAAAAAATTGGTGCTGATTCTGTGGTTATGCTGCTTCCTTCACAACCCCAGCAGTCCAGCATTAATTTCCATTTTTCCTTCTAGTGGCATTAGGTCTGGGACAGTCATATTCCAACACTTGACACCTCCAAAGCCCTGATTCCTTATGAAAATCTCATTTTACTTCTCTCTAGCATTTACTTTTTTCAGATTAGTGGGAGGTCCTGTTCTTTTATGTCTCTGCCCATACCCAGGAAGGGAGAAGAATAACAAACCTGGAAAGAAATTGCTTTTATTCTGATGAATTGCAAAATCACCACTAGCTCTGTCTTTGGCTAGAGGAGAATCTACTATAGATATATAGTCTGTACTGAAACTGGTTTTTTAGGGCAGCATGTGGCTTAGAAACAACAAGGAAGCATAATCATATATCTAGTCTGATTGTTGGGCAAGTAATAAAACCTCCTCGAGGTTTTTTAATGCTCACCCACTAGGATTGTAGGAATTTAGGTACTAGTGTCTTATAAATACCTTAGACGTGTGATTTTATGTATGTTTTCCATGGACCTTGTGGTGACTGTGAACTAATTCTAAGATTCTGCAAAATATATAACCAAGAAAAGCAGGTCTATTGTCAGAGACTCCGTGGGGGTCCATGAATCCAAAAATACTGGAAACCACCACCAAGGTCAATGGATGGATTATTTAGATTGGATATGGCCCCTTTTCTCACATCCTTTTATGTAATGCAATTTTCAGGGGGAGATTTCAGCGTGCCAGTTGCACCACTGCAGGCAGAAAACCGCACAGACCTGTCTGACTGCAGCAGCTCCAAGCATGGCCTCTGCCATTCTGCAAAGACAGAGAAAATAAGAGGGAACTCGGGCCATCAGTGAGGAAAGGTAAAATAACCATATCTTTGTTCAGTGCCTATAGTAACCATAAGCAGCTGTTAAAACAGATTGGGGCGTGTTAAAAATCCAAGCCTTTCTGTGGTCCTTAGTCCAGGGCTGTTGTAATAAGCCTTGTTTTCTCCTCGTTAAAACAATCACTCTTTACTTTGAGGAAGATAAATGTTCTCGAGTCACATAATGGTATCAGCAGAGATAAATTACAAAGGCCACCAGCCAAACTCAGGCTGCCATGAGGAACGCACCATAAATCGCTGCAGCAGACACACGTCTGCTCCAGCAGCAGGGTTAACATGCACCTGCTCACGCCTCAGAACAGCCCCTTGCATGGTGTATTCCTGCAAGGCACGAGGAAAACACTTAATCACTTACTAAATTCTTGCTCTACATAAAAATATTTAAGGATATGAACTTCGGTTCAAGCCTTGCATGTGTAATATCCTTATATGCCCAAAATATTATTCCACCAAGTGCATTTTTTCTAGTTTATATATGTGCATTTTCCCTGATGCTGTACAAACCTATCAAAAATGTTTTCAAAGCTTTTTTTAAATATACGAGGAAGCTATGGAATGAGGGATGCCTTTCGAGTGCTTTGGATTATATAGCACATGTTCATCTGAGGGTGCCCCATGGGTACCTGGGGGTTCAGCGTTCTTGCCAGGATGTCTATTGCACAAACCCTCCTTGCTGCCCCATAACAACCACCAACTGTCCCAAACTGCTGACCTATTAACCAAACAAACTCTGCTAAATATTGCCATGTGTAAGTGTACTATTATTTTTCTAATTGCTAAAAACATGTCCTTCCTGCGTTCAATAGCCTCTAGAAGAGATTGTTAACAGCTGGGTATTTAGCACAATAGAGGCTTTAGACTTAAAGGAACATTGTCCAGGTTAGCCAGTGAAATTGGCCATCTGTATTTTTTTATAGATGATTCTTTTCATGTTATCCATGTTACATTTGAAACTGTGAATCAATGGCTCTCATGAGGATTAAGTCAGCAGAGAGCAGAATTCATTAGAAAAAGAAAAGACCTGAGAGAAGATGGATGTAACCTTGGATAGCTGATGATGGATTGGGACTGCTTTTTGACTGGATGTACAACCTTCTGCTGTGGGAATGAGGATTGGGGGGTGAGGGGGAACACGTGGAGAAAATATTTTCTGGTATTTTTGATGTGGTTGTATGGGATAGGCTGGACCCAAAAAGTCCCAATCGCTCCCAGCTATTTAGGGATCATGTATGAAGAGCGCTCCAAACTGTGCTTTGCCTGTGGTTTCGGTGGTGAGGGAGTCCATCTTACATACGGCTGCAATAATTTTGAAAACCTAATTTTATTTTCCACCACTAATTGCAAGAGGCTTTTTCCTCCTGCTTTTTGCTTGCTGTGGAGGACCAGTCATTTTTATTCTCGTTTCTAGACAGCTTCAATTCCTGCAGTTGTGAACTGGTTTGCTGTTACAGCATTTGTATTTTAGGCATGAAAAACAGATGTCTAGACCCATTAGTGTTGGGGAGAGAGATTTCTTTGGTATTTGAACTATAAATATGGCAAATTTCCCCTCATCTTACATTTTGTAAAGCTTTGTTTTTACAAAAGTATCTAATCTTAAATCAAACTGTGTCTGTTTGGTTATACCAGTGCTTTGGAGCCAATACAGTCTATCACGTCAGCAACAGTTTAGGTATTCCAAAAATAAGATGGTTATAAATCTATGCTCTGTACCCCTGCATCCCAAAATCTTAGGGATAAAGCAGAGATACTCTTCATTTACAGAAGCAAGATTTAAACCTTGGTATCTCAGTGAGTTGGATGTGTGCTACAGCAACAATGGTACAGTTGGGCTCAAGGGTCAAGTGATCACAAAAAGAGGTGACTTCTATGACTTTCAGGCCAGCCTTTCCCTCTTTCTGCATCACCACTGCAGCATCACAGAGCACAGCTGCCTGATTTCAGGAATGCTGAGGAGTCACAGCTCCACCACGGCTGGAACCACCTCATGATGCCCTGGCTGTGCTGCAGGACTGAGGGGAGACAGGGACTGCAGCCAGACCCGAGTTACTGCCCAGCCTGAAAGCAGAGCTGACAGGGGACCTTTGATCCTCTGCAGACAGAAAGTGCAATTGATTCTCTGCACTTAGAAGCATGACTGGTGTTATATTTCCTGAGCTGGACAAGGGTGGTCCAGATGTCCATGACAGATTTTTGCATAAGCACTTTACATTTTCTGTTTTTCTAGCTGTTTGCTCTTCTTCCCTCATTTAAAAAAAAGGCTCTTCATACACTGTTGTTGAAATCATAGCCCTAAAAAAGGACTTACATCAGCCTTTAGCCTTCGATAGTTTATTGGATCTCTGGTTGCTAGTGGGGAAAATAGACAAAATTAGGCAGACAGGAAAAACTGTGGGACAGTTCTTTATGTGAATTTTAGGTCATTTTTTCTTTCAAACAAGTTAGTACAACCATATGGTGGAAAAAATATGCCAAGTTTTACCCAATCTACTCACAAGTCAAATAATTGGACATATAAACTGATTATTCAACCGCATATGCATTTTGAACAATCTGGAATATTATTTTTTATGGACCGGATTCCAAATTATTCAGACATTCTGCAAAGAGTCAAAATGCCATAAAAATGTCATGATTCTGTCTCCATTTTTATGTGTCCCCTCCATAATTGCTGTGTACACAGAGGTCCCAGCCCTTCGTGCAGGGAGCTGGACAAGGTCCCTACAAAGGAGAAACAGAGTAGTTGCACACCTCTAGGTTTCTGTAGAGATGGGCAGGTCTAAATCATAGATCCACTCACTCTCCAGTGAGATAATCATAGTAAAAAATAATATATTAATACAGATCATTGTAAGTTGTCACAGGTTATCACATTTGCATTCCTTCTTTCCTTTAACATCTAAGGAAATAGAAAATACCAACTGTGCAAATATTAGCCCATCTTTCTGAGTGTGCCAAGTCACTGGGTTCAGTGGAAACCTGCCCTTCTGCTTCAGTGGGCTGTGGTCACTCCTGTGTGCCTGCAAGACACTTATTTCCCTGATAATAAAAATAAACTTAGCCAGTTTCCGAGCCACTTCCAAGTTTGCTTCTGGAATATCAAACATAAGTTTTCATTCTCTTATTTCTTGATTAATGCATTGGGCATCAATTTTTCTCAGTCACTTCTAAACTTTAATCAAGGATAAATCACCCCCAATGGGCATTTTAATCTTGTTTCTGTATTTTTAAAGGAAATTAAATCTTAATTGCTGCTAGGTAAATTTATCTAAAACACTGATTTTCAATTCATCCCACAAACAGTAAGAAAATAAAGATAATTGTGTGGCATTTCCTGCTGAATAAAGGGAGCAAGGACTTTTTCCCCCAAATAATATTTTTAAAATAAAGTATTTTTAAAGATTACTGTTATTGTATATTTTAAAATGTCTGGTACTTTCAAATGCCCAGCTAAGCTGACTGCAGTAATTGTTAGGAAAATATTTCTCTCCCTGTCTCCGAGGTGACTGTGGAAGAACTATGACTTTGTTTAAGTAGAGATTAAAAAGTAATGAGAAATTCCCCTTGCATATTCAATAGCAATCAGAAAATACAGAGCCCAGCTGCTTTAGTGGGCTCGTGTGTGCCATCCCTGCTGCTGCTCTGTGTGGAGCTGGAGTCCTCTGGAGGAAATCATCCCTGCTTAGAGCCCAGCCTGTGTTCAACTTCCAAGTCAAGGCCGTTCATTTGGGGCTCTCACCACTTGTACTCGCCCTTTCATTAAGTCTTGGGACTGCTCCTCAAATGTCCTGACTACACCATCCCAGGAAGTTGGGAGTTTCAAAAGATGTTACAGCCCGGCTACCCTGAAATCAAGACATCCCAAAACACATGCAAATTGGGACCCACACGTCTGCATTTCCAACAGCGTTACCCACAACCATCTAAATTTTAGGATTGAGCTCTTGTATTGCCAAAGATTTAAACCTAAAAATTGGCTTTGGACTAAACTTTCTGTAAGATTTACCACTAAAATCATCTCTGTAAGCAGCAAGCAAAATCCGTATGGTTTCAAATACTACCTTTTGATCTTTTTGACAAAAGCATTGGCATTATTCTATGAAGCAAAGAAGAAGCTGTGAAGGTCAAATCTTCTACGTCATTGCAATCTTAAGAAGAAAAAAATAAATTGAAAAATATCTCTATTATATAATCTGCACATTAGCAGGTGGAAAAACAGCAACATAATTTACCTTTCGACACAGAAATGTCTTCCTTGGAGCCAAGCAAATTCACTCTGCTGTTTAATCTGAACAGTTGCCAATTTTCTGTCTGTAATGGGAATCCAGTGGAAACTCAGGAAGGAGAAAGAATTAAAGATAAATGCCACTTTTAGTGCAGGAGCTTTGTCTAAGGATATTTGGTGGGGCTGGCAGAGCATGGACTTAGGGACTGGTCTCAGAGAGTGCTGGTTTGATTTTAGGAGCCTCTGCCAGAGTACCAGGGTGACTTCTGGAGTGTAAAATTATCATTATCAGTTAAGACTTTAGCACAAACACAGGTCAGACCCTCCAGACTCACTCACTCTCAGACACACATGCACAGACACCACCTTGGCCATGTTGTGGACCAGACATTTCAGGGATGCTCTGCAGCCACTCCCTCATCCGGTCCATGACCAGAGCTGATGCTCATCTCTCTGTCTCAGGAAATGCTTAGAGAATCCACTCACTCTGGCCCTGAAGGCTCCCTACTTTGAAGAAACATCATATTCCTATAAAAAAATGCTAGGACTAAAAACTGCTCCCATGAAATGTGCAGGAAGGGCTTGCAGGAGTGGAGGATGGGCCTGCATTGGGTCAATAGACCCATTAAAAATCCAGAGGGGGTCAAAATTAATATTATTTTCTAAATTTCACAGATGTTACTTTATTAAAAGGAAACCCCGAGATGTTCAAAGGAGGCAGGGAGCTAAGCTGCCAGTGTCATTGAATTTTAATGATAAATATGTTCCTTAGGCTCTTTTAAAATCCCTGCTTTAATGTGTTGCTTCACGCAAGGCTAGAAAGCTTGATTGCAAGTAATAATTAAAAATCTTCTAATCCCAAGAAAACTAGATTAAACCAGAGCTCCCCTTTATAGTGATTAAACTAAAGCTACTAAAATGGAAGCTTCTTCAGAGACATTACTTTCCGTTTTTTATTCTTAGTGCCTCACTCTGAATCAAAAGCTTCTAAAAGGGGTAAATATCATGTTAAACAGGCTAACAATAGAGTTTTCAGTCTAATCAATCTCTCTGGTACTACAGCAAGTGCAATTATTTTAATGGAGTGCCAAGATAAGTAAGAAACTGAAAGTAATCTGAAAATTTCTCTAACTGCCTGTTAATGGTGGACTTTCCTTCATTTTCTCCTTTGAAAGCATTCCAAGAGTGTTCAGAACTTGAGTGAAATATCTCCTTAAAATTGCATAAGAATGACTTTTGTGTTGGCTGGTTCAAATGCAAAAAAAAAAATCTCCAAAATCCAGCAAAAAAACCTTTCTAAAAGTCTTGCCTTTTGCAGGGATGGTGAAAAAAAAAATCTGGAACTTACTTCTCCTTTGTTTGCATTGATAAGTATTTTATTCTGGTACTGGAGATTGAACAGACATTCAGCTTTTCACCTTCAGTATAAAACCAGAAAAAAAAAAAAATAGGAAAATAAACAAAAACGCAGGAGGGAAAACTGATAAGAAAACATAGTTGCTCAGAGATAATAATAAAACAAAATGCTGCTGATACCAAAGATACACAGCCATAGCAAGGCCTCGGCAGTAACATAGCTGTGTTGGAAGGATCGACACAAATTATCCATAAATATTTTTAAAGCTTCTTGCATGAAGGGTAAGGGATGAGGCATATATAAAGACGCACACAAAAGAGTTATGTCCTGTTGGCAGCTGGTATCCCACTTTTCTTTTGAACTGGCTGCAACTGGGGCAGGCTGTTCCTTGCTCTGCTGCTCAGGTACCGCAGGGTGCATCCTCTGGGGACAGGATGTCCCGCCGAAAGTGGCACTCGGGGATTGTGTGACCGATGTGCTTTGATGGGCACATTGCACTTCAGCATTTCCACACTCACCTGCATCGGCAGGCATCGAGACCACACAGTCTGAGCTTGGAAATTCTCACCAGCTGCCAGCCGCGTCTCCCAGCTGGGAGCCTGGTCCTGCAGGAGGTCTCCCGTCCTGGGGCACCCAAGCTCAGGCGGTTTTGGCAGAGCCTCCCTGCACCACAGCCTGCAAAACATTTCATTTTTCTCTCCTCACCCCCAGTGCTCCCCTCCGGTTGTGGTTTGCTGCCTGCATACCCTCAGAGAGGCATTTGAGCAGGAGAGTCAGGGCAGAGAGGTTTTCCACTAGATTTAAATAGCTTGGAAATGCTCCATCCTGTTTGGAAAAGGACCTTGGGGTTTGTGCCATGTCATGGCGGGTGAACAGCAAGGAATCCTCTCGCACCATTTGTGCTTCTAAATGCCAGCCGCGCTGCACTGCCGCCGAAAGATCCCGGTGCCAGGCTCCGCTGCAAAACCCCTCGGCAATTCCCGGGGGGATCACTGAAATCCATCGGTGACCAAGGGTTACTGAGCAATAGGCATCGCTGCCAGAGCCGCTGTGCCGGGGCTTGCTCCAGGCGGGAAGCTCGCAGCCATCCTCCCTTTCTTTCCCCGCACCCCGTGTCCTTGGGACACGCTGTTACTGCAGCCTGCCGTGTGTTTTGGAAGTTGTTCCTGCCATCGGCTCTCAGAAGCAGGCTCCCTCCTGAGCCCCTCGCTGCCATGCCTTAAATCATCATCTGCCGTCATTCCAGGGTTGTCCCGGCTTCTAAGACATATTGGCAGTGACAATAATGGCTCTCAGAGCAAAGCTCACACAACGTGCCCATTTATGTAGGGTTCTAATACACAACACTGTAAAACGTGCCCATTTCTGTGGTTTCCTCCTAGTGAGCAACGGAGTTTCAGCAATCAGAGGAAAATGGGCCACGGTAATTCTCCTCTATCCTGGTTGCTCTTACCTGTCATGTCACTCATAGATATTTCAACACACCAGCCCTAGGACAGCTGTAGCTGTATGAATAGCTCCAGAGCTTCGTAGTTTCACAAAGCTTCTTCCTTTCAGCTTGTTTTATAAAGAGGAAGAACTTCTCTGTGGAGAGGAATTCCATTGCATTTCTTCGTGCTTTTCAGTAAATTGAGAGGCCAGGGAAAAAAATTACAATACACCTGGTGTCAGGATATTCAGTGCAGCCTAAGTGGGAAAACAACTGAGGCCCATGAGACAGTGGAGGGGGGTTCAGCTGTGTGCTGTGTTACATGGAACAACTGAAGCTATACAATCAAGTTGTACAGCGTCATCTGAAGAAGAAAAAGGTAGAAAGATGGGAGCACCTAACTGTGGTGCAAGAGGAATCCAGGCTTTGGTTTGGTGTTGGGAAAAGCCAGGCTCAAATCTCCTGTTGCTTTAGTGTGCGTAGCTGCAATATAGACACCAGCAGCTACGCTCACGTGAGAGCAGACACTCAGATGTTGTCCTAATTTACTTGCCCAGTCTGTTTCTCAGTGCTTTTCTTTCCTAAACCTATGTGAAGTCTCAGTGAAGTCTCAGTTCAGGCAGAACTCCTCTGCCTGAAAAGCAGCTCATGCTGTGTAGAAACACAAGCAATGCCTGCTGCACAATATCCCAGACACTAAGTTAGGACTTTTAATCTTAGCACAGCAAACCTGTTTTTCCCTAAAGATAGCTTAGTCTATCAAATGGCCCCGCTTATTGGAAACCTCCACTAGCTTTTTAATAAGGTTTCTGTTCCAATGTATGTGCACAGAATTTGCTGCACTTTTTGCTGCACTAGAAGAATTTGAATAATCAATCAATAGCTTATAATAAAATTCAAATAACTCAATTTGAATTGAGTTGAAGTAGTCTTTTCTGTAAAATCCTTTTGATCTCTTTTATCTGTTTGTTGAAATGTATTGATGCTCGATGCAATGAACTCAGGTTTATGGAGAGACAGGGTGTATCAGACAGCAGAACAGGGTCACTCTTAGAGATTTGGGCTTGGGAGAGTTTCCGTGTCCAACACCCATTGAGCATTTACACAGATCAGTGTTCCACACCTTGGCAATCTGAACATCAGTAAGTGATGCTGTGACCTGCACTGCTGTAATACACAATGTAAAAGAGTAAAAACAAAATCTGTTCAATCTGCTGGTCCAAGCAGGAGGCTGATGCCCTGAAGCAGTGCAGAGACATTCCCGTGGGCTGTTGAAAATAGTGCAAAGGACTTGGATGCAGCTCTCTGGCTCTTTGCAAAGTCTCTCTTTTTATCTACCACTTACAGAGATGCAGTTTTCAGGAATAAGACTTTAAGCCCTCTCTGAAGAGCCAATACCATTAAAGGGCACTGGGAATCCCTGCCTCTGTCGAGTTCAGACCAGGCTTGATAACAAAGCTCTGCTCCTGCTTTGCATCCCTAACTGCCTGTGCCTCCCTCCCTGCCTTTGCTGTCTTGTCCATAGACATATAAGGATGCCTGGCACAGGAATGGCCTCTATATGGCCCATTTTTNNNAGCAAATACTAACGTTGGCGCTGACCTGGCTGACCTTGGTAAGGTCTGTACCTGGTTTCCCAGCTGCACACTCAGACTCCTGATACACACATATATCTTAAAGATTCAGAAAACTGGTGTGAACCTAATAAAACATTTTTACAGGCACTTTGAATTGAAATTGAAAAGGAAGCCCTTCCAGTCACCATAAGTACTTACTTTTCCTTTCTGGCATACTTAAGTAGGTGAGAATTTGAGGCAGGTGCCCTCCAGTGTCTGCTACTATTATTTGCTGAATTTTGTAGTGTAAAAAAGAATTTTGCATTAGTGTGTAGTGTGTGTTTGTGTACACATCTATGGAAGCTGAAAATAAAAATGCATTCCAATAATGAAATCTTAACACAAATTGCTGCAGTACTCTCACATTATCCAATTATTTTAAAAAGCACTGTTTAATTTGGAAAGAGAAGGTTCCAGTTATAGAATGAGTTATGCGGATTTGATTACAGAGCAAAATTCTTGTTAAATTGGTATTACATAATGTGTGAGTGAGAGTTATTGGGTTCAATAACCTGCTCTTCCTGAATTTTTCAGTTTTCCTATTTATTGAGAAAAGTGGTCTCTTTGCTTCATGGACATGAGAACAGTGTCAGAGATTTAGAAAGCAGAAATAAAGAGGAGAGGACAATCAAGTGAAATGACAGGGGAGCTGCTGTCCTCCTAAATAAACCACGGCCAAGAAAAATGCAACTGCACTCCCCTTGCTCTATTTTAAAGAATGCACTTTGTTCCTAGAAACTTTTCTTTCCTAAATCAGTTAATCTACTGAGAAAAACACTTGACAATAAAGAATATAGCTTTTGTGGCAAGATTATTTGGGACAAAATTCTCTCTGTTAGAACAGACTGGCTTGTTCCCTGCTGCTGCTGGCCTGCGTGGTGGAGCCAGAAAAGGACAGCACTTCACTGCCAGTGCCCTGTCCTCAGCTGTGCCAACACCATCAGGATCAGCATGGGCTGTACATTTGTAATTTTCTTTTCATGCACAAGCATGAAAGGATCTGACTTGAAATCTGCCCCCTGGTATTTCTGAAGTTTGGAAAAATTCAACTCAAAACCTGGGCTTTGGAGTCGTTCCCTCCAGCTCGGGGTGGTTTGTTCCTGTATGTCGGATGCAGGGACCCAGTGGCACATGCAGAAATTTGGGGGCACACAGAGAGCCTGCACACAGGATGGGCCACAGGCAGGGTGAACCATAAACTCCCACTGCTGGGAAGAATCAAATCCTCTTTTTCAAGTGCCGCCCTGGCCGGTCTGTGTGGTGGAGACTGGAGAAGACAGTGCAGTGCAGTTTGTGTCAGCTATCACAGGAGGGTGATAAATGTGCTGTCAGAGTCCTACAGCTCTATCTGTTTGCTGTCTGGTGGTTGCATGATTCAGGATCAGTTTATGAGTTTCTTCTGGAACCAGATGGTTGCAAGGCAACAAAACGAATGCCAGCCACATATAAATGTCAAATGTTCAAACCATTACATGTCAACATACCCAGGGTGTGCAGCCAGCACTGCAGCAGAGCACAGAGCCACAGACAGGCAGCAGGGCTTGCTTAGCCAAAGAAATACAGAATTCAGGAAAACTCTGATTCTAAAAGAGATACTTGGTGAAAATAAATCAACTCCTTATAACAAAAATATGACCAGGTCTGTGTGTCATGAGATAGCCTGCAATATATGTCTTGAAAGCGAGTCCTGTCAGATTTAATTACTTTTTTCTCGCAGCTTTAAACAGAGCTGGCTTCAGAATGAAGGCAGCTCCTTATTAAAAACAAAATATAAAAGATGAGATTACTAACCACGAGGAATTTACCAACAGAGACAGTATCTAATCCTGTGCAATATCCTGTGCAATCGTGAAATATCTGGGATATCTGCAGCATTCCAGAGAATTATATTTGGGCTTTAATTATTCTCCTTAATTAGCGTAGTCAGACAGAACTCAACTGCAAGGCCTTCTCAGGTTGGCAAGCACACTTCAGTGGGTTCCTTTAGCACATAAGATGTACTACTTTAATCCAGAACAAAGCATTCTGCCCAGTAGTTCTGCCAGTTTATGCCAAATCCCATGGACTTGAGTGGGGCCAGATTTTGTACTTTGGCTGCTTCTATATATTCTGGCAGAGATGAATGCATTTTTATAATGAACTATTCAAAATCTTTCCAAACAAACTCAGTAATAAAAGGATTTCCCCGCTGTCAGAAATGAGGTATTTAGCTGATTCGTGATGAGTACAACCTTTTCTAATAAGGCCTGCATATATTTCCTTTTGAGCTGCACTTCATTCATTTGCTGGAAATCCAGGAAACATTTGAATCGAGTTAGGACCAAACAGTGCAGAGGCTGCAATGTGGTTATCATCATGTCAGGCGCAAGGAAAAGACTCAGGCAGAATCCACTCCCTCCAGAATGTTTCCATCAATATTATGGGTGTGAGAAGGAGCCTGCAGCCATCTGGCCTTCATTAGCTCTGTTTCAAGCTTGCTATACACAAGGAAGGAGTCTGAGAGTCAGGCTGTTACAGTCAAAGAACTGCATCAAATGCCCAGTCCCTGCGTGAGTGATCCCAGGAACTACCTGCTAATGAATAGAACATGGCATTTTGCACCAAGGATGATGTTGAAGCGATAAGTTTAAAAATGTAGTTTATTATTGTCTTCCTTTATAAAATTAAGCAGGACGCACCATCCATTTCAGAGCCTTTACAACCATTCATTTAGCTCTGCATTATTTAGCAAGAATGAGTCTTTTGGTAAAATCTGTATCATTCTAAAACTGATTTTCCACGGGCTGTTGCAAAATTGTTTGTCCTCCCAATACATCAAGTTTTATTGCCATCAGTTGCAGCTGCACTACTGAGTAATATGATTATATTCCATAAAAGAGTCAGCAGCAAATCACTGTGGGTGCCTCTATGAACCTTTTGGGGTAAAGTGGTGTCTCATACCTGTGTGTTCAACAGTCCAGACAGTGAATTAGTGCCTTCACGTGGATGCTGGACTCCTTCATCCTGAAAATTGGGACCAGGATGGATCAAAATCCACACAAGACTTGACCTTAAAAGACCTCTGCATTTTAAATTCCTACTGACTCCAGTGGGCAGCTGAGTGTGGGAGGCTGGCAAGACAGAGTTGGGGTTTTGTTGCAGGAACCATTATGGGACATCCCACTGTACACCCCAAGAAGTCTTCCAAGGCCTTAATTAGAGCTGGGCAGTGTCTGGGTCAGTGGTTACAGGGGCTGCAGGGATTTATATGGAGTCCTCAAAGGACAGGCAGTCACTCCATCACAGTTGTTCCCTGGGTTTATTTTCTCGCAGCGGTTTGCACAGAATGTGGGGAAATGTCTCCCAAATCCACCAGCACATTCTGCAAAACCCCACTCCAGCCCCAGCCAGGATGGTCGTGGGGCTGTAATTACCAATGTGGTCCTGGCTCCTCCCTGGACAAAGCAGGAGCTTGCAAAGCCCTGGGTCAAAAATGACATTTTTCTCATTATATTGAAAACTGCAGTTCTTCCTAAAAATACCCCAACAAACCACCTATTCTAAGATTGATGTGCAACATAAATCAGAAGTAATCTGGCTGAGACTGTTAAAACAAAGCTGCTTTTTCTCACCAAACTGAAACATTTAGATGTGACAAAAATGAAATGGTAAAGGCAGAACTGCCTCTTTTGACGATTTTAGATGAGATTTCACTTTAATCAGTGAGATTCTGCACAGTGTTTCTGACTTGTTTTCCCTGGCTATTCTCAGAGCTTTGCTCTATTAATATTTATTACCCATATTTTCACACCTGGAGGACTAAGTTGCTCCCTACTGTTAGGGAGCTACTGTAACTTTGAATTTCTTATCATGGTTAGCACAGAAATGGGAATAGCCAGGCTCTAGTCTTCCATGTGGTTTGGGTTCATCATCTTCAGCTTCAGATTCTTGGCTGTGAAGTGGGAGCCAATGTGTGCCATTTTACTCATCCATAAGTGAAATTTCCTTTGAGATGCTCAGATGAAAAGTCAAGAAATTAGGATGACTTTGGTACATTTGCCCTGGTACAACAAGAGGTTTGTCTGCAAAAGATGAAGTCCACTTGGCTGTGCATCCTGTTGGTGTGGCATTGACATCTGGGTGCACTGAATTGTCTTTACTGTGGTTCTCCACCTGTTTCTGAGCAGCAGGGTCAGAGCCAGCATGAAGACACAGCATCTGCTACAGACAGAACTGTTGGGACACTGAAAACAAAAAGAACCTCCAGTGCTCTCCTGAAGGGAAGCTGCTTTTCTGGTAGGTGTCCTTCTATTTCTTCTGCCTCCAAGGACAAGCTGATGAAGGCAGACAAAGTCACAAAACCCAGTGATTTCCAAGGAATATTCTTGCAGAGAATTTTCATACTCAGAAATGAAGAAGTGCAACTCAAGATCTTTCAGCTCTCGAAAAGGTGGCACTGTTGAGAAGAGAATTTTTCTCCTTAAGATTATTCTACTAACTGAAAATTGCTCCACTGAAAACCAATGCCAACAGGATCCCTTCCAAACCTCCCACATCCTGGGTCAGCACCTCCTTTTTCTTGGCTTGTGGAGCCCCCGGAGTGAAGGCACAGTGGTGGCAAGACCAGGCTGTGCTGGGGAGATGGAGCTCCTCCTCATCCCCTCTCATCCCGAAAAGTCAGAGTGGGGCACGTGCAAAGAGGCTGCTCTGGGGCACAAGAAGATGCTCTGTCACTCTGCTGTCTCTCCTGACTTGCTGCCTTCCACTTGATACACCCTCATATTGTCCTTGTGCTCAGCAAAAGGCTCTTCAGGTTGCCTGTACAGGTAATTTTACCTCCTCACTTCTCTTCCCACAGCAAAGGCGCAGCCTGACAGCAGCAGCTCGTCGGGAGCAGCGGTGCATGCAAACAGCACCGCCTGAACTGGGTCACAACACCTCCGCTCACTGCAGGGCACATCTTTTGATGCCCCAGACAGATACCTGAGACAAGACAGCACTTATACACTTCATTATCTGTCAGACAGAGATGGAAAAGGGGTGATAAGGAAAAGAGGTGGGGTGGGAAGCACTCTGTTGGCATTGGTAGGGAAGAAGTGAGTGTGGAGGCTCCTGGGTGGCCTTGGGGAAGCCGTGGTGGCAGGTCCAGGCTCTCTGAGAGGGGCAAAGCTGTGTCTCTCAGCCCAGCAGCACGTACAGAAGTGACCCAGAGCACTGCTGAGCACAAGCCATCATACAGCCGGGGCAAAAGGTTTACTTTGTTTACCAAAGTGAGTGAAGTCATTTAATACAGAGACCCAGCCCTGTTCAGTCTGCCAGGAAAAAAGAGAAAAGAGCCGGGGCTGGGATGGGGACGGTTGCCCTGGCCTGCAGGCTGTGGACATGGTGTCTGCTCCTTGCTGCGATGGTGCAGAAGGCTTGTCCATCAGTTTTGTCTCCTCAGGCCTTAACCACTGTCGTTACTGAAGGAGAAGGGTCAAACTGTCTTTTCAACATGGGACCAGGTCAACCTATGGAGGAGCCTGGGAAGTGCTGCTTTCTCCCATTCTCCTGAAGTGTGGTAGTTGCCCATCAGCACTCCTGGTTTGATGGAGTCAGTATTGCAAGGCAGACACTGCCATGAGTCACGGACTGCCTGAAGCGGTGCCAGCCCAGTGCCGTACCCGGGTGTCTCCAGCACAGGTTCCCATGGGAGAAACCCCTGGACACAATCCCTGAGCAGGGCCTTGCTTAGCAGACACTCGCTGACAGGAATTGCATTCCCCAGAGGGGACTGGGCTGACTCACGCTCAGAATTTTCGTACAACATTTGGGATGGGCAATGTTTCTGCTCTGAGTCACACTGAGCCGTTCTTTACGGCTGGGAGGATGCTACCGCGGGGTCCCAGCCCAGAGCTGCGGTGCAGAGGATTTCATGCAGTTGTCACGGGGCCTTTATGGAGGTCACATTGTTCTCAGGAGTATCAAAGTCCCTTCCCTGCCACAGCCATTCCTACAGCATGCTCCAGGGGCTCAGCTTTGCACAGGAAACGCTCAAAGCAGTCACTTAACAATTGCAAGTAAATATGTAATTGGAGCTCAACACTCAAAAGTGTCAGGAGCCAACATCACCACCCTCCCAAGTCATGCCTGCATTTAAAGATCCCAGGGAGGCCCTTGCTGTCCCTATTGTAGTCCCAGATGAAGAATGAGCCTCTATTCCTCTCTCTGAAGACAGCAGCTGCTCTACGGATGCTCGGCCGCTCCGGAGGACCCCAGCAGGCTGCCTCAAACTCCAGCCAAGAATAACATCAGAGCACAATGTAGTGAGTTTGTTTTTCACAAGGTTCTCCCAGCTTCCATGGGCTGGGCGCATGACTCAAAATTAATGGAATGCAATAATTAATTTCACTTGTCAGGCCAGCATTACCCTATCTGCTGTGCTGAAAGTGCTGTTGCATCACACTAGGTCCTGGGATAGGTTAGAATCCTGGAGGAAATTGTACATGGAGAAGTCATGAGCAGGCCTAACCTGGGACTGGATGCAGCATATCTAAGAGGGACTTTTACTCCTGATAGTTTCCTTTTAATTAAATGTAAGCCTGCCTAAGAAAATAGAACTTGAGGTCAGGGTTTTTGGATGGAAAACCAAATGACCGGGGCACATAGTGTTTCACAGAAGGAAGCAGTGTGAGGATTTTTTGTTCAGGGTGTAGAGATTAGCTGTTTTCCATGGTGTTTCCAATAAATCCTTCAAGTGCAAATAACCAAAGAATAAAAGCAAATAGCGTCCCTTCTTCAACAACACCTTATCTGAACCACTGCTGTCCTGCAGGGAGTCCATAGAGCTGTGGAGAGTGTGACTTGGAGAATAAATGGGCAATGCAAAGCACGCGGTCAATCCCCTGCACTTCCATTTCCTTCCTCTCCCTCTTGCAGACCCCAGTCAGCTCTCCATGGAGAGAACCTGGGCTCAGCTGTGAGCTGGACACCTGAGCTCATGAAAAACCAAAGACTTAATTTAATACCCGTGTCTCAGTGACTGTGCTGCAGGTTTCTCAGCCAGGTGAAGAGGAGCACCTGTAACAAACACCGTGGAGAGCCACTGCCTCCAAGGAAATATCACTTTCCTCTGTGCAGCAGCAGGGCTGGAAGGATTGGAGTTGCATGAGCCACTATTGCAATTACTCGTGTTGCTGGATGGATGTTTTCCTTCATGCTGTGCAAAGTTGTATTCTTTGGGAAAAAGAAAACAACTCAAACCTCCTCAGAAACCACTTAAGACACGAGATGTAGAGAAAGATTAATGAGAGGAATGGATAGAGTGCAGTTTCTCAGACTGAGGACATGGCTTGGTTCAGCTGCACTGAAGCACAGGTCCAGAGGTGTCCTGGAGGGCTCTGGGAACCCACCGTGTGCAGGGTGGGCTCTCAGCGTGTCTGCAGTTTCTCTCTCCACAGCACATGCACACACTGCCAGAGAGCAGGTGAGGCACTGGCTTGTGTCACTTGCACACTTTCCTCCCACCTTCAGGACAGATTTAGTCTTTTTTCTTTTGGCCAAGACCATCCTTCACTCCTAGGAATGAAAATTATATTCCAGACCCGCTGGGTTTTCCCTTCCTTTATTGCTGAATATTGTTTGCTCCAGGAGTAAAGAATCATGAAACCCAGACTCAGAAAAGTTATTTTCTTTGAAGGAAACAGTCTTACACCAGTGGGTTCTCTGCATAAATACTTGTTTGCATCCCACATTTGTTGCTCTCTGAGTCAAGCCAGGCAAACTGGAGAGAAGGAGACCAGGTTGATTTCTGCTGCCCTGGGAATCATGGGCAACACGGCTTTACTGAAAGGATCCTAGTTTGTATTTGATCACTTTTTAATGATTTCTTTTTCCCAATAAAAGATTTATACTTGGGAAGACCTGTTCCAAATCACCTCAGCAAAGAGCAATTCCATTATGAGAAACTGATCCCTCTGTTCTCAGTCACTCTGGGAAAAGTACGTTCTTGGGTAGATTTGGTCCAACACAAATGGAAGTTACTAAACTGATCATGTAAAGTTGCGTGATCACTGAGTTTCTGCTTGGCTTTATAAATTTCCTGTTGTTTAACCACCTATGCCTTAGTGTGGCATGTAATTCCTTCCAGGGAAATGCTGTGATCCACTTCATTAAAATTTCTGCATACCTAGGGAATTCAGCTTCTTTCAAATAATTTATCAAGCAAATGTGGATATATTTTTTTAATCCTCCTTTTAAATTTTGTGCTAATTTTGACCCTGATTTAAGATTATTAACATTGAGATTTGCCCTCTACGGACCTTAAAATTCCAGGCTCATGAAAACTATTTGATCTCTAGGAACTGATTTCAGTCCTTGAAAGGCTAGCACACGCCATGGGGTCATATTTATTTTATGAGATGATTTTTTCCTAGTGAGATCAGTTGATGGAGCAGCCAGTGTTGCAAAATGTGGAATAAATTTCCAATACTATACTGCAATCCCCAGAAAAGATCTCACCTGCAATTTAGCAGTCAGTAATAGGTGCATTTTAATAGCTTGCATTTCATGTACCTCTGGTTTCATAACTTCCCTTCCCTTCTATATCTCATCTATATATTTATTTATACGTATTAGATAGAAAAAAAAATAATATAAATATATATAAATGGTTTCCTGCTTTCTTACTGAACACTGGGGAATTAAAAGTCAACTCTGCTTCCTTGAGCTGCTGAAAGATTGCTTTCAGGTGCTGTAGGAGTTCTTCCCAAGGTTTACTATAAATCAAGACAGCATCCACACAGGCCACTGCATACACCAAATGTTTGTATAGCAGCAGGCTGCTTACTTGAAAGACACTAAGGAGCAGCCCACACAAACCACAGCTTTATGCTGAAAAAAATCCAGTAAGCACTGAAAATTTTGTTGTGGTCTTGGAAGATTCTGCTCCAAGGTGTTGCCAATATCTGTTACAGAAATCCAGAAAGCTGTTTTTTCCCCTGGCCCTCGCATCAGCTGGTATCCATGGCTGGAATTGTTACCCAGCCTTAGTGCTGCAGCACAAAATGATTTAGTGCCAACCCCCCACATGGCCACCAGACCGAGATCTTCTGAAATGTTGCTTTCTGCCACCAGCACGCTCCTGATTCCAGCCGAGTTATCCAGTCTGAACACACCAGAATTTCAGGAGAAGGAGCATGACAGTATAAGGGCTGGTGTTAGCTAAGGGTGCAGGAGAACTGTTCAAAACTGCACTGGATGCATATCCCGCTGGAGATGTTCAGTGTGTTCACCAGCAGCACCAGTAACCCCTTTCCCCACTCCACCCTGGCAGGAGACCCCGGCTCCCACCCGGGCAAGAAAGCTCTCTGCATCCCGGATGCAGGCAGAGCCAAACACTGCTCTTGTTCACACATTTCTCACTAACTTGACGTTCCAAAACTGGTATTTTTCCCCGCAATAAAGTTTGAAAAATGCCAGGACGCTCCCAGGCAAGTGACTCATGCGCATGTTGAGGGGTTGGGGAGGGGATGGGGGAGTGTGGATGTTCACACTGTCTAATTTTAGATGTCTAATTCAATTAAGGTCTGGCCCGGTTACATAGTCAAAAAGACTCGCCTTCCAAAAGGGGTTACTCAGAACTCCTCAATTAGGAGCCTGCTGCTGGCCATGAGCTGGGCAGCAGCGTGAGCCTGGAGTCAGACGGCGTTTGTACGTCCTGGACACATTACTTTGTTCAGCTCTCCCCTCGGTGGCATATTGAAAAACTCCCTTCTTATTTGGTCTCAGAAAAGGCTTTATTGGCTTAGCCTTATGCCTCATTTTAACCTCTCCTTCCCATTTGTTATTTGTGAAGACTCGGCCCTGATTAAAACCAGCCACATCTTTTATACTGTGTGATGGCTGTTGCTTCCTCTCCATGGATTTCTTCCACAGGATTCAGAGTTTCCTCAGCCCAGCACGTAGGAAGCCAGCACGCAGAGCAGGCCAGAGAACGAGAGCTCCTTTGTAGCTTTACTTTACTTTTCCTTCTGTTTGATTTCCAGGAGAGGGATTTTATGTTGCCTGATTTAAAAAAAAATTACTCAGGGTGCCCGACAGCCCTGCAATGCACTTCTTAACCCTTAGAGCTCTTGCACCACTGTTAGAGTTTAGCAAAAGTTTCTTTGTCCTTCACCTTCCCTCACCTTTCCTATCTAACGTAAAGTGGTCATGGATTAACTGATGCTCATTTTCTCTGTTATTCAAATCAGAAAATCTACATTCTTAGTACAGTCATCACAGTCTGAGCTCTGTGATGCCAGAGATTAAAATTACCAAACCCAAAGAGCGTTTCCGCTCCCTCAGTTCTTTACCAGTGACTATAAAATCCCCTACACTCTTGTGGAGCTGAGATTAGGCTGGAGATGTCCCCTACACCAGTTCAGTGCTGCCCTCATGGCCAGCAGACAGTGGGAACCCACCGTGACCCTGGAACAGGAACCAAATTAAACCCTGTTGACCAACTCTTTATTTTCAACTGGTTCTACATTCTTAAACCAGCATGTGCAGGGGTGTTCTCTTGTCAGATAAAGGAATAAACATCTGCCTCTTGACTCCACTGTCCATTCCACTGAAAAAGTCCTCTCTGGCCATGGCAATCTTCCATGAGTCTGAAGAGGTAGGAATTGTACACTGGGCATAGTTTCCTGATGCTTTGAGCAATTCCCTTTAAAATTATGCATAGGAAACCCAGGCTGTAACCCTAAGTCATGCCAAAACAATCTCCCCCTTCCAGATTTATAAAGTTTGCCCAGCTTTCTACCACTGCCACCCAGGTGGTACTTCACCTTACTACAGAAAAACACCTATAATTTTATTTCTTCGAAAAACATGTGAAACTTTTGGCTCAAAGGCTGGGTGGGAAAAAAGTACATTTCTTAGTGGTTTATTGCCCTTAGGAAAACATACTTCAGTTATGAAGTATTCCCCCCTGAAAACTTACTTGACATTTTGTCGAGAAAATAGTAACATTTCTACAAAGTTAGCCAAACTACTTAATATCAGAGCTGTAAAGCAAAGACCTATGGAAATGTCAGAGTGTGGATGAGACTGGTGACCTGGCTGTATTCCACTGTTATGAGCCTGCACTTCTGAGGGACCATCCTGGGAAGCTTTGCCCACAGTAGCAGGAGTTGCTCCTGTAGGAGAAGCCGGAGGTGTTTCCCTGCAGCAGCACCATTGCTGCCTTGCCAAGGGGCTGCTTCGTGCTCTGCATGAGGCTGGAGGGTGAGAGCTGGAGGCAAGAGAGTTTTGGGCATCATGGTGAAGCTCCTAAGGGGCTGGACCAGGTCTCTGGAGGCTCAGGTGGGCTCTGGATCCTTTTCATCAGGGAGATCTGAGCACAGAGCAGCTTTTCTCTACATCCTGGGAGCCTCAAACCACTCCCAATCCTCTGTCCGTCCCCAAGCTGGGGTCCCAGACATGTGCCATAAGGAGCTTTGGGTACAATGACACTTCCTTCACAGCTCACTGGCAGAGAAATAAGCCTAGCTTAGCTCAAATGAGTTAATTAATTAATATCTGCCTGTCTGTCACCCATCTCTTCAGCTGGAGTGAAATCCTGGCTCTGCTGAAATCAGTGGATGTTTCGCTATTCACACACATGGGAGCACAATTTCATTCCTTGTCTCTCTGCTTTTCAGTCTGACACACCAGAAGGTGAAACCCTGCCTCAGCTGCCACCACTCCAGCCACCCCTCAGGTGTCCCAACACACCTTCATAGTTGTGGTTCTGCTCTTCCAAACTCTGCACTTGCTCCCATCTTTCAGGAGCAAGAGAGTTAAATGCTGTGTCTGAACGAATCTGAACTGCGAGAAAGTTCAGGCCCATGCTGGGATGTGAACTTTCTGTCTCGAGCCCATTTCTAGCTTTGCTGTAAACAATTTCAGAACGTGATTAGATTTTAAGGGAAACTCGTAATAGAGCTGTAATAAGATATGATGTAATAGGTAATAATAATAATAATATATAGCAGCTGTTAAGGAAAGCTTTTTCTGCGTTTATCCCAGAAGGATACAAGGAGTCAGCTGCAACTTCATATTTTGAAAGAGGGAATATTAAACACCAGGACTGTGATGCAATGATGTTATTGTAAACGCTAACAGGAAAGCCCAACGTGTGAGGGTTCAGACCAGCAGAAGATGCACGCAAACAGCTGTCCTGACAGAAATTCCCTCAAGTTTGGTTCATTTTCTTTTATTTAACTCAGAGTTAATACACTGGACTTCCAGATATTGCTTTCAATAGGTTCTGGGCTGCTGAGAACAGTGGGATTTTTGCTCTTGCTTCCCACCATGGCCCTAATGAACCCTCAGAGTGCACCTAGGGAGCTTAATGCGAGGTGTGTCTCCAAACACCCATCTGCAGCAGTGTCACTCAGCTTCCAGCAACACCCTATCCTCAGTTCATGCCTCTGGGAGAAAAGAAATATAAAATCAACAGAAGTTCGGGCTGGAACGTCAACTTCAAAATGGAATTTCCTGGTGTTTTTCACAGCATGGCATTACTTAAGTGTTAACTAATATTGCTCCGTGTGTTTAATCTCCATGTGTTGAAGGAAAAAGATCTTTCATGGAAAGACTAGAACAGATAAACCTATATTTAGCCTTCTATAAACACCTCACAGGGTCACGTTTCTGAAATGCAGAGGCCAAGGATTGCATGGAGAAAGTGTATGAACACGGGCACGGTTATATTTGACTCAAAAAATGGGAATTTCTGTGTATGATGGACAGAACCCATTATAAATTAGGCAGTGCATTAAAATAAAACTTTTAATTGTTGACTGTAACAAGAAATGATCCAACAGGGGAGAAAAGGAAACACATTTTTTTGGGTCATTAACCTGTCAGAATATTTCCAGGGTGAAGTTACTGTGCAGAAACATCAAACAGGCAGAGAGGCTGATTCTGCTGTACACAGCTCTTCTTCTCCACCTGCCCTTGGCAGACAGCAGTGCCAAAAACCTGCCCTGGGCTCTGCCAACCCGTTTCTGACATCAGCTTTGCTCTCCACATAACTCACTTGGCTTGTGCAGCCCAGGCCAGAGCTCTGGGTCCTGTCCTTCCTGCTGGGAAGGGGCAGTTGGGACCTCTTGGTAAGATGAGGACCCCAGCTCAGCATCTGCAGACGCAGTGAAATGGAGAGGTTTTTTCCTTCCAAACTTAAGGACATGCCGGGATACTTGTGGTGTCAGTGTTAGGGAAGAGAAACAGAACTGAGTGTCCCATTACAGCGGCTTTCAGCTGTATTTGGGAACAACCATTACGTGAGAGGCACTGCCTACTGCCTGTTCTAAGTAATCCAGGCCTGATCCAAAGCCCCAAACCATCCGCCCTGCCAACAAAAGCATGTTAAATAACTTACCAGAAAGTACATTAAAACCGTCTCCTGTCCTTGGTGTTATTTTGGTATTTTGCTGCCTGTGCAATGTTACCACATTGTGCTTGCTGCTCAACAGTGTTTTTAGCATAATAAAGCTAGGAAAAAAGTCATCCTTTCACCTAAATCACAGAAACTCATTCATTTTTAATATTTAAAGCTGTCCTGAAATCAGACTGGGTTTTGAGTTTTCTGTAGATTTGTCTCTAAAGTTGAGGGGCATTTTCAATAAGACTTGCCATATTTTTTACTGTCTTTTAAGAACTGAAGGCCTTTGTGTCCAGTTGCATTTCCAACTTCAGGGAGAAAAACCAGGTGTTGGTAATTGTGCTGATGAATCCAGAAGAATCTGGGTGCGATTAACTTCAAACAAAGAAGTTAGGTTGTTCTAATGATGAGATCCTTATCTGAGTTGAATGCATTTAAATGTGTATTTTACAGTCCACCGGTCGAGTCATAAAAGTACAGTTAAATCTTAAAGGAAAAACTGAAGGTTAATAGGTCAGAAATCAGCCACAGAATTTTACAGGTCAGGGAACAGCAGGTTTTATTATTTTCAAGGTGCCCTGCAAGACAAGGTGGAAGGAGGTCAGAGAGTTTCACACTCTTCACACTCAGTGGGGATGGCTCTTGGGCAGTCACCATGCAGGGAAGGGGGGAAGGTCACATCCCAAAATCTGGGCTGTCGTACTGAAGAGAACAATGATGCCAGCAGCAACTGCCTGCTGTTCTTTCCCAGGGACACGGCTCCTGGCTGGTGCTGGCTCCATGGGCGCTTCATCCTCAGAAATCCCTGCCGAATGCCAGCGCAGTCACAGAGAAAAGGCCACAGCACTGCCTCACCTTGCTCCTGATGAAGATCTAACCCAGCACATTTCCCATCTGCAGCAGAGCAGCTACATTTTCCCTTTTGAAACAGGGAATGTTGTTCTCCTGCAATTGTTGTATTTATTTTACGAGTTGTACTAGGAATGCTGTGTGGCATTCTCGTGGCCCCTCTCGCCTGTGATTTACAGTAGTTATAAACATTCCAAAGTATACATGTAAGTTAAATGATACATTAATATTATAAAGTTACAATTCTGGTATAAATGTGTCATCAGTTTGAAAATTCAGTTTTTCCTTTGCCCAGCTTTGTGATTAGGCTGACTGGAATCAGCTCAGTGCAAAAGCATCAGAGACATGAATTCAGTGTGCCTGCGTGTCCCCAAAGTAAAATGGTGTGAAAACAAGAAGAGAAGAGTATTCTGCCAAGCTGAAACAGTTCTGAATATTTGACTGCTTACATACATTTTCATCGTATTCTTCAATAAATAGAACAAGAGGGGAAAAGGTAACCGAGCCTCATGCCCATGACAGGAAGACAAATTAGACTCCCTGCAATACTCTCCAAGGTCCAGCTCTTCTCGCGGGTTCGTGCCATTGGAGTCATTCCTGCTGTGCCAGAAACCGCAGAGCTGGACTCGCTGTTTGGGAGGGCACGGCTGCCCCAGCGGCCCTTCCCGGGCCGGCCACACGCTGCTGCAGCTCCCCGCCAGCCGGATCCCGGCCAAGCCCGCAAGCCAAGGCCTGGCCGGGGCTGGCCGGGGTGGGAAGTGCCCCTGGGACACGGGGGACACGATCCCTCCTTCTCCTGTGGCTCTCAGGGCATCTCAGCCCCGCCGCCCGCAGCAGCTGTGGCATCGCTGGGCTGTCCCCCTCTTGTCCCTTGATGAAAGGAAGCATTTACATCTGCTGGGAGGAGTGACCCGGCCTCGCATTTTCACAGGAGGATTGTCACAAAATTCAGAGCCAGCTGTGTCTCCTGCATTTGCAGATTTACTGCAGCAGCAGTGGTGAAGCACAGCGAAATCAGATGATTCATTCAGGATCATGCAGGAAACCAACATCACTGGGAGGAATAAAATGCAGCACCTGTGACCTCTACAGCTAAAATCTGACACTAACATACAGAAACAACATACAGCTGGCAGATATTCTGTAAAATATCACCTGGATATACAAATAAGGCTAAGAAAAATTACTTACATAATCAATGCAATAGACTAAATTAAGACGAAAGAGGCTATCGAAGGAAGAGGAAATTTGTGGCATTAAGAATTTACAGGATCAGTCTCCAAGTTGTCTGGAGACTGGTTATTTGGAAAGAGATGAAGTGACTGCATTTGTTATGTCCGTCCAGCTATGTACCACTAGCCTGAAGAACCCTTAAGAATGTTCATTTTCGGATAAAATACATTAATGAACTATTTACTAAAAGGAGATGAGCTAATTCTTTACATTCACATCACAACCCCGATCCAGGTGATTAGTTCAGTTGATTCACGGGCAGGTTGGAATGCCCCTAAGTCCCTGAAAATGTTACCTGCATTGTCTTAATAGTCAGTTCCTCACCAGTCATTCAACAAGGAATTTTTTTCTTTATAAAAATCTATGAGAGAACAGCTTGGCATTCAGAAGTTCAGCTCTTGGAAAACATTTCTGCCTTCTCCTAGACCCCGGTGAGGGGAGTCGGGTGAACTATCAGATCAAACAACCCTACCACAGAGCAGCTTCAGCTTTCATTGTTGCAATATGAAAGTATTTTATGATGCCTCATAAGTCATGTGCGAGGCTCTGATAATGGTCACGTCAGCCCCCACATTTCACACTGCGTTTAAAAATACAGCTTGTTTATCTACCCCACGGGCTGCAGCCTGCCATCAGATTTACATTTGAAAACACTCAGCACCCGCACACAGCCTCAGACTGCCTTATGAAAAGCACCCTGACATGAAACAAAGCTGTCACCCCCTCTTTATAATAAATGTTTTAGAATTTACCTTTTTTTTTATCTCTGGGTTTGGAGACAAACCGAGTCAAATCCGTGCTCAGTGCCCTTTCAGGAAATGCATTTAAGGTATTTTGCACATCCCTTTCTCCCTGTATCCCTGCACCCTGTGGGTGAGCAGGGTAGGTGGGTGGCCAGATGGAGCAGAACCGCAGCATGTCTATGCTAAGGCTTCCCATGTCCTCTTTGTTTTATTGTGTTTTGGTGCATTTAGTATTTCACTTACAGTCCAAATCTTGCAGACAATCATGAGAGGATCTCTGCTCTCAGCCATAAAAAACAGTCTCATAACCCATACAATTACACTGAAAATCCTCAATATGTAACTGAGATGAACCTTTGGGTCGTAATGAACCTCAAGCATGCATTTAAACATACAAACAGATAAAAATAAGACAACGCAATGAGCTCTAAGCCAATTTCACAATTATGCTGCCTGAGTCACAAAATTAAATTGCTTGGAGTTGGCAGTAACGTATGAACTTTTATTTGGGCCTGTGCTATATTCCATTACTGTATTAGCTCCTTAAATAGCAAAATGAAGTATGACTTAGCATTCAGCAGTAAATCCTCTCCCTTTTTTTGTGCCCTGTGCTGCAGTAGCATGCTTTAAGTGAAAACACTTTTTGACGGTGACAATAAGCGCAAGATATTGCCTGACTGCAAAAGTGAGTTGGTGTTTCAGTTAACTATTTCTTCCTCAATGCAGAGCATTAAATGTCAAGCAGAGGCACTAAAGGAGCCTGTTGATGATTTTAAATATTCAGGCGGTGTTTTGCTGCCGTGTTTGTACAGCGCTGGGGAGCTGACAAGGAGCCCTGCAGAGCATAACGGCAGCACTGTATCACCCCAGAGCCCAGAGAGAGCCGGGCCCTGCGATAGGAGGGACAGGGGCTTCCAGCAGGGCAGCACTTCTTGCTCCAAGTGTGGAGATTGGTGCATTTATCACTAATCCGTGTGTATTCTGGATGTGGAACCTCCCCTCCATGTCCCCGGCTGGCCCATTCCCCCAGCGCCCCGTCCACACCGTGCCCATTCCGCCTCCAATGCCGCCTTTATCTGCCGGCTTGCCGAGGCTCGCTGCCCACCACACAGCGTCTCTTTAATCTCTGCAAACCCAATTCCCGGCCAGAACAAACTCTGCCTGCCAGAACACATTTGGGAGGGATGGCAGGGATGAGAGGCTGCCTGGCAGAGCAATGGGCAAAGGGGTCTCATGGGTTAATTTCTGCTCGGGCACCTCCTTTACCAGGCAGAGCAGGTGAGAGAGAATTATTAAAACCCCTTGGAGGTTTTTCCATTGATTCCAGCACTGTTCCAACCTATATTCTCAGGCTTAAAGTCACACAGAAACCACCTCGATGTGACCTGAATGTCAGCCCTGAAACGTCTTTTTGTGCAGAGTTCCCAGCCAAGGGTTGGGTTTGGATGTTATTTCAGGCAGGAGGGCAGGTTGCTCTCCAAAAGCTCTGCCTGGATGCAGGGAAAAACAGGCTGTCATGAAAAGCTTATTCTGAAAAAACCCCTGTATATTGTATTTGGAAGCACATAGGGGGTTATCCACACAAGCCAAGTGTTATGTTTTCCAATTGTCCAATAAAATAGATTTACATAGAAGCAAGGAAGAAATAAGGCATTTTATAAGACTGTTCCTAACCTCCATGAACTAAGACGTCTTGATTTAAAACTGCTCTGTGCCCAGCAAGAGGAAATAGTTTAGACTAAATGTGAGAAGAGAATAATGGCTCCATCAGGTAGTCTGTCAGCTCATGTAAATAGGGCCAGGCTGGTGTGTAGGGAAGCAGGGAGAATGATCTACTCTCCCAGGAAAGGGCATCAGTGAGGCATTTAATGAAACTGGAACAGATGGATTATTCCATGGGACTTGTACAGCAATTCCACTGGGTCCCTTTGAAAACTACAGGAAACACAACAGGAAAAATAGAGACTGTATTTACAGGGGAAAAGTTGAGTCCCAAATCATTTACAAACTCAGTCTAAAGTCTGTCAGAAGTACAAGCTGAATCCGTATTTCTTAAATCCTATCACCTTCTCTACGGGAACTTCTCCTCGTTCAGTAGAAGCAGCACAAAATGTACCATTGGACAGTAATGCTGCTCCCTGTGCAAAACCTTACTGAATTTATATTTCAGGATGTCTCTTTCCTGCTTTATTTCAGGCAAAACTTCACGTTGCCAAAAGACTTCAATGCAGAACAAAGTTTTATGAACCTAAAGACCAAGGTCGATTGAAAATCAGGAATCATTCATGGAAAATTAGCAAATGTGACACACACAGAGTGAAATCTGCGTTAAGAACTGCCTCCAACTGGCAAGGCCCTAGCCTGTGGGACAGTTTTATTGGATCTCCCAGGATTACAGCATAATTTTCTTTGACAACTCGTTCATGATCCAAACTGAGCAGAAACCCTTTCTGGGGGCAGCTCTGAGGCTGCCTGCTGCGTCGAGATCTGTGAAAAAGATCAAACCAGAAGAAGCAGGAGGGGGTTTTTTGCTTTGTAGTGCATGAGGAAGAACCAGGCGTGAAACGGTGAGAGCACCGTGGCTCTGCTTCAGGCTCTGCAGCTCTTCTGTGCAGACACACATGGGACTCCTGTCAACATCAGCTGGAGCTGCTCATGCCAGGCAGGAGGAGCAGATGTTAACACAGGACCAGGCCCATGTGTTTCCAGGCTCCGTCATGCCTCAGGTACATCCGAGGCACCGCGTCAAGGCTGAGCTCTTCCCACACCTCCGCCATCTCTCCAGCACTCCTCACTTCATTTGACTGTTTAACCAAAATCCTGGCCAGAATAGATCATCAGAGCTGGCTTAGGGCCACTGAAAAAGCCTGAGAGAATTCATTCATGCTATGGAAAAAGTTGGGGCTCTTTGGCATTGCCTTTGTGATCCCCTTCCCACAGCTGCTGAGTGGAGAAGTTCATGGTGAACACCAACCCCACAGTTCAACAAAATCTCTGGATTTTGGTGGGAGTTGGAACCATCCCCCAGTGACTGAACATCCCCAGGGTGCTTCATCCCCACTGTGGGTGCCAGTGGGGCCACACACATTTTGCGTTACTGGGCAGGAGTGGCCACATGGTAAATGAGAGGTGTTTTCTGGAAGGAAAGCACAGAGAGGTTCGTTGCAGTGCTGTGGCAGCAGGAGTGTGGAAGGGAGGGCCTGGGGCAGCTGCATGGTGAGCAGGACAGAGCCTGGAGAGGATGCTGAGGCTCGTGAAACGTGGGATGAGGATGGGATGTGACCTGGAACATGGGCAGCGATGCGTGGAAGGTGTGGCATGGGAAGCTGCTGCAGCCTGCACGCCACACTGAGATCGGCACACAGATTCCATGTCAAGAGATGAAAGGCCACACGTCTGGGGACGACCAATAAAAATGCAAAATATACTTTGGATGGAAATGTTCATGAGGAAACCAAGGGGGAAACAGTCCTGCTGGCAGCAGTAGCTGCAAAGCAGCCAGCCAGGGCTGGGGATTCTGAGGGCTGGGGGTCCAAAGCAAAGGAGATAACTGCTCCCCTCATCTGGCCACATCAGGAGTTCTGCAATCAATGTGATGCAGTTTGCTTTTAAAATTACATGGGGAAAGATATTCCAAAGGAAAAAAGCTGCTATATTCAGGGGCTGCAGTCTCAGCAAAGACCATCTCCTGCCTTTCTTCCCTCACATAAGCAGCTAATGGGTCATGGAAGGGAAGTGCCAAAAGTAATCTTTCAATCTCTTGTTTTGTTAATATGAAAAATGTATTTCATTTTTCTAAATGGAAAAAAAAAAAAGGGACAAAGAAAAATTACTTTGTCTGGAACCAAAAAGTAAAAACCCCAAAGCCTTCCTTGTGAAGTGAGCTAGGAGTGACTTGGATAAACACATTTATTGACTGGAAAATGTAATACTTTTCTTCAGAAAGAATGAAGGACATGGAGGGTGTGTGTATATCAGAAAGCTATTTACATGGCCTTAACCTAGATTCACCTTTCTTTTTCTCCATGGTATTTACGTTATTTGCATAACGTTCTCCTTCACATTAGCTCTTCTGCCATAACTGCATAAAAGGGTTTGCAAGAACTCACATTTCATTGAGTGCAGTTCTGCTTTAACCTTTATGCAACTTTTGTTTCCAGCAGACTCTTTCTAACTTTCTGCATTATTTCTCATTTCATCTTCTCTTCTTGATGACTCCTCTGCCCTTCTTTCATCTTTTTCCCTGTCAGTTTTCAACAGATAAAACCACTAGGACCAATCTGCAAAGTAATGTTGGCTTTTGCTCAGTATGAGCCAAAGTTCATATTCCAGAAGACTAAATTTGTGTCTTTTCTGTTTGTAAAACTTTGGTAATACAGCTTCTCACCATATGAACAAAGATCCACTTTAAAGAACCACATGGTGTTAATGTTCATGCACTTGATTTATTGATACACCCATTGGAGGAGGCTTTGCTGTTACCAGGAGGCTGCCAATACTCCATAATAACTGCAGGGCTGTTCCTCTCCCTCCAGCCTCAGCATGTGGGGGGATTATTCCTCCTTTACAGTGTTTTCCTTCACTTCCCTGGTGTAAGGAGATGTGTGGGATGTGGGAAATGGCCTCATCACTCTGCAGAATAACTTGCTGAAATACATGATGGAGAGGAGCTCAAAGTGTACGGGCTTAGTTTTAACCCCAAGGATGGCTGCAAAGAGACTTCAGCACAGCTCTGCAGTCCAGGGAAGGCTTGGGAAGGATTATAGGGACACAGGCAGGCTCAGAACCAGTGCTTTTAAACCAATATGAGCCACAGAGCTGAGGAGCTCTGTGCGTGACATCTCACACTGGGAAAACGAAGTCCTCCTGCATCCAGCCACAGCAAAAGGGAGTGCGGTCAGAACTGATCCAAGGATGGTTTTTTCCCATGTGAAACCTGATTAAAAGCACCAGAGGAAGCCTTTGTGGTTGAGAATCAAGCTTGTTCAGCAACCATATAGGTTAATAAACTTGTCCAGAGCTATAATGGTTACTGTTAAACCCAAGAAGTATTTTTATACCTAATGCTTCTGAGCTGAAACCAAGTTTCACTCGTTACAGATTAAGAAGTGTCTAAAGCAGGCAAACCTCCCACACCAGCATCACAGGCATTTCATACCAGCACAGGCTGGAGACTGCTCAGGGACCAGGATAGGTTTTATCAGTAATAAGCATCTTGAAATGAAGATGCTTACATGAGTGCTAAACTCCTTTAAAGAGCTTGGCCCAGCCCAGAGAGAAAAAGGAAGGGTTCTCCAAGGTACGGTTGTTTCTCCGGGCTGTGTTGGGCAGCTGCCAGCTTTATTCACAAAACTGCTGTTTTCCTCCTTCCATAATTGCAGTGGGCACAGAGCCACCTCACAGAAAAGAACTGGCACATCCTTAAGCTCCTTCCTCCCTCCTCAGCAGAGTTCTTAGGATGAGCTGGCAGGTGCAGCCACTGTCTTCCCACAAAAAAATACGTGTGACCTCTCTTTGCTCCTTCAAGCTCAGTGCCCACTCTCAGAGTCGAATTTTCCAGTGCTATGAATGTCAGCATCTGATTGTTCAGGTGCTTTTTCACATCAAAAGCTTTCAGTTTTGCTCCTCCAGCATGTGAAAATTGATTATTTATCCTTCCACTGCTGAGGCTGATCCTGCCTTGTGTCAGGAGCACCATCAAACCAGCGGCAGCTCTATCCAAGTCACCAGCAAGTTTTCAGTGAATTGGGGTTTGTGTTGTTGGAAAATGGCAGTTAATTAGAACAAAAGTTTTCTGTGTGGATGTATTTGTTCTGCTAAATTTAACTCCAGACAAGGTGTGAAACTGCTGAGCGAGGAGGCAGAGCAGGAGTATACCCCTTTCTGTCTCTCCTGCCCTCATCATCCAGGAGAGTATTTGCTGTCCAGGCCTCTCACCTGCACTGTGAAAGTTATTTTCAAGTCTTTTTTTTGGAATGGTGCAAAGTCTTTCACCTGGCACCCCAACCAATGGGCGAGGCAGCAGAGAAATCACTGGTTTCTGCACCGTGAGAGATGGATACTGTAACCTGGTGCCTCAGGCATTCATCCAGAATGAAACAATTCCCTTATTTTTTCTGGGGGAAAAAACCCCCAACACCAGAAGTTTTCAACTCCATGCCTTTGCAAAAGAAAGCAAATGTTGACACGTGCCCATTTCACAAGAGATAACTATTGATGTATCAGTTATCCCTGGCATTTGAGTGGTGTGGTGACCCTTTGGTGACCCACATTTGCACCCACCAGCTTCTCCAGCCCCCTGACACCAGCACTCCTTCTCCATCAATCGTGGCACACCTGAAACTCCCAAGGTCATTTGCAAGGACAAGCCAAAAGTTTGCTTTTAATAAACTGTTTCTCATGGTTAATTAATAACTGTTCCGGTAATTGGGAGACCTGGGTGAGGAGTGAGGATCAGCCCTCTATGTGTTATCCTGGCTTCCCTGAGCTTTTGCTCCTTCAAAGCCAAGTGTGGACCAGAGAGGAAAAAGCAGAACAGTGAGTTGCAAAATCACATTCTTTCCCCTAAAACACGAATGGACTTGTTTGTTGCAGCACGTTGGGTTTGGTAGTGATGGAGTGTAAGCAGGTTAGGGAAATAAACCTGTGTGCCCATGGTTATCAGCTGTCTTTGTCCCTGTATTACTGTACCAGAGAGCTGCTCCCTGCCTGTGAGCTTCCAGCAAAGAGCCTTCGAGAGGCCAAAGTCTTTGCTCCCCACTTGCCTGGGCAGCGTGGCTCGTTTGGACGTGTGGAAGAAAGTTTGACACCTTTTTGTTTCTCGAGGAGTGGATGTGGGAGCAAGGGGAGAGGAAAGGTGAGGCAGGAAATCTGGCTCCCTTTAAAGGTGCTTTGATAATCTCCTGCACAAAAAGCAAAAGCCCTCAGGTTTCTCACATTGTAACGTGGAACATGGGCTGCTTGAGACCTACAGTTATAGCTCAGTTACCAGGAGTGAAATGCTTTACTTGCCCCTGGGGACACGTGAAAGGAGAGCTGCCCCCAGTGCACTGCTAGAAGCCATGCCAGCAGTTCAAATCATTTTTTTCTGAAATTTTATGATCTGATGCTTGGATTACATTTGTTTAGCTGTAGAGGTGTGAGGTCTGAAATATTTGTCAGAGGAAAGAATAGCCCCAGCTCCAGACATGTGTGCGTTTGGAGTTCAGCTGCAACCAGGACACACTGTGGAAATCCTTGAGGAGGGATGAAGTCACAGGACATCTTGTCTGAGACTCAAAGTGTAGGAGAGGAGAGACACATCTGGTGGCAGAGAGTGGGAGAAGTGGCTGTCAGTCAGCTGGGGTCAATCCAGAACCAGGTGAAGCCACCCAAGGCTCACCTGGACATCTCCCACTGTGCAGTGGACACGTTCCACCCCAGCCAGATGTCCTGAGGAGCAGGAGGGGCTGGACATGAACCATCCCTGCCTCAGCCACCTGCACTGCTATGAAAAGAAAGACCTTCACTTCCAAATATAATTTCATTAAGCTATTTTATTCCCAAAATTTTTCCCTCAAATTTAAGGCTCCAGACATCTATTCTGTTGTTCCAAAGGGTCAGTTTAATAACAGAGCACAGCTTCCTCCCTAAACCTTCCCAGACAGGATCTGAACCTCCCAGCTCCCCAGACTGGAAGGTGACAATGGCACTCACCCTGCCAGGCAGGAGGGCATTGAAGCAGGGAAGCTGGTGACATTTCCAAGGTCACAAGTAGAGCCACCCTCTCCCCCAGCCCAGGCAGGCACTGGCAGCACAGAGGGGCAGAGAAGTTGACATGACAGCTTGGACAAGTCTGCTCTCAAAGTCCCAATTAAGGGTTAAATGCCGAGGCAGTGACCCCAGAACCCCCACCCTATATCCCTCTTTGCACTCCAGAGCCTCCAATTCCAAAGAAATCTTATTTTCTCACTTATCCCTCCCTGACTGCTTTTTTTTCTACCTCATTTCCTCACTCCAAAATCTCCTTTTCCCCCCATGATCAGCCTTCCCAGCACAGGTCCTTCTGCCAGCCCATGACACCCTGACCCTCCATCATCTCCCCATTCACCCACTGACATCCAACCTCTGCCCACTGTGACAAACCAAATCCATACACACATGTGCACTTCAGGCTTTGGGGACACCTGGGTATGAGCTGCACCTATCAGAAACCCAGTGGAAAAGATCTTGGAGGCAGAAAAAGAAGAGACATGTAACAAAAAATGTGGACATATGGTAGCCCTAATAAAGAGTGATAAAGTCCTCTGATAGGGCTGGAATGACTCCCACTTAATTAACAGAGCTTTGGACCAGACTCCAAAGCAGCTCCCTCTCCAAAGCTGAGATAAGTCCCTGGCTCCTATTTCCAGCTCTTGTGCTCAGACTGCTCAACAGGGCCCATCCTCCTGCTTTTATTTATATTAGGGAGTCACTCATTCGTAATTCATCTGGGACTGAAGCTCACTTCCCGTGTCAGGATGCAGATCGTTTATAAAGCGATAAGGGACTATATTAACATTATAACCCTGTGTTTGGAGATGCTCACATTCTCTCTCGAGATGTTTATCGCCAATAAACATAGCAGAAAATCTGACTTCATTGACCTTTGCTTCACAGATAATTCTCTTTCACACTGTACATAAAATGTGACATTTATTTAATGTAGTGCTGTGCTGGGTCCAGTGGAGTTCAGCACATAACACTGCAGACAACAGGAGCTGTAGGTGCTCAGGATGTTTGAAAATACTCCTCTTACGAACCTAATTAGGGATTTTAATTGTCATATGTGCCATTAGTATATTTTTACTTGATCATCAGGAATTTCCCCTACCACCCCAAACCCCAAATTCATTTGTTTTCATTTGAAGAACAACAAAACATATAATTAGCAAGCACATGACAAGACTTCATGATGGATTAACAGCATTTCACAGTTGAAAAGAGAGCTGTAGATAAAAGGCCGATGTTAACAGATATTCACTCAGTGAACTCAGAATTTCCATCCCATCTCTAATTGTGCTGACATCGTTTTTGCACACTGCATTTATGGAAAGGAGTAAGGCGCGTTCATCTTTTATCTTTGAAATGTATTTAAATGCCTTGTCCTCTTCATGACCTGTTAAAAAAAGCACCTCTATATACTAGGCAGGTAAATATCAAAACAGTTTTTCATGTAAGATTGAAAGAACTGCTACAGAACTGCAAAAAGACTGGGCAAGGATGGAAAGTGCCATGGGGACATCCTTTGGTTCATATTTTTAGGAGTCTCATTTGCAGGTGACAGGTTTGACTCTACCAGCTGACAGTGAAGGGTGGAGAGAAAATTCAAATAGCATTGGGTGCTTTCGTAGTGAACAGCACTGGTGGGTCAGTGGCTCAATGGTCAGTGGCTCAATGGGCCAGCGGCTCAATGGTCAGTGGCTCAATGGTCAGTGGCTCAATGGTCAGTGGCTCAATGGGCCAGCGGCTCAATGGTCAGTGGCTCAATGGGTCAGCGGCTCAATCGTCAGTCCTGTGCACAGCAACACTGGGGAGCTTCTCCTGGGCTGGGATAACAGAACAAGGCACAGGGTGGTGATTCCACCAAGGCCCTGATGTTCATGACCTGTTACTTCGGAAATAACAGAGCAAGACGTGGGGTGCCCAGCTCTGCAAGCATGAAGGAATGTGACTTCCAGTAAGTGGTCAGCACTCACCTCTAAAAATAGAGGCACTGAAAATCACTGATGACTTTTGATAGTCTTGGCCAAAATCAACTATTTTTAGCCCATCTGAGCTAAAGTTCCCTCTGAGCTCAGTGCTCTCAGGAAGAATGTATATTTTGGGGGAAGGGGAGGAGGCAGACGTTCTTGTCACAGAGTGAAAGTTGAAACACTTTCATATCAAGAGTACTAAAAAATGACAGAACCACTTAATTCCTTTAAATGGATTTGAGAAAGTTGCCAAGTTTCGTGAGCAATTAAATTTAATGCAGGATAAGATGGCAGGGATGAAGGATAATTATATGCTCTCAAAAGCTTGGTCTTTTTGTAAATGAAATGGCCTTAGGGAGTTTTCCAGAAAAGTTTGGGCTCAGCCTTTTAGTTCCAGCAAAGCCAATTGCTGATTGTGGCTCTGCACTGGGCATATGTGACATGATTTTTAATGAATTCCCTCTCAGATTCCCATTCAGCTGCCCAGCAAACTTGACAATAGATTGTTTTTTCTTTGGCAGTTTTGTGCAATCAAACCTTGCCCGATGTGTTCACCTCCCCACATCCCTGCACTCTTAGCAAGCGAAGAATTTATTATAGTGGACACTGGGAAATTTATCTGACAGGTAAACACTGGGAGCTTTGAGGTGATGGTGTAACAAATGCATCAGTGGGAGCTCTAATTACAGGTCTTGCTAATGAGCCCAGACCTGTGAAGGGTTTGATAGCTCCTAAGAGGTGCTCAGTGCCACCGTTCCCTTTGCTGAAAGTCAAGAGAATTGATTAGTTCTGAAGAGACAGGAACTGATCTGTTGGGCACATCAGGGAGAGTGTGTCCAGACAGCATCTCGTGGCAGTCTGAGAAAGGAGTCTTTAAGAAGATTAGAGGCTCTGCCACAAGGCTCTATCCTTCAGAATTTGAGCACTGACTCATTTTCTTTTGAAGTTATTTGTGAGTGTTACATGAAATTATTAATTTATCACTCTTCAGACAATGTTAGATGATCTATTCATGAAAACTTTCTCACTTTTCAGAAATGCTGTAAACCCATTATTATTGATTCTCCAAGATCAGTTGTTTAAGAAGCCAGGGGAGGTGATACAATATTCTTTGTGTGATGCTCATTACTGTCCTGATTGGAAAGCCTCACTTAGCCAGACACGTAACAGAGACAAGACAACATGATTTAGACAGTTTATTCAATATATCTGATAGTCAATCTGAACAAGTTCCCAGCAATGGAAATTTTAGGAGGGGATGGATTATGATAAAGGTCATGAATGATTAAAACATCATAAGAATGAAGGATTAGCCATTAAAAATGAGTAAGTCCCTTGGATCACTTATCTGATGTTTACTATCCACTCTTGCAGGTTGCAGTCTGACAGGTCACAAACCAATTTGTTGATTCTAAGAGAAGGAAAGAATATTTATGAGTAACTTGTCTATACATGTGAAAATGTGTTTTTCCATTTTTTAATATTTTATCTTTTTTCCATTTACATCTTTTATTTAATAAATCTATTTTGTGTTATTTTGGCAACACTGTCTCTATGTAAAACATATTTGATTTGCAACTAGCTACAAAAATATTTCCCAAGCACATTCCAACTAGCTGCAAATTCCAACTAGCTGCAAGGATGATAATCTTACAGATGTTTCTCTTTTTATGGGTTAATTATATTTATTTTTAGTTGAATTGCTGGGCTTATCCTTGGGAGCCTGTTGGATCCTGAAGATGCTTGCATTTGCTGTTGGGAATATGGCACAAACAGCAGCACTGGGTAACATTTATCAAGGCTCTAATAGCTTTGTTGTTGGCGAAGAGCTGGGAATGCCATTTTCCCAACCCCACCTACAGATTTCAGGACCTAACAAGCTCTGGAATAAATTTTGCATTTCAGTTTTGTGAAAATGATTTTATCTATTGCTGGAAACCCCTCCAGCACTTTAGAATAAAAAGAGGTGGATAAAAAGACATAAATATGGTTTTATCTGATACGTGCATTTGTTTCTCCAAACATGGCTGAGCATAAATCATCCTGACTGGTCCGTGGCATTGCCCAACACTGTATCTGTGCTCCTACAGTGCCACAGAGCTGGTGTGCCCTTGCCACCCTCAGCCAGGACAGAATCAGCTCGTACAAGCCAGGTCTGGCCACGGCAGCGTGTCCATGTGAGCCTGGCTGCTCCAGGGAGATGCTCTGGTGGCTCAGCCCAGCTGGAGGATCCTTCTCTTCAAGGACAGGGATGGTGCCAATGGATCCTGATCAGTGCAGCTGGAAGAGTCTCCTGTGATGGCTGTGCTGGTTGGGACCTTTGTGGCACCATAATGGGGGTGTCAGAAAGCAGTTAATGGGAATCTCATCCTTTCATGATTAAAGGCACCGCGTTCTTTTCCGTAGGAAACACTTAACTTCAGATTGTGTAATTGCAATTTCCTCCCTAGTTTGCCGCTCTCTTTGATCATTTCCTATCCTTCTTTCTTGAGCGGAGATTCTGAACATTGTTAGGCAGCTTTTGTTTCAGACATTTACATTTAGTAAGTGATATCCAGTGCAGAGTCTGCCAATGGCTCATTCAGGAAGGGATATCCTGAGTGTGAGCTACAGTGAGGCTTATATTAATCTTATGTGTTCACAGCTAAAACTGATTAGCTATTTTCAAAGATTTTGATTAATAGTGCCACATTTGAGAAAACAAAAAATTCATAAACTTTGAGTCTAGATTTCCTGATTAAATATTTTTCACAGGAACTAAACCTGAAATCAAAGCTGGCTCCAGGGATGTGCTCAACATGCCAGTAGCATGTTGCAGGTGAGGTTTCCTGTTTGCCCATTGTTTATGATTATGGTGCTTTAAAAACCTAATAACAGCAACAACTTGATGTTTTAATACGTCATAGGTGTCCCATCCTTGAGCCTACCCCTGCAGCCAGTGTCTGTGGCTTGAGAGCTCCAGAGCCAGGCGTGGTTCTCATCCCTGTGCCTTGAGTGCAGCAAAGTGTGTGAATCAAAAGTGTTTCTACTCATTGCCTGGAGGGGTCCTGTGCATTTATATTGGCCTAAGTCACACCAGAATCCTGTTCCCTAAACCTTGAAAACAAATACTTTGGCTTCAGGAAAGAAAATGGATCCACAACAAATGGTGTAGCATTGCTTAATGGTTTCCTGACAAATCCCTGTCTCTGCTTTGGAGCTGTGAAAACAGACGTGGAAACTGCTCTCGTTTCAGTCTCAGGAGGAACCTGACAGGTGCAGAGAGAGAGCTGGTCTGGATAATAAAGCCAGAGGTTCAGGCACTGCTAGAAAAGGCTTTCTGCACACTTAGCTCAGCTGAGGACTGTCTGAGAGTCTCACTGCCATGAGAGGAGAGTCCTGCACTGCTGGAGCGTGCAGGGCTCACGTGTGCTCAGCTCCCTGGAAAAGGTGGAGAAACAGGAAGGAAGGCAGGTTCTCCACTACCTGCGACTCCCCAGGATCACAGGGACACAGAACAGGGGCAAGTGAGATCAGAAGATGATATTCTTGGTTCATCGGAAAATCTAACAGAACTAAACAGACTCAATCCAACAACCTTAAAAATCGATGGATCCCCTCTTGCTCCAGCAGAGCAACAGAGCTGAAAGGGAGTATCTAAATTAACAACCCTGCTTTTCCTCTTCAACAGGACCACCTAGGTCCCTCCTCACAATTTGTCTGGCCTGCTCCTGGAGACAGCAGCCTGCACAGTCTGCAGCTGTACTTCCCGACCCTCACCCCTGGGAAGCCTTTTCTGATGTCTTGCCTAAAACTCTCCAGCTTTAGTTTAAGCCTCTTGCTTTTGGCCCAATGCACTTGGGTGCAGAGGAAGGCTTTATTTGTAAAATACTTCATAAATCGATAGGAGGTAATATGGAGCTTTTCTGCTTCCATTGTTACTTATTTATTTTTAACCAGAAATTTGGAGGATTTATGAACTTCCTTGGAGTGATTCAGATAAACCACACAGAAGAGCAATAGGTTTCTATGGAATGCTTCAGGGAAAAGTAGTTTCATGCACTAGTTAAACCTGGTGTGCTGAAGTCATGGGAAGTTTTGCCATGGAGTGAAACAGAGCCTGGATTTCAGCCAGTGAGTGGCAGATTTCATATTCGTGTATTTGTGAGGCTCCACTGGCTCATCCATCCTGAGAGAGCCTCAGTGTCTTCCAGGTAAATACACATAACAACTATGGAGCCTACAATAGTTCTCACTGAGCTATGGTCCCTTCACCTCCCTCCAGGGGAGAGACAAGAGGTCTCCTCAAAGCAGGGTTATTTGGGGCTTGATTGATTCGCCTGATCTTGACTTTAAGTAGAGAAGAAAGAGCTGAGAGTATAACTCTCATACAAAGAGAACACAGGCTCGCAGGAAGAAATGAAGAAACACAGATTGTGGAAGAGGTGAAGATTCGTGGCAGAGCACCAAGAGCCTCAGCCCCATCCATCCTTCACCCCAGGTACAGACCAAAAGTCCATCAGTCACAGCAGTTTATTCCTGTCAAACGATTCCAGCTCCCAGCAGGAACCACGGGACCAGCACCAAGCAGAGGAGGTTTGAATCATCTGAGCTTATCACACAGAGGTTTCAGAAAGTTCACATTACAGAGCCCCAATGCATTTTACAGCTTACTTGAAGGAAAAGGACTGAAACATCCAATATATCTCCCATAGCCTGACAACCCAGTAAACACTCTAGCAGGACAACCATGATCCTTAGAACAATGGAAACATTTTAGTTAGAAACTGTAGAACTTACAAGGCAAAGATTTATGTGCTGTGGGGCAAATAAATATTCAGTTCCCATTAATGTTAATGGGAGTTAAGTGGCTAATTCCCCACACATTATGCTGAAGATTTACTTCTTTGTGTTTTATAGAATAAATGAATTTATAGTCTTCCTGGAGGTTAGACCTGAGAAAAACAAAGAGCTCAGAGTTTACTCTGTTTTTATGAGGTCATTTTTTTAAAGCAGGTTTATTCCCTGAACAGAAGGAAAGGTTAGAAGAGCACCAAGTTAAAGCAATCCCCTCCATGGGATGCCAGGGAGATTTGTGGCAGGCATTTAATCCAAACTCACAGACGGAGAGACACGCAAAGATCCATATAAAATGTCCTAATAACAGAAGCCGGAAATTTGTAACAATAATAAAGGCTGACATTTATACAGAGCCTTTCATCCACACATCTACAGCCTGGATTTTGCATTCAAAGGCACTCACAAAATTCTGCTGCAAACCACATGTGATTTCACACTCAGAGGGCAAAATTCATCAAATAGGCTGACTTTGACACTGGTGACACAGACAACATTGGGGCAGCTGTTTAATGCTCCTGGAAGGTACTTCAGCATGTTTCCATTTTGAAGCTTAGAGTATTCTCATTAAATTAAATTGATTTTTTCATGTGGTACAGACAGAAATGAGCGCCTGCACCTTGATGAACTCATACCTACGCCAGCACTTAACAATCATTCCCTGCATCTCCGTGAAAAAATCCCACAGCATTTGTTCTCTTTTTGTTATGCTCCAGTCTCTAAGATGACCCCATCCATTCTCATTTCTGGCTAAAACCCATTTCAAGTCAGTTTTGTGAACAAGTTAAAAGTCACAAGGATCCTTTGCCCAAGATGTGAACAGTATGTCACAGTGTCTGTGCTCAAACATTCATTCCAAACAAGCACATTTTTCTCTTCCTCTGTTAAGGACTGTTACACATTTGTGCCGAAACTGAGATTAGAGATTATGTATGAGACAATTACACATTTGTTTCCCTTTTGCCCGATCTGAAAAAGACCAGCTTCAGAAAGAGGGAGAGAAAAATTCAGGGCAGTGTTTTCAATAGGGCACAGTAATCTGCCACAGATAAGCAGCAGTCTTTTTTCCTTATTCAAATGTTAAGCTTTCCCAGGAAAACAAT
This sequence comes from Pachycephala philippinensis, assembly GCA_013397055.1. Lineage (NCBI taxonomy): Eukaryota > Metazoa > Chordata > Aves > Passeriformes > Pachycephala > Pachycephala philippinensis. The sequence goes on along the minus strand of VWZT01006091.1, from coordinate 128,903 downwards.
ATTTTCCCCTGACTGGTCATTCACTCTTCTATAACTCCATGCAAAAAATTTCTTTTCATTAGCAGGGTCACTCTCACAGCTTCATTTTGGTCAGACATTGCTTTTGTATTGCGTATATTGGTTTGGGTTTTTTCCCTTTTGGCAGCAAAGCAGCCTCTCTCAAGACCTTTGACAGCAAGTCCACACACTCATCTTTCATTAGGACTAAGCTCTCTCAGATCACTTCGTGTTTATCAAGCCAAGAGCTGAGGAGGTACAGCAGGATCACATGGACTGGGCACCACTTCTCTCCCATTTTCTGTGAGTGCACAGAGGACAACAGCAAGCACTGGATCAGAGCGTGGCACCAGGGACTGGGTGCTCCCCGTCCGACCCAGGACACTGCTGCTCTTTGGGGGCTTTTCAGTGCTCAGTGACAGCCCCCTGAGGAGGGTGATGGGAACTCGAGTCAGGCGTTGGAGGGTCTCTCTCTCTTCCCATCTCCTGTGAAAGCCATGCAGGGAGACCTGGCAGCCAACAGGGACACCTAAATTACATCTCATGTGGAGTGGACTTCCCACAGCTAGAGCAGATCCTGGAGGGAGAGAAAGCAGCAGAGATGAAGCAGGGCTGGAATGTGATTTCCTTGCATATTTGAAATGTTATTTACTATCTAGTAAAGCTGTTTTATAGCACCCTGCATTTTGTTTTCCAACACTTCTATCGGCACTCACTGTATATCAGTCACTATCTGATTATAGAAGTTTTCACAATGGTTTCCGGGCAGCTTTAAAAAGCTGCCAAAGAATTCAGTGCAGCAGAGGTTTGAACTTCATTGCCGTTTTCCACAAAAAAAAAAAAAAAAAGCTGAAGAACAAATAACAAAGATGGAAAAAATTGACTTCAATAACCTTTGTGAATGCAGTAAGGCCCAAATAATGAAAAAAAAAATGACCTTTTGGGGGTTATAGAGTTCAGACAACCTGCTCACAACTCTCTGCCAGGGAACCACGAGATCTATAGCCCCTCTGGCTTCTTTATTAATTCTTGATGAAGAGCAATAAATAAATGTCGTGTCATTACCAAAAAAGCACGTAAGAGACACAGAACAAATATTAATTGTACTTAAAGTAGTCCAGTCAGATGGGATGTGTGCATCCTAGGGAGATGATGGACAGGTAAAGAACAAAATATCTTCATTTGAAAGAGACAACTGACTCAGCCCATTTGTTTTTGCTGGCCACACGAGAACAGCATTGTGCCTGCACAGATTACTTTTACATTCTCTGCTTCTCCTCAGGGACAATACCTTGTCTTTTTAAGCCATTTAGCTGTGTTGATAATTTTTATTCTTTACACTAGGCCGTTAGCCAAGGCAAATGTTTGTGTTGTTTTAAAAACTTGAAGTGTATCACTGTGGGAAACTTAAAATATACAGATAACTTCAGAAAGCATTTTTGAAAAAAATTGTGATAATATCCCATGTTATTTCACTTTCCTTCTGTTGGCTTCACATGTAGCAGTGCTCAGTGCCTTCACTGCCTGTTTTTCTGTCCTCCTCCCTTCCCATTCCAAATATATGAAAATACTGATATGGTGATAATTGAACCAAACCGTCAACATTTCTGCAGCGACAAAAGTTACAGAAAAAATCAAAACCCTAAAACCAAATGTTATTTTTGTGTTTGAAAGAATGTGTGAGACATGCAGCTGAAATAAATAAAACACTTAAGAATGTGTGTATATTAAACATTAGGGCTAAACAGGGCTCAAAGCAGTAATGGAAAGACAAAATTTAATTGAAAAAGACAAAATTAAATAAGACACAGACTCTGAATTCATAGAGAACATTGGTCTGAGCCAAAAGCTACCAGTGCTCTGCTGGGGCTGCTGAGCACATGGGGGCTCAAATCAGAAAGATTACAAGCTTGGCTTGTGAAGGCTCCTCAGACTGAGTAAAACAAAGTTAGATGGATGAAATGATTCAAGGACTGCTCAGCATTCACTGAGAAACTTGGGGGAAGGAGCAGAGTGAGGAGGATGGTGTCTAGGATGAAAGCAGAGCAGGATCTTCTACCCTGGGGCTAATTTCTACTGCCCACTCTGTCCTGGAAGTGGATCCTGGCAGGATCCTCCAGCCAGCAGGATACAGCTCACTGTGAAAGCAAACACTGATTAAGGGTGAACCCGACTGCAGAGCCTGGGTGGCAGATCTGAACCAGCTTCACCCCAAGCTCCAGCATGAGGAACCACTCAGGCACCTGCTGCCAGCCCAGCCCAGTGACCTGGATGGCTGGACCAGAGGAAGTGGCCCCAGGCTGAGCCAGGGGAGGTTTAGATAAGTTATTAGGAAAAATTTCTTCACTGAAAGGATGGTCAGGCATTGGAACAGACTGCCCAGGGAAGTGGTGCAGTCACCATCCCTGGAAGTATTGGATGTGGCACTTGGGACTATGGTTTAGTGGTGACCATGATGCTGCTGGGTTAGCAGTTACACTCGGTGATCTTAGAGGTATTTTCCAGGCTTATTGATTCTCTGATTGTGTATTTCTGCCTCAATTTTCATGGTGAGGGCATTGTTGTGTGTTTAGACAAGCCAGGGGCTGTCCTGTGTGACACGTATGAACTACTCGTGTCTGTTAATGAGGTGCTGATCGAGCCCCCAGGGTCCTTGAGCTAACGGTGGTCCTGTGTGGACCCAAATCTCTCCAGCAGCTTGTCCTCACAAGCCACCATAACCTCAGCCCTACCTCCCTTCTCCAAGACACACACGGAGGCACAAGTCCCCACAGGTTTGTTGTTTTAGGGATGGATGACATTAAAGTGGGACGGCGTTGTGTAATGCAGCTTTACCAAGCATGTGCTTTCTATTTGTCCCTGCTTAAGCTGTACTTCCATAAACCCAGCCCAGGAGTCCTGCTGAAATCTGCAAAACATTTCCAGCAGCGCAGATGAAGGTCCCGAACCCTCCGCGGGCCGGGAGAGCATCTGGCTGGGGAGGCTGTGCTGGGAAGAAGTCATTTTGATGGAATTAAAGGAAATAGTAATCAGGGTTGTAGTGAGAGCTCTCTTCCTCCCGTTAATGTATTTTGTGGAACAAAGCACAGGAAGCTCTAACAGAAAGCTCCTCTGTGCTCCAGAGGCTCACGGCGCCCGGCGTCCTTTGGCTTAGCACAAATCCCCTTTGATTGGGGGCAAAGCGGAGATCCTCCCTCAGCAGCACACAATCCTGGGCATGCCCCACTCAGTCCCCCCTTTTCCCACTCCAGGGATGCTTTTCCTCTTCCGTACACCTCCTTGAACGGATGATCTGTTGGTGGAATAAAAAGAGAAATGTCAGCTTTACCTCCTTTTCACTGAATTCCATCTCTGCAGCTCTCTTGATGTCTGTAAACGTGCGTGGAGTGTCTGTTCCTCAGCAATAAGCATTCCCTAACCAAGGTCACACACACTGTCGAAGTGCCAGCAACCAGAAACTTTAAATAAAGTCTTGCTGAAGTAACTGCACAAATATCTTTTTCACAATAATCTGCTCGTTGTCTTTCATGTGTTTGCTAATGAGCTTTACCTCCTGTGGAAACTCAATGGGCTCTCGCTGCACAATTTTCCAGGATTTGAAAAATGTATCAGTTTTGCTGGAAGGAGAGCTGGTGTTTGTTTTTCTGCGGTGAATTTTGTTTTTATTGCCCTAACTGCAGCTTCAGAAAATGAGATGTCTGTCAAAACAAATCAGGAGTAGGAATGCTCCAGACTTACATTTTTGGCACCGTTCTGCAACATCAAGTGTTCATCGTCTCGACTCTTAAACGCTGAACATGGTTAAAATGAACCTCAAGATCAAGACTGAGTAGATGTCCCATTAATTATATTTCAATGTGTAGTAAGCTTCCAAAGTGGAACCCGGGGCCATACGGAGCTCTCCTGATGCCAAAGCCTGAGGGCTTCTCCAGCTCTGCTCTTGCTGCTTTAGTCACTCTGCACACATTCCATCCCCACAGCTCGCTAAGAGCAGAGGGGACTGGAGGAATCCCAGTTTTGCAAACATGTGCCACATTAATCATAATCTCAGTGCCAGTGCTTGCAGCATTTACACTGGGAGGGAAAACACTCATTACCGTGGGGTTTTTAGGTGTGTAGTGCAAGCATGAGGAATATTTGCAGGTCCCAACAAATGCTCTCGAAGCACCACAGCGCAGTGAACAGAAATACCTTGGATTATGAGCTGATTATAAAAGCAGGGATGTGAAAACCCAACGTGTTTTGTCTATGAAAATGAAATGATGTCAACTTTTAATTGAGCACAAGCTATTGGTGTGCATAAGAGCTGGTCTGGTGCATGTGTCCTCCTCAGCACAGCCCATGATTTGGGGCTAGAGCCTGCATTGGCCATGATCTCTGTGGTAATGCCAAGTAATTTGAGTGTAGAAAGTCATCAGGTAATCAGTAAAGAAATGTTGAAATGAGTGAAAGCTGTAAGATGAATAGCATTGTCATGATATTAGGGTTCAATGCTGATAGTGCTGAAAACTGGTCATATTTATGATGTTATTTATTATTATTATTATTATTATTATTAATAATAATAATGATAATGATAATGATAATAATAATAATAAT
>VWZT01006091.1:98116-124232 GCA_013397055.1 Pachycephala philippinensis | reverse complement strand
TGATGATGATAATGATAATGATAATGATAATGGTAATAATAATAATAATAGTAATAAAATATCAACCATGAGCTACTAGTTGTGCAAAACCACGTGTGCTTAAGTTTGTGTGCCTCAGGACAGCCCATACAAATTTTAATGTGCAACTTCTGTGTCCACAGCTGAACAGGTGCCTTCAGAGAAATGTGGGTAAATACTTTCCTAAACAAAAAATAAATAATAGAAAGCACAGGTGGGCTGCTTTGTTTAATGTTATCCACATGCAGAATCACAAAGTCCAGAGATTAATAAAGAGGAAATTATTCTGTGTCAACACTACTGCAAGTTTTAAAGGCCAAAATCCTCTTGAGTCTGAGCTCAGCCATGAGAATGTTCCCTCCATGGAGAGCCACAGTTCTCTGTTAAAATCATGGCGAGGATAATGCTTTGCACTTGCCCAGGGCTGCATGGGAAGTGGCAAATGAGGACAGTGCAGAAAAACAAACCCCAGGCTGGGCTCCAAGCCAGCTCTGCTGCTCACCTGCATCTGAAAGCAAGCACAAGCATTTTCTAAGAAACATTCCATTGCAGCATGAAGAATTGAAATGTGAAGATTCCAGAATAATTTTTTTGGTAGTTTTAATTCACCTGCCCTGTCCACGTTTTTTTTACCAGTACATCTTGCTTTTTTCCTTGCATTCCACATGTCAGTGTGGGGGCAGCTCATGCTTTATAACCTGGTGCATTGCTGGGTCACGCCCTGGGTCAGCTCTGCGAGGAGCCATCCTCCAGCTCCAGAGGGACCCTTTGAACCAGGGCCCACAGCTCCAGTGAATTCGGGGCCACAGCTCCATCCCAGCTCCCCAGCTTCCCTGGGCTCTTGCTGCTGGGTGCTGGGGCCACGTCATCAGCACCATTCTGGGATTTAGGGGATATCCCAGAGCAGACAGGTAAATTTTGAGGTGGCCGCAGACACTACTTCTGTCTGGATCTGTAGGGTGGATCGTGGTGGCCACTCTGGCCAGGTCCTGCCCTCCAGCAGCACAGGGAAGGGAGCGTTGACACAAGGGGTTGTACATCACCATTCCCAAACACCATCCAGGCAGCTTGGCTGGGACACGTGGAAGAAGAAGGGTGGCCAAGAGAGGCTCTGCTGGCCATGTTTCGCCTCTGGCCACCACCCCTGAGGGTGCTCAGTCCCATTATAGGTCAAATGGTCATCCTGAAAAATCAAGAGTAGCTATTTACTGCTCCCTCCCCTCTCTGCACTGTGCTGAGCTAGTGTTTGGACTGATAAAATATGCTTAATCTTCAGAGGAGAAGTATCTTTATTAGTTTGTGGCAATATTTTTCTTTCAGCTTCCATTCACCAGGTTTTGTGCGCCTTTAGATGTTGTTTTACTACAATTTTTAGATGTTAACATAAATCCTGTTGTTCAGCATTATAGCTCCACAGATCTTATTTCATTAATTCTTATCTTTGCTCCTGTGGATTTTATTAATTTCTATCAGTATATAATTAGATTTTTAAGAGCCATCATTAAATTTCTAGCATTTGAAATAGTCCTCAGAGAGTTGCCCTGCAAATGTGACCGTCTTCAAGCACTTTTTCCCCTTAATAAGGAGTGCTGTAAGATCTTTTGTTTTATTCATGAAATGTCACATTGTCTAATATCACAGCACCACATCACATAACACATCCAGCCCTGTAGTAGTAAATCCCTTTATGTTTCTACATCGGATTGCAATTTGCAATATTAATGCTGCAAGTAACATATAGTGACAACTGAAACTTTCAGAAGAACATACAATTTCCATTCCAGACACCCACTATCATTCCCAGTAATGGGAATCCAGTCTGAATGGATGTCTCTAGCAGGCTTTAACAGCACGACTGTCAAAGCACCAGTGGTACTTGTGAAGCCACAACTCTGCAGGTAATCTGTGAATAGTGAAGCATTTCCAGGAACTTTGACTTTTCCATTCCAAATCTTAATTTCTTGTTATTCCTCCAAAACACATAATAACAACAACAACGATCATAATTAGAATAACAGTAATGGTCAATGGCAGAGTAACTGTGAAGATTCTTGCAATAATGCAGGACACTACATCTCTGTCCATGGCACAGCATGTCTAAAAATACCAAGGATTTGATGACCAAACCATGGTTGCCATCAAAGGGCGATTTTGATTTTAGCTCTTGAAGGTCTCAGGGGTTTTCCCACTTCCTTCTGTGCCACCAGATTGCTGCCTTCCCACCAAGTGACCCGTCCTTGGTAGAAATCCTTGCCTTTGGGGTTTCAAATCAGGCTTATCACTCTCCTTTTACCTCACCAGAAATAGCTCAGGCATCTGCATATAAGCTGCTCCTGCTCTGGCTGCAGCTGGGCTAGTCTCTGAAAAGGTAAAAGAGAAAATGAGGTATAGATGTTGAACATGTGGCTGTTGGAATTTAGAAAAAATTGTTCAAATGAAGATGGGCCCATCCCCTCCTCCTCACACACCTCAACCACAAGTTTAGATTTGTTCAAGTTCCGGCTTCTCCCAAGGCCTCGTTCTCCATCAGGAAGTTTTATCCTTTCTCTACTAATAGTTTATCTAATTAGTATAATTGTAAATCCTCCCAGCTGCCCATGAGGTTCCCACAGCTCCCAGTTCCCACAAGACCCACATCCCACCCTCTCCACGCACAGCCACTTTCACCCCTGGCATGGCTCAGGTCACACTGGCCTCAGCAGGTCAATAATTCTGCACTGGGTATTACCCATTTATTTTGCACCAAAAGGATGTTCTTACCAAGCCAACCAACCCCTGCCATGCGAGGGGGGAGGCACATTGAGTTCATCAAATATGCAGGTGAAGAGCAGCCACCATCACAAACCTGGCTCAGCTGCCCCAGCCCCATGTGTCAACTCCGCTCCTGTTCCCCCGCCGCGGAGGAAAGGTTGGGTTGGAAGGCATTCCAGCAGTGGGAATTCCAGCGGAGGGGATTCCAGAATGCTTCAGGCTGTCACTGGGGCTGCTGCAGCTGCTGGGCTGGCAGAGCTGGCTCCATCCTCCGTGCTGTGTGAAAATAGGGATGGGGACAGGCAGCAGAGCACCAGCCAGGAGTGCTCTGCTCAGCCCCGGGGCTCCTGTGTGGGAGAATCCTCTATCACTCCACACAGGCAGTGCCTTGGCTGCTTTCTGCTGCCTTAGCAGAGAAACAAACCTACTACCTGGCCCAAAGTCCAAGGATTTAGCCCATAAATCTCAAGGCTTTGATTAATTCCTTTCCTTTGATTTTTTTCCCCCTCGCAGATGTTAACATTTTCCAAGCAGTTACATGTTACCTTGGTGAAGTGCAAAGAAAATAGAAACCATGTCTGACGTGACACAAAGGATAAAGTAAAACAGCAGACACTGGTTTAATGCAGCAATCGAGATTAGATAAGGAGCATATGCCCAAGGCTGGATCTGAGAAATTAGCAGGAATGCAAAAGACATCTTTAGCACGTGTTTCTGATAGAAAGTCACTTTCACTCAGAGGGGAAATCTGTTGTGTGCTAATACTGATACTTTCTTCTCTGATCCATCAGGTGAAAACATATTGGAAGAGGCAGGATAATAGCATTTCACCAGCAGCACAGCTCTCTTCTTGCTAGAAATAGATTTATTGTGCCTTCTCAGTCAAAACTGATAGCATCCAGCATCCTCCCATTTACCTCTCGCTGCTCCTGTCATCTGGCAGTTTTCTATAAACAGACAATGATTTAAGATTTCAGCAGAAATTAAATCATTTTGCCTGGTAGAGGATGGTAAGCTTTGAGGCTATGCAATCCTGATTATACAGATTTAACATGAAAATACGCCATATAGCTAAAACTTGCTTTCTTTCTTTCCCAAAATTTAGCAATTCAGGAACACAGTTGTTTTCATCATCCATTGTCACAATAATGGTGATCAGGAAAGGATATATTAGCCATGCTCAAATTATTTACTTGGAAAAGTATGTTTTAATATGGAAGTCCTATAATCAAATTTGGGAATAAAGGTTTTCATGTTACAGTCTGTAGCTGACATGTGGCACTACAGATGTACCTGATAGTTCAGAGAAATCTGGGATTCTTATTGAGACCAGCAATCCCAGTCCCAGTTGCACTCAAATAAACAGTTTTCACTGGGAATCTTATGGGTTTGCCAGTTGAAACGAGAAAAGATTTATTTCCATTTTTGAGGGGCTGTACAGAAGGGATGGAGGTTGTTCATAACACACTGTGGATGCTGTGGATCCAACCGGCAGGGACTGCTCTGTCCTCCTGACTCAGCCTGTGGAGGAGCCCCAGCCTCCCTCCGTGGGAGTCTGGCAAGATGAGCTGTCTATTTTAGGGACTCAAATTAAAGCTAAACAGGAGAGAATACTCCTACAGACACAGAAATTTCTTGCAAAACGGTGGCTGAACAACTTGACCATTTCTGCAATTATTTCTGAGTATTTTTCGGTTATACCTTGCAGAGCCTCTGCTGTTTTGCAGTGTGGTTAAACACATGCATGAGGCATCCATCCCACCTGGCCAGCCCCCAGCACTGCTCTCAGACCACTCCTCTCTCTGAATTCCCAGTTCTATGTCTATATTATTCTTTTATGCAAGAATCAAATGACTCCTGTAGCACACACATTTCCACAAGGCAGTCATTAACCTCAAATATGTGATGCTCACCTGATGCTTCTTCCAACAAATCAAAATCCCAGGGCTGGAATATGAGACTTCTCCCTTCTCCCTTCCCACTAAAGGGCATCACAATCCATTTTTTATAAGTTTATATACTCCAACACATCCAGGGCAAACGTGGTGCTCCTCTGGTGTGTGTGTATCTCATAAAAGAAATTCTTTTGCCAAAGAAGCCCCACAAATTATAGCCTAAGGCATAAAAAAGAGAGATCCAGATCCCAACTCAGATTTAGATGTGAACACACTGTGATCAAAGATCTTGGAACTAAAGATAATTACACCCTACTGCAACGATCATTGCTGCTTTAAAAATAAATCAGGCTGGTTAGAATCTTTTCACTGAAAGCATTTCCAAAGCAAAAAATGGGAGTTGGGTCCAATACAATTTTTGGAAAATGCTGGGTTTTTTAATATTTAAAGAAGATATTAGAAATCTGCAGATTTTTGTAACAATTACATTTTCACTTGAAGCAGAGATAATGTTGACATTTGGTTACCTTTAGAAACCTCCCACCAAACACTTCAAGTGAAAAAAAAAGTAAGCAGAAAATGTTCAGTTAAAAAATGTAGAAGGAAAAGAACACAGCCTGAAAAAAAAAATAGAAAAAAGAGCATGATTGGAGAAAAATAAGCTTCTAAATGAATAATTATAGGATTACCTTTTATTTATAAAAGCACGGGTTTTAAATAGACATCAGCCTTTAAATGAATGAGCCCATCATGTTGTCACCTGTAGGACTGTGGCTCCATCATTGGCGACACTGCCTGGTAACACACTGGGGTTCTCAAGTGTGAATGTCTCACCACATGAGTTAAGAAAATTATTCCTGTCATGCATAATACCTGCATTTTATAAACTACATGGATGAAAATTGAAATTCCTGATTGCTCTAAGCACAAAATTACAGGGATAAATTTAGCAGCTCTTCAGATTTTCAGGGTTCCTACGCCATCAATCCCTCTCTCTCCTCCTATTATTACCACATTAAGTTAATAAGCCCATAGCCAGGAGAACCATCACCAACAGAGTCAGCTGGTAACTAATATAAATAATTTATTTCAGTTCTGAGATTAATCAATATATGACCTAATTTTTCTAGCTGAATTTTCCTCTGTGTGCAGAAACTGCAGAGAATCTCAATGGCCACTTCAAAATCTTATTTAAAAATTGAACACTAGAGATCATATTTTCCAAACCTGCCCAGTCTGTCTCTCCTAATTAATGATGTGGTGCACTAAAATAGATTGCTGTGTATTCTGCGGAGTGTTGCTTGAAGTTTGACTTGTATGAGTGCCATTGGCTTCCACGGCTGTTGCCATGAAAACTCCAAATCATTGTAAAAAAACCCAGATGCCTGTGCAGCAGAATAAAGGCAGAAGTAGCACACAGAAATGAATCTGCCTAAGCAGTGCCATCACTGCTGTGCACCGAAGGCTGCTCCTCCAAACTGGGCTCCAGCCAACAAGAGAAGTGACAGTGATGAGGTTTTGTGCCATTTAATTCTCAGCCCTGAGCTCGGCAGCAGAATTAGCACCAGCACCTTTCAAATCTATTCAGCAGAAAGGAGAGTGAGGAGTCATTTTGCAGGAGAAGTCAAAAACTGATCAGCTGAGAACCCTTGTGATCACAACCCCTCCTGGGGCCCTTCCATGGCCACCTCAGTGTCCCCATGAGGAGGCCAGTGGCCCACAGCAGCTGGCAGCTTCCACAAGAGCAACATGTGACCACAGATTCTTTTTCTGGTGGATCTTTTCATAACTGAGTTCTGTTTAAAACCGTCCAGCTGCAGAATCTTGGCAAGGGGGCTGCTGCAAAGCACAGGCACTAACTCAGCTGTCACTCCGGACACAGGGCTTTTGCACAGTGTGACATCTGCACTGATGGATGATGTACCCAAACACTGTGTCTGTGTAATAAATGCATATGAGTGAGTAAGCACATTTCATTCCCAAACAAAAATCATGCCTAGGAGGATGAGAAATCAACAACCACATTGTGGGAGAGAGGTCAGGGGACAGAGCTTTTCTCATTAACCCTTTAACTTCTGAGAAGCTGAAAGGAGCAGTCACTTAGTCAATGCACAGAGAGCTGAAGATCTCCATTGCCTTTCTCCTTTCCGTCCATACGAGCACCCAACAATGCTGATGTTGCAAAACATGTTGTGACTTTGTGTAGGCAAGAACCACCGGGGCCAGTGCCCACAGCTTCTGGCACATTCTGCCCTGTTGGTCACAGTTTTGGCTCCTGCCCCTGAGCCACACTGTGCAGCAGAGCTGTGGCAGCATTGCACCTCTATCAGTCCATGCATGGTTTAATCCAGCTGGTGCCTAAAGTCATGACCTTAAGTCATGGTGGTGGAACCTTGCACACACACGACACGGTCAGCAGATCCTCCAGATCCCACTGGTCCCTCCAGATCTCTTGGGGTTTGTTCCACCAACACAGCTCATCCACCTGTGTGCCACAGCTTAGCCACTATTGCTTGGGAATCCTGGTGTCCTTTGTGCTCGGGTTACAAGGCACAGCTCTGTGTACAGCCAGTGCCTCTCTTTACAGATGCAAATGCCCTCAGAACGGTGAGTTATCTGTTCCTGAAACAACCTGCCATATTTACTTCACCACTGCTTATCCTTCTGACAATGTTTCTTCCTGCAGACCACAAGGAGAAGGCTGGCTTCCACAGCTGTCCTAAATTCCCAGTCCCTGCAGCTCACCTATCCTTTTCCTCCCCTATTTTTTGTGTTCCATTTCAATGGCCTCTTAGGGTGGGGCAAATTCTCCCCTTCTCTCCATCAGCACATGGTCTTCCCCATCCCCACTGGCTGAGGCACGAAGGGAGTAGGGCACCAAGAGCAAAGTGAGCCCTGAGGCATGTCTGGCACAGGAGCAGCCCTTTCTGCTGTGTGCTATGCCCAGAAAGCTCTCTCCAGCCATCGGGTGGTCCAGGATCCAGAATCTGAGAAACACTGACAGGGAGAAACAGGCTTTCTCTGTTCCACTCCAACACCATTTGGTGTTTTCTCTTACAGGCTGTTCTCTCCACCTCACTGCACAGAGAAAACACCCCAGAGTATCCTGTTCAGAGCCACTTCCTTGCCCTACATCCCAGTGGATGCAGCTTCTGAAAGGAAGCAGAGTCGGCAAGGATGGAGTACTTTTGGGAATCATTCCCAGCATATGGAGACTGCATTCTGCAGCAAGCAAGGGCAGTTCCCTCAGCAAGTGGAAAATGGGCTTCACCTCCCTGTGGTCTCCCTGTGGTTTGCTTCTCTTGCGATATTATTTTTGAACAGCAGGCAGGAGCTCTGCGCTTCTTGTTCTGTTTAGTAAATCCAATAACCAAACCTGGCCCACTTCTGGGTGGTCCTCGCGAAATACCCGAAACCCACGCCAAGGCCATGTGATATAATAATCATAAGAAATACAGGGATTGCTTTGACAGATACCTCAAAATCAATTTTTCAGGAAATGGGATGTTTCAACCAATGTGTCCGTTCCATATGGATTTTTTTTCCCCCTATTTCTTTTACTTATCCAGTGCCTCTGTCCTTCATTCCAGTGAAGCCAGAATTACCACCCTGGAAAATGAAGATCACTGGTGCATGATGCTTGACTTGGTCTTAGGCTAGTAGACTTTAGACTGCACAAAATGCCTCCCAGGTTAAGGAATTCAGATCTGGATTGCTGGGCAGCCCGACTGCTTCCATGACCAAGAAAAAGAAAGAGAGATGTAAAAAGCCAGCCATAAAAAGCCAGCCACGAAAACCCAAACGTAAGCATGGTTTCCTTTTATTTTCCTGAATACTTTGTGGGTACAGTCAGTGCTCACGGACTGATCCGGGCGGGCAGGGATGCGGAGCGGGGAGCTCTGCCCGGTGCCGGGGCTGTGCCAGCGCTCCCTGGCAGCCGCCGCTCCGTCCCCCCGCGGGGCCCCTGCGCTCCCGCTTCCCAGCGCGCTCCCGCTTCCCAAAGCGCTCCCGCTTCCCAGCGCGCTCCCGCTTCCCAGCGCGCTCCCGCTTCCCAGCGCGCTCCCGCTTCCCAACGCGCTCCCGCTTCCCAGCGCGCTCCCGCCTCCCAACGCGCTCCCGCCTCCCAGCGCGCTCCCGCTTCCCAAAGAGCTCCCGCTTCCCAGCGCGCTCCCGCTTCCCAGCGCGCTCCCGCTTCCCAAAGAGCTCCCGCTTCCCAGCGCGCTCCCGCTTCCCAAAGAGCTCCCGCTGCCCAAAGCGCTCCCGCTTCCCAGCGCGCTCCCGCTGCCCAACGCGCTCCCGCTTCCCGAAGCGCTCCAGCCCCGATCCCGCTGCCTGCACTCCAGCTCTGGCCCCGCTCACCCACATCTGCCCCAGCCCCAGCAGCATCCCTGCCCTCCTGCCTCTGCAGCAGCTTCTGGAACGTGTCAGCCTCCGGGGGGCACAGGGTGGGTGAGGTGGGTTAAAGGAAAACAAAATAATCCCTACTGAGCTGAGCTCAGGACCAGGAGCAGAGGCTGCTCACAAACTCTCTGTGCTGCCTGGTCCCTTGCAGAAAGAAGCAGGGTCAGATCATCAGCCAGCTTATCTCCCTGCCCATTGGGGATGTCCCTAAAAGTGCTTAACTCTGAGGGAAAATAAACATTATATTGCATCACTTACACACTCCTTCCCAGCTACCAACTATTAATGATGTTGTAACATCATTTCATTCACAGCTTTTTACTACTGCGTTGTATATACACAGTCTTTTCTGGGAGGACAGGAACCCAAGCCTCTTCAGATGGAGAGGACAGGCTGGCCAGAGACACTGTAGTAAATTCCTGTTCTGATAGCAATCAAAGGAATAATTATTTGGAGCAGAAAGTCCATTCCTTCTTAAGGGCCTGATCCAAATCACATTAGGTCAGATGAACTTTTCTATTTTCTTCACGTGCCTGTGCAACAGCACCTAATTGGATGTCTGTGCTCTTACCTGCCACTGCCCTGATTGAATTAATTGCCATAGAATTAAAAATACTGGTTTAATTCATGGTCACATAAATATCAATCATTCTTGTCTCTTTTCATAAACACAGGCCCTAATTCAAGTACCATAATTCTGCACTGCAAACGTAGCCAAAAAGGTGATAAAGGAGAATTTCATGATCTGTTTGCTGGCTGATACAGAAACAGCAGAGCACATGATCAAAGCAGAGCAGTGTGATTGATTTACTCTCAGCTGCTGCAATTTTTATGAAATGTGTCTCGAGACATGAGATCCCATGAAGGGAGCAATTGGTGTCAGGCGGAAACAGTCACCATTGCAGGAGATACACGTCCTTCCACTGCTCCTGGCACGGATATCCATGTGGACAGACAGTCCTGGATGCCCTGTCATCTCCTCCTGACCTGGGAACCCAGCTGTTAAACAGTGCTTACTGACAAGCTTGGGGTTCAACAGGCACACCCCGACCCCCCAAAACTCTCCACCCACTTTCACCTGGCACTTCACAATCCTGCTGCCCTTTCTTTGCCACGTTACTTTCTCACAGAGCTGCCCCTGCTCTCCCAGCATGTAAATAATGTAAAAGAGACTGTTCTTGTTGTACTCAATTACTGAGGGAAATGGGTTTATGGTTAATGGACCAGGCGGGACTCGGGAGATGTGACTTCAGTTCCCAGCACTGCCACACACTTTCTGCACAACCCCAGCTTCCCACACAGCCCTGTCACATTCCCCCAAGGCCAAAGGAGAGGACCAGAGTGACAAACAAGATTTCAAACAAGCCCAGGGTGCCAAACGCCCTGGCACAGGGGACACCGGCACACTGCTGCCCACACATGGCCCCATGCAAGCGGGGTCACAGCCCGAACGGAGACACCACGGACCCTCCTTGTCCTCCGCAAGGAAACTGCTCCCCAGGATTCCTGACTGCAGTGATTCAGTGTCTGTTCCCTTGCAGCACCTCGGCCCGAGCCAGCCGGGCCGCAGGGAAGCCAAGGACAAACTGCGATGGAGGGAGCACGGGCGTGAGGACAGAGAAGGGCTTGTGCAACTGCACAGGCAAAAGGTCAAAGCCTTTATTAAAAAAACCTGTAAACAATTAAAGTAGCCATGAATATGGGAGGTATGAGTGCAGCATTAATATTTAGGGGAGTGGAGGAAGGAAGACAGAGAGATGAAAGCTGAACACCTTTTTGAACCTCAGCCAAAGCTTTATCAACCATATAAATAAGGGAACATATCCTGCTCAGCGAGACACGTATTCACCCTGTTTCATTACATTCTGTTCTGTCCTCAGTCATGATGGATCCTGCTGAGACTCGTGTTTAACAGTTCCTTCCTGGAGCGGCTCGAGCAACAACAAGAAAAAAAATATTGTGAAAGTCACGCCCCATTGAAATTGCATCCTAAAGGGACCCGGTGAGCACGGTAATTACCAGAATGACTGTGAGCACCAGGGCCACGCTTGGCTCAGAGGCTGCTCAACGTGTTAAAATTAAAAAGGACTTTAAGCAGATGCAAGGAAAGTGGAAATTAGGGACCAAAGTGTAGGCTCAAGAGCGATTCATCATTCCTGATAAGGAGCCATTAGGCTGGACGGTGATGGGAGCAGAACCCGGGGAAGCTGGCAATTTTAAGCTTACAAATGCAGAGTAATCCCCCTGTTTTCAGATAATGGAAAACTGCATTAACCTTGTGATGTTTCCCTGGTGGCTCCAGCACATTCCCCCTCTTACCAGCCTCTCTGCTACTTTTTTTTGCACCCTCTGATTTCTACAGATTCTGATTTCCACCCTCCATGGCCAATCCCAAAAGGTTTGGTAGGCGAGATCCGACTCCAGCCCCATGTTATTTCAGCCGGAACAAGATTTCTGGCTTGTTTTAGCCATCAGGATAGCCTTGACATGCTTTGACTTGCTTGCACCAAAAATGTAAACAGCGGCCCTAAGTAGAACAATTAACATTGTGTCTCTGCAGATGTTTGTTTCCCTTGAAGGAGCTTGGAATTTGAGTGGGGAAAAGCAGGGTAGGCAGTGAACAGAGGCTAATGCAGTCTGGGGCAAACTTCCCAACTGGAGTTTTATAAACAGCTCAAGCTGCTTCCCTTTCTACCAGTGATGTCACTGCTAACCTTACTTTGGGCTGCAGCATTGCTATCCATCATCTGCCAGCTGCTATTCCTTCCCCACTGCAGAGCAGCAGGAATATGTGAGGGTGGCCGGAGTCCTGAGGAGTTTCAGCTTCATGCGAATGGAAGCCAATAAGCTCCAGATTCCCTGGATTTTTCATACAAATTATCTCACCCAAGTCTGCAGATAATGCTGTCTAACAGTTGTAGGTTATAATTTCCAAACAGGGAGATAACCTTCATCATGAAGCAAAAGCAAAAATGCCATTAGCAGATAGAGAGGTGATTTAACTCAACCTAGCCATTTGCTCACAAGTCTGAATTCATGTCACCAGTTGTGATGAAATGAGTGTTTTGTTAGACAGATATGGACGACTAACACAGCGCAGAACTCAGCAATCTTCAAAGGACTCTGAGTTTTAAATTCCCTGGCTAAAGTCAAACATTTGTCTTTCTTATCACTTTCACTCAAAGGATGTGTTTTTGCAATATTACATCAGGTTCATTTGCCAACAGAAGAGGCCAAAAGGTGATGTCCAAGAGATGAATGCTGCCTTCACTTACACGACAGTAACCCATCAGCTGCACTGGTATTACTCTGGGATTCCAGTGAAGGACTTGACAGCAGGACCATAACACCCTGCTAGAACATTTCGTATATCACCATTGTAAGAGCTCCATAAATCCAGCACCTTCCAGCTGAGACATTTCAGAGGAGAGCTCAAAGTTGAGGTGATCAAACAGCCAGCAAAGAGATGACCGAACAATGAGCAGCAGTAGGACACTCGCCTTCCTTCCCCTGCCAAAAAATCGTGTTAGGTCAGAGTAATACTAAATGCAGAGTTATTCTGTGTCTGAACCTATTTTGTCTGCAATTACATCCCTTTGCAGCATGAGAGCTGGAGGCTTTGGGAGCAGGACATATTCTTTAACAGGTCACTTGCATTTTCTCATTCTCTTCTCAAATGCCAGCACCTTGGCTGCTCTTGTATCCTCCTTTAAACTGCTGCTGAGCCAATCCTGTATGATTCCTTGCAGTGCTGCTCTCATCCCTCGACAGGCCATGAAAATCAAAGCAGATTTCATTTGCTTTGGAAGCAGATGTCTTGTGAAAAAGCTTCTGTCTGTTTAGCAGCATGGTAGATTCATTCCTCCAACAGTCAAAAGGCTTTAATTTAGTGAGGTCACACAGTCAGAAATTGGCCAATTGAATACTCATCAGAGAACCTCTGCATAAGCCTGAAGTGATTCTACAGAACAGAGAAGAACCTGCAGCATCAGGTAGAATATTAGAGCATCTCTCATTACTCAAACACAGTGAGGTGGTTTCTCTGCTGAACATTGTTATTATTACATACAGCAAATGCTGCTGCATCAGTTTGACTTTCCTGCAGCCTCCCGTGGGGCTCACAGCAAAGGCAAATGAAGTGAGCAAAGAGGGATTGTGGGTCCGGACTGCCTCAGGCGCAGGAAGGGCTGAAGGTGAGGGACTGCATTATGCAATACATGACTGCAAATCCTGCCCTGGTCGTTTGCCACTTTCCTACCAAGATAAACAAAACATGTCCCTACTCAGTTCATGCAATTTTCCACAATGCCCTGAACTCGGCAGGTGACAGCCCAGGCGAGGGAACAGAGACAGCTCTGCACACACGCTGATGGGATTGCAATACACAATTGTGACAGGTGGGGATATTTGTCAAAGCTAGCTCTGTACTGGAGGATTTGAAATGTTTCTTACCTGAGGCTACCTGCCAATAACTACTGCTATTCTTTGCAGCTGCAAACACCTTCAAAATGAAGGCAAGTTTCCAGCTGAGCGTGATGTTCAAACTCCAGCTCCAGCGTTAAGGTATGTGAAGAATTCATTCAACCTACTCCTGCATCTTGTTGAACAAAGATGAGTTGTCTCCATGCCCATAGTTTCTGGACAGTTTTGTCAAACCTTTGGCTGTACCTAACAAAGACCTGCCTAAACCCAGATGCATCACTGCACAAGTGAGGTTAAGTCGTGCCAGTGTCTCCACAGTGCCATTAAAGAAGGCAACACTCTTTGCATCACAAGTAGCCAGCTTTGTGGCTAGAGACAGATGGATCAACTGGGAATACCTAGGCGAGGATGACCAGAAGGTTTCTGCATGGAAGAACCTAAAAGAAGGCACTCTAACACAGTGAATTTAGCCATCAGTAACACTTATTGAGAGCATCATTAGAAACAAAACCAAAAGTAGCTGTAATTCCAGTCTCTGCACTCCCTGTCTTCAAAGAGCTTCCAAAGGCAGCTTGAATTCTTCACCCTGATGCTGGCATGCTCGGAGTGACATTGGAAGCCACTGCTGGCAGTCGCTGTTATCACAGCCCCAGCTCCCCACGCTGGCAGCAGCAGGAACGCGGCTGTAACTGGATCTGTCCCAGCCCAGGAGAGCCTGGGCAGCCCCACTCCCTGCTCCACTGCACAGCGGATATCTGCCCTGCACACTAACTATAGACTTGATGAAACATTATCATACATGAAGGACTAATTAGGTGTGCTGGGCCATTAGCCATCTCTGAACATTGACTGATGAAAAATGTAATTAATGGCAGCTTTCATAAACAGACTGCAGAATGGAGAATTGAATTAAAAGGAAAACAGCTGTTGCTAATGGAAATAAGGGCCATTTCTTGATTAAAATATCTGCCTGTCTTTCCGTGGGAGTTTTTCCAGAGTGGTGGGATGGAAGAGTGTAACGAGATCTGGGAGCAGAGAATCTGCAAAGCTTCCTGCTGAAGAAAGTACAACTTCTCTGGCTGGTGAGTCACAATGTTTTCCTTTTGCAGATTGGAGCAGGGGAAAGAACCATACAATTGCCTTGTTCATCTTGCTGCCAGTCTGAACAGCTTTATAAACCTTGGGGATCAAGCCTGACATGTAGGAATCCAGCTCAGCTTTAACATAATGCGATATTTCATTTTACATGAACCCACAGATATAGGAGGGTCTAGAATTCAAAAGCTACTTGCAAAGGCCCTACGCAGTAGCACTGAGCTCTGAATCCAGGAGGCATCTCCACAAATCCCACTTAAGCACATCTATTGATTCTGACACCAAACTGCAGCAGGGATACATAGCTGAGAACATCTATCAAAGAGAGGCTTCCATCCAGAGACAGCCACTAGGGACACAATAAAAGTTTGGTGACATGAGTGAAAGGGTCTGAATGATGGAAAATGTCTGAACCAAGATTTTTTCAGGTCATGAGGCGTTTCCTTCATGCTGTGATGACTCTGATCCCCTCTGACAAGAAACACTGCAGGATAAACCTACAGTACGGAAGAGCTAACATCCAGATTTTCATAGAGACTGAGCAACACAGCTTCATCTGCCTCCTGTGACAGAAATCACACAGCAGTGCTGTGAAAGGCTTGTTTCTGAAGCCATTTACTTCTACATTTACTTCATTTAGCATAAAAATTTTCATCGTGCTTCCAAGTGCTGCTGGGACCTGTGTGTCAGTGGATGCGGCCTTCTCACTTTTACCCTGTGTGTTTGAGTGTGCCCTCTCCACAGCTCAAGGATGCTTTAGTGTCTCTTCATACAAAGTCTTGAATGATGGGTTTGATTCTCTGGGAGGGCACGTGCTGCAGATGAATTTTGGTGCTTCACTGTTGAGCTGCTCTCTGTAGATCTGCACCCCATTGTGTCCCTGGAGCAGGAGAGCTCTGCTCTGCTGCGCAGACTCCATCAGTCTTGCTCTGCCTTGTTCAAAATGAGAGATCTTTTCCATCACTGATGCCTCAGAGCTAAGCCCTGGAAATCCCAAGCCCCACAGAGCCTGCTGACAAGGAAATACACGCTCCATCCCACCTGTGCCCTGAGGAATGAAGGCGCATGAAAGGCTGCGTTCAGGCCGCATTATCAGATTCAAAGTGGAAACTAAAGAGAGAGAAAGGTCTGAAAGATGAGCCAGATGGGAATGCCTGTTGCTTTCACCTTTGATCCACGTGGTGCTTTGATGTGGTATTTCAGTCCTTCAGACGAGGTAACTTATCCCAGTCTGCAGCTCATGGCACCTCTGATGGATATAAATGAGGCAGCAAGCCGAGCTGCTGGGCTCTCGCTGAGGCACTGCCAGTCAGAGGCATAATTCAGTCCCAGCTCCCTTCCCATGCCCGTTTTTTTCTCTGCCTGCAGAGTCTAAAAGGAAATTCCCTCAAATAAATACAAAAGCACTTGATGTTCATCTAATGGCATTTCAGGGAAAGGAAGCATGAAACCACACAAGTTATTCATCTCCATAAAATGGTTTTATCAGGACCCAGAACACAATTCCTTAGCCTGAGGAGGTCTGATCTTCTTTGTGAGATGTAAATGCATGACATTATGTGCAGAATGGGTGCTGCTTAAGAACCCAGATAGATACAGGGCAGGCATGTGGGAATGATCAGCATAAAATATTTCTTTTTAATGATGTGCACACTTCTGCTCCTTTGAGGGAGAACAGTATGTGCAGTGAATACTTCATCACATTTTGCTAGTGATATGGAGGTCTTGATCTGCTGGTGAGGGCTCAGGCTCAAGTGTTATTTGTGTCACTCTCAGCCAAAGGTTTGCCTCTCCGTTGCTCTGTGCACGGAAAACCCCGTGCCCAGGTTTTCCCACCAGCAAAATAGAAACAAAGTCCATGTCCGTGTGCTCACCATTTGGGCAATGACCTGACCTGGACAAACAGGCTCCAAACTTCTTGGGGTTTGCTCCTCTCTGCAGTCAACAACAGAAACCTGTCCCAAAGAACAGAAAGAGAGGTATTAGTTTAAACAAGCACTCCTCAACGTGCACACGAAACAAATCCTGGGAAGGGAGCAATGCTGGAGCTGTTCTTACTTGCTACCTCCTGTACAGGCTTTAATTGCACATTATTTACTAATCCTTTGCTCGTCAGAGCAAACATATCTGTTTCAAGACACGTGTATTACATAAAAATCCAGAAACCCTTCTGGATGAGTGTGTGTGTGTGTACACATTCACCCAAGGGAGCGTCGCCGGTCCTCATTTCCCTGTGCAAGTGCTGTGCTAGAACTGACAGAAATTAGTATTTGCTGTGTGGCTTTGTTGGGCTGGTTTTGACATTGGTTTTACAAAATCCACATGGGAACCCCAAGATAATTGCCTGGAACACTCTCAGGAGTCGCACTTGGAGGGAGATGGGTGGGTATCTGCAGGACTGCTTGGAGCTACAGGAGGCAACTCACCAAGGTGTGGTTCACAACAGGAGGGAGATTCCTTCTCTCAACCCCCAGCATTTGTGCCTGCTGTCACCCCCCTGTGTTTGCTCTGCTGTCAGACCACACGAAGATGAGATATGCAGTTCTGGGTCTACAACTGCACTGACCACAGTGCTATGGTTTCGTAGTCATTAATGGACAGCATCATTCTATCCCTGAGCCATGAAAACAGGAAGAAATTAATAACTGTGCTGCAGGAGAGGGCAAATTCTCCTTGTCCAGGGGTTTGATCTCTGTAACACAGCTGCCATCATACTAAAAAGGGAGAAAAGTTATCCAGAAACAGAAATGAGGGAGAGAAAGGTTAAGAAGCAAATGCAGGGAACACAGAAATGTGTTCACGGGTCCCTGTCACTCTCAGACGGCACATTCAGGAGAATCAAACTCAACTGCTGCTCTGTTGTTCTTCAGCAGCTCTGTTGTTTTCAATTCGATGGGAATGAATCCCGGTCCCACAGGGAGGAGAACGGGGTGACTGGTGCAGCAGGGAGACCTTTTGAGCTGGATCTGGAGCCAGACTAACAATTGGCCAAAGTCGTCTCTGATAGAACAGTGCCAAAACCAGCTCAGCATTCTTCACCTCCCCTGAGCTCCAGCAGGGACAAACCTGGCTGGGCTGTGCTCAGCCTGGATAATCCAGCTGTGGCAGGACCCAAACCCATTGGTGTGGTGGGCACTTGCCAACCTCACACGTCTGAGTTCGTGAACTGCAGCTGGTGCTGGCCCTGGGTCCTGTTTTCCCTCGACATCCCGAGCAGAGCGAGTCAGGCCTCACCACAGCGCCTGGGAGACCGCGGGCAGGAAGGGATCAAATTTTCCAGTTTGGCCTCAAGTGTGTCACCACATCAGCACACAACTGCTTCGCCTCGTGCCAGTGTGTTGGGTCACACCTCATATTTCACACGATAAAACCCGGCCCAGTGATGCGAGTCCCTTCTCTTGCCGGAGGACTGGTATTTATGGAGATAGCAATTACCAGGAAGCCGGGATTTAGGGCACGCAAGGGCTGGTGGTGGCACGGAGCCCTTGCTACTGGTGGGTGGGATTGCTTTACCTCTCCCTGAACTCCAGCCAGGCCACTCAGCACATCTCCAGCCACAAGAAGTTTCCAGCTGTTTTGGTTTGAAGCACCAGAGGAGGGGGAGAAGCGGGGGAGGCTCTATCAGCTCTTCCCAGGGAATGTGGTTCAGTTCCTCGCACCTCATCTTTGGTCAGGAAACTGAGATGGGGATAGGCAAAGCTGCTGAGCCTACTTAGACTGAATACCTCAAGAAAACACATGGAGCCAAATTATGTCTCACTGACTTCTCCCAGTCCAACACCTTCCACAGCTCTGCTGCTGGGAAGGCAGGGCAGCACTGGGACCTTTTCTTGGCCCCTGCTGTGGAACAGCTCCTGGGCTCTCACACGCTCTCCTTCTCAGTGGTGGGGAAAGCCACTGCTGTGAGCTGGGACACCAAAGCACCAAGAATAGCAGATTCAGGCAGATCCCACATTCCATGGTCCTTGTGCCCAGTGTTTCCTGCTGCTGAGTGATTCTGACAGCCTCTTCTATGGATTTTAAGAGGGACACAGTGGAGAGAAGCCAGGGTGAACATTCCCATGCAAGGAAAATGAGGTGGCTGTGTCAGAGTAACTGCCACAGGCTGGATCCAGCCCTCCCTTGGGTGCAACAATTCAGCCACGGGTCTCTGGTTCTTTCCTGCAACTCAGCTCAGGGTTTCAAGAACCCTGAGCCCTCTGTGGTTAATGGTGGATGTACTCCCAGCATGCCAAAGCACAGCCAACAGGCACCGGACTACCTTTCCCAGCAGGGATACAACAAAGGGACAGAGCACAGAGGCAAAGAGCCTCCCAGATCAGCCTATGCATGGCAGCATGGAGGTGTGAGGTCAAAGTAACCCTCTGCCCACTCTGCCCACCGCTGACATCATTCACATCCTGACATCACTCACATCCCGACATCATTCACGTCCTGATCCTCTCCCAGCGAGGGGGATGACGGGGGAGTTCAGGGCACGGGTCATTGAAGGGGGTATTCACTGTCACTGCAGAGCAGCTGGAGCCCACAGACGACAGCTGAGGGGTCCTGGCCTAAAGCCAGGCACGGGGACATCAGTGGGAGGTGAACCAGAGGAGCCTGGGCTGCGTGAGTCATCCAAGATGGGGCATCCATGACTCCAGAGGGATGAAAGAAGGGTAGATTGGAGAAAAAACAATTGTTGTGTTTAAACCCAGCAGGTAGCAAAACACCTCCCAGCCCTCACTCAATCCCCCATGGTGGGATGGGGAAGAGAATTGAGAAAAGGTAAAACCCGTGGGTTGAGATAATGACAGTTTAATAGGACAGAAAAGGAAGGGAATATAATAATAATGATAAAAGAATACACGAAACAAGTGATGTACAAAGCAATTGCTCACTGCTCACTGAGCAATACCCAGTCACTCAGCAAACAGCACCCACCAATCCCTGGCTAACTCCCCCCATTTTTTTTGTCCAGCATGCTGCCACATGGTGTGGAATATCCCTTTGGTCTGTGGGATCAGCTGTCCTGGCTGTGTCCCCTCACAGTTTCTTGTGCCCCCAGCCTCCTCATTGGCAGGGCAGCACGAGAGGATGGAAAGTCCTTGGCCACTGCTCAGCAACAGCTAAAACATCAACATTATTGTCATCCCAAATCCAAAACACAGCACTGTACCAGCTACTAGGCAGAAAAAATAACCTGCTTCCAGCTGAAACCAGGACTGGCAAATCAGCATCACAATTCCTTGCCTCAGTTCCTTCAAACTGGGGACAATAGGATATGTTCCTGTGAGGCTCTGGGGAGTGGAAGTTCTCAGATGGTGTAGACACTAATTCTTTTATCTGGGCAACAGGAAGAAAAGAGAAAGAAATGAAAGCAGTTCATTTCTTGGAGCTGCTGTGCTGATGTTCCTTGCAATCCCTTTGTTTTGATTTCAGATGGATGGTCTGCTCTGGGGTTTTTGGTTTTTTTCCCTGCTGTGATGCTATTAATGGCAGAAAGGGGATTTCATCATCTCCCCATGGCCATTCTCAGCAGCCGCTCTTGCCCCGCTCTCTGCCTTGCTCCACTTGGGCTAATAAACTTTTTCTTTTGCTTGGTCCAGTTTCCTTCCTTGTACATCATCTCTTACATCATCTCTGTACTTATCTCAGGTTCTATCATTTCCTATTTCCAAGCACCTCTGAGAATAGCAATAAACACCCCATACAGCAGGGTCTTGGCACAACACACCAGCTGCAGGCAGCAGTTCTAAGTGACAGAAAACCAGCCTGGAAATCTAAGGTTTCTTCACCACAGGACACCCACTTGGTAATAACTGGGCACCAGTTCATTAAGAAAATCAGTATTTACAGTTCCTAACCCTACAGGAAGATCTAGGCCAAAAAAAAGGGAAGATTTTTTAAGCAGGACCCCACTGTTACATGCCCTCTGCTGCTCCCAACTGGCATTGAAATTCCCTCTTGTTTCAGAATGATTTATGGCTAAATGCTATCATTATAAAGCAGAATCAGACTACTTCTGTGCAAGATAACACTCATTAGGCAGACTTTCTGACTAGGTTTTTTTGCTGTTTCATTGATTATTTTTACATTGTAATGTACAAAAACCTATTCATGTCTTTATTAGCCTGACTTGTTTCCTACGTTTATGAAAAAGATCTTTCTTTGATAACAGTTGTTATTGCTGGAATAAATGTCAGACTATGATCTCCTGTAATACATCTTTCTGAATTGCCTTCTCTAATTTTGTTAGTTGAAAAAAAACACCACCTAATTTAAAGAGATAAAACCTTCTGGAAGTGGAACATTGCCACTAATTAGGATAACAAGAACATAGGTATGAGTTGCTGGGGATACTGGAGCCTAAGCTGCTTTTTCTAACACAAGACGAGGCATATTTTTCTGGAACAGTCTTTCTTCTCTTACTGAAATTCTGCTGCTTTGAGGGAAATTATTGACATTAATCTCCTTATCCATGATTCCCTTAGGAAAAATGCTGACCAGGATTCAGCAGCTCCAGATTCAGGTTCTGGGTTTGCTATAAATACCCTGTACGACCTTGAGCAAGCCACTGTTGTTCTGTGACTTAGTTTTTCCGTCTGTAAAATGGCAGTAATGATGAATCCTGTGTTTTATTGCCAGCTCTTGCATTACACATATCTGCAGGAGAGCTGCTCACTGAATCTCCTCATGCCTTGGCTCCTCATCTCTAAAAGGGGAATAATAATACTTCTCTCGTCTGCTTATTTTGACTACGTTTTGTTCATGTTTGGATGTACTTGAAGTACTGTGGGAGTCTGCCCCAGGATGCAAACAACACATTTCTCTTCTCTCTCATTGCAGGCATGGTACTGTTTGACCCTTGAATGTCTGCTGTGTTATCTGGGCTGGTTTGACCTCTCAGGGGAAGCTGCTCTGTCAGTAACAGAACTGATTGACTTGCACTAAAGCACGAGGGAAGAACTCACAGAGTGCACTGTGGTAGATGAATTGCAGGGTAACATCATCACTATGGTCAGCAGCAAATATTTAGGGGATGGAACATCTTGAATTCACACTATCTCTGCACATCAACATCTAATTACTGCTGTACCTCCAGCCCCACAACTTTTGCCCAGCTAAAAACCACCTCCATGACTGCTAGCAGTCCCACCTGGACCCAAAATTATATATACCTTAGAAGGAAGAGACCATTAACTAATTTTTATATTTGATAGCTCGATTTAAAACCAGAATATCCTCACGTGACTACTGGAGAGAGAATTAGGGTAAGCCGAGATATAAATGTCTACAATGAGCAACCTTTTGTCATTGCTGCAGAGGTGACCTACACCGTGGTGACACAGAAGATTTAATATAGTGCCCAGCTGAGGGAAGGGATTTTGCACAATATTAGATGACAGAGTTGTTCCGTTGTTCAAGTACCACAGGTGTTATTAGTCTGTCACGAGGCTGGGGTACAAACTCATCCACTGTGCCTCTCACATCTGCCTTTGAACAAGGTTGCCTGTGTAATTATGCATGTGAAGTATGTCTGCCTGTAAACACCAAATTCATGCAGCTGAATTTTGATTAAAAAATTCCTCCCAGCCCTCCAAGCAGACAGATCAGTCTTCACTGCCTACCCAGCTTAAAGTAAGACCTGATTCCACTTGGATTGATTGCAGTTTAGTAGCAGGGGAGGAGTACAGACTCATTTGCAGGATCCATTCCACCATTTTTCAGTGGGCAGAAGACCAGCTCAATGCAAGGCAACACCTGATGTTGAGCAGAAAAGGACAGAGCCCCTTTGGAGATGTGAATTTCTTTCTCTTTATTATTTAAACACCCACTATTTAGTGTCTCTGCATGACCAAATTATTATTCTTTTTCAGATGTTTTTCTGGAATTCAGTAGATTCCACAATCTGCTGTTGAAATGCTGGTACAGCTAGATCAATATGAAAAGCCAGTTTGTTCAACAGCAGTTTTCCAGGCAGAGTTACAGAATGTCAGCTGTTTGAACCCAGAGAAAATAACAGTTCTCCTCTGTTTATGTTTCCAATGGGTGCATTCAGATTATAGCTCATCAAAATGAAGACATTACAGGCAACTATGTCTCATTTTCTTTTAAGGAAGCTGGAACACCAAGAGCTGGTTGAGAAACCAAGGGACTGAATTTTAAAAGCAGCACAGGCAGCTCACGCTGCCATCTCCCTGCCTTGCAGCACCATCTACAGAGATGCTGTCAGAATCACACCCACTGCAAACCTCGGGAAGCTCCAGTTCCCTGGACAAACAAACCCTGGCTCAGTGATTACCCTGCTCAGGAAACTGCAGGTTTGACAGCCCTGAAACCCGAAACCCTTCTGCAGCAAGAAAAAGGCAAGAATATTGTCTTTTTTTCCCTGGACCTCCTCGCTTCCCATGCAGAGAATGCACCTCTAGCAATGACAGAGGTAACCCAGACACTTTGCTGTTTTTTTCTTTAGAAACTTTCCTGCAGAAGAACTTCTCTGGCAGAGGAGTGCTCCATCTGCAAAAAGATGGGATTTTTCAGGGCAAAATGCACTTCACGGTCCATTAATCCTGAATTTGGCACAAGCTGATCGCTCAGGCTTCAAAAGAGTGCAATATTTCACCTCCTCCGTGTGTCTACTCAATTACACAAGATAAAACATCGTGGGGATTGACCTTCATCTGATCACTGGAGCATGAGGTCTGCTCGCCCTTCACGAGGCCGGGGTACCCAAACAGTGAGACAAGGACTGGACCACAACAAAGGAGTTTTTGAGCACAAGCAAGGGAGTTTGCAGTTCAAAAGCTGGAGTTTGAAATGTGTCTCTGATTAACTTGCCATTTAAAATAAAAAAAATATGCTTATCTATTCACCTCAAAATAGAATGTTCTTCTGCATATGGAGTGGTTTTTTCCACCAGAAGCCAGATCCAAATGCCACAGTGGTAACTGGAAAGTTCCCCAGCAGGCCCTGGCTGTGGGAGGAGGTGGGTGCAGGAATGTGCAGGCAGCATTGCTATCTCATGGCTCACTGCGAGCAGCAGGAAAGAACAGGCATGAAAAAAGCAGATAAAAGGGCAAGGGAAGGCACAGACTCCAAACCTACGGCAGTGGGCTTAGGCACAGACACACAACAGCCCTGAGTATTGACAGCACACACTGAGGGAGATGTATTTAGGGATATTTGCTGTCTTGGGAGGGGAAAATATGACCTGGCTTTTTTATGATCAGATCAAGTGCTACATTCTAACGTGGTTGTTTGCCCCTGCCATGACTGCAGGGAGGACACACCAGGACCCAATTCCTCTGATGGTTGAGTATTTTCTTCTGATTTCCAGCCTCCATTTATTCATCACCAGGCAGAACAGAACTACGAGCTCTTATTTTCTATGAAAACCAACCACCTTACAAAGTCATCGGGTTAGGCCAGCACTGTCCACCTTCAGTAAATAAATCCATGTTGCATTTCAGCCCATTTCTCTCTGCCATCATGTCTCCTACTATTCTTTCTTGCTAAATTTATCCCTAAGTTTTGTATTTTATTTGGATCAGACTTCAATCATTTCTCCTCTTTTTAAAAGCCGGAAGAAATTTTCCTGTTCTCAAATTGTGTTGTGTTGCTCATGCAGGGATGCAGTTACACAGCCAGATATAAAGTGCTCTTGGATGTCTGAGTCAGAAATTAGAATATTCCAGCTGAAAGGTGTCTATAACGATCATTTAGCCCAAATCATTGTCGCATTATGATCTTGATGATTTGTTCCACTTGGATGAGGTAATTTCTGTCTCCATGCATTCATTTCCTCTGCGTACATTTCCACTACATATTATACATTCATTTGTGTCCTGCCTCTCCCCCTTTCACCACCTCTTCCCCCCCTCTCCTTCCTCTCCTGCTATGTATGCCTGAAGAACATTTTGCTATTTGTCTTAATTTCCTTTGCAAGATCTACCTTAGCTTTACTTCTGGCACGTTTCCCTTTATGCCTACACTTCCTAACTTCTAAGATGTAGTTTTCTTTGATTAATCCTTTTTTCCATTCCTTCTACTCCCTTTTCTTATTCCTAATATCCACTTTGAAGTGGTTATTCACCAAGTCTGGACCTGTTCCTTGCAGAGTTTTATCCCTCTGTGTATCCCTCTGTATACTTTTTATAGCCCCTGCTTAAATTCCAAGCCTGCCCAACATCCAAAACTTTTTAAGCTGGCAAAAATCAGAAAGCAAAATATGCTAATTGCTGCTGTGTACCAACTTCCAGCACATTGGGCTTCCTACTGGGTTCACGTTCTCCATCCAAATGAGATATTCCAAAAGCTTTTTCCTAAAAGATCACGGCGAGACCACCGATGGCAGGAGAAATTTCTCTTGACCTCCAGCCACGGCAGCAGTGCCAAGAGAAGGCAGGAAGGTCATTAGCTGTTCTCATAGTATAAAAATTGTTACAGTAGATTAAAAATTAGCATGAAGAAATGAAGCACACACATATATTTTTAAAGCCCTTGTCAGGCAGCCAAAGTGAAAGCAGATTTCACCAGACCACGAAAAATGAAAGGCGTGCATTAGGCCTTGTATGGCTGCAGCTTATTTCCTTGCTAAATTCCAAGTTTCAGGTCTCTCCTGCTGAGGCAGAAGGGCTGCTCAAGAAAACTCCCCAAATATCTTACAATAGCAGAGGGAATTTTTTTTTTCTATTTTTCACGGTACAAGTTTGCCCAGGCGGTTAAATAAAAACGAGATAACATTTCCAGAAAATGTGGTTGTGATTATAGTCCCTGTTCCTAGCACATGTGTAAATACCAGTTGGTTTGGGAGGGTGTTTGGAGGGTTTAAGTGAGGGAGTCTCCTGATGATCCATGGGCAGCAGCTTCCCTGGCTGTGCTGGGAATGGCCACTGCTGTGTCCATGGGGATTTGTTGGATGTCCCTTGGAATAAAGGCATGGGACGCATTGGAGGGAGCCCAAACCCACCTCGTGTCCTGTCTGCCCCACTCTGGGACTGCCGGAGCAGCTGGGAAAAGTAATTTTAGTCACCGTGTTGCGAAGTCTCTTTCAAAAAGCCAAACCCCATATTGCTGTTTTAAATGGCTTGTTCACTTTCAGGGAACGTCCTGGGTTTTAAATGGTGGGGGTAGGAAAAAAACTGCGTGTGGTTGTTCGGAAAAGAGAAAATTGAGTGGAAGCAAAGGAAATGGCAAGGAAGGAGTGGGAGGGATTCAGAAGAGAAAAACAAATGGGATGTGGGCATGGATGTGGGGATGGACGGAGGCTCGGACTGGAGATGGATGTGGGGATGGACCAGGGGATGGACGTGAAGATGGACATGGGAATGAACGTGGGGATGGACGTGGGGTGGATATGGGCCCGGCCGTGGGGCTGGACTGGGGACGGACACGGACACGGACACGGACACGGCCATGGAAGTGGGCCTCCCGGCCCGGCCCGGCCGCCGGAGGGCCGGAACTCTGTGTCGCGGCCGCGGTCCCGGGCGGAGCGGCGCGGGGCGCGCGGCCGGAAGGCGGCGGGCGCTGCACAACGCGGAAGTGCCGGTGCG
>VWZT01006091.1:85249-97812 GCA_013397055.1 Pachycephala philippinensis | reverse complement strand
CCTCTGAACCCTCTCCTCAAAACCTCCCCGTCCCCCGACCTTCCTCCCTCTGCCCTCCCTCCCCACCTCGGGGATTCCTATTTTCCCACTCCTTCACGTCAAACGAATAGAAGAGATCTGTGTGTGCTGATCACATCTCTATTCGCTTCGTGCATAATAAATCAGTTACTGTTCCAACAGCTTCATGTTAGCATTAACATGAGCTTTTTGATGCCTCATGACCTCCAAAAAAGATAAATTCATAAGGCAGAACTCTTCTATTCACCTCACTGTGGGCACTGTTAAATACACTGGTGTAGTTTATTCCCATTGCTTAAATTTCTCCATAACTTGCTCTGATGTTCATTGCCCTTTTTATTTATCCCTAAATACAAATAATACTCAAACACACCTGTGAGAGAGGGGCGTCAGCAGATTCTGGTGTAACTCATTACAGAAACGACCAAAAGTTACTGGTTCAGAGGCAGTTTCTGTAGCTTTTTCTGGGTTTTGAGCTAATCAGGCTGTGATGGGCTGCTTGGCAGCTCAGCTCTGCTCAGGTTTTCACACGTTCTGTTTAAACTCATCATTTATCTGTCACAGCCACCAGTAAACATCCGCTGGCAGTCTCATCATTCTAAATAGCTTTACATTAATGCATTTTTGGTAGGAAAAGCAGTGCTTCCTGTTGCTGTCAATGGTCTTTGTTCATTGCTAACTTTATTACACCTGTGTCTAGTGAGCTGTGTATTAAATTGCATTTGCAGAACAGGAAATGTCAATAGTAATTTGTGTTATACATGTGTACTTTGGCTCTGCATTTAGTCCTTGTTAATTTCTTTTTTTTTTTTTTTGCTATATCAATGTCACTTCTGTAGATCCTTGAGTTTTTTAAAATATCACCTAGAAAAAGTAGTGATAATTTAAACTCACTACTCCAGAGCAGTGAAACTGCACTTTACTCAGCAGCCAGCCAGGGCAATAACACTGAGCACCTGCATCAAATATTTATTTGCAGTGTTTGTTAACATTAATTGAAGGTTTTTGCTGGGCTGCTCACTCATGCAATGGAGGCTCTCAGTAAATTGTCCATCTGTGCAGTGGGTGAAAGGATTTTTGGTCCTGGTGGGCATTTCAGAGTTCCACAGTTTCTACAAGTGATTTAGCAAGAAGTGGGAAGTTGGCAGTGTGAGCTGTTTGTCTTTCATGGTTTTAGGTGCCTGTCACTGTCAGAGTTCCTTTGGGTGGCACCCCCAGAGCAGAGCTGCTGTGTGCCACCAGGGCAGCGTTGCAAATTCTAGCCCACAGTACTTCAGCTTCCCTCAGTTCATCTCCAGCTTTCTCCTCAAGAAATCCTTTGCTGTGAGAACTCTGTCAAGAATTGCATTCTTAAACTCAGATAATCAAAGCAGCATCTTTAACAGTAGAGTCCAGTTCCAAAAGCCTGGGGAATCTCCTAAGAGATCATCAGTTGACGCTGCTTTGTTAAACCACAAGTATTTTGTCCAATTTTAGGTCTGCCTTTGTTAATCTTGGAGTGAAATATCCTTTTGCTCACACATCCCCTGCAGAGTGCAAGGACTGATGAACAGGGAAGGTGCAGATATGTTGCCTTGTGTATTTTTTCAGATCCCTGCAGGGTTAATGTTCCCTGAAAGCAGAGCACAGCTCAAGTGTGTACAGAAGTGACTGAACATTTGCTTTTGCCTTGTGTCCTTTGCTGTCTGTTTTACCCTGTGAGAACTGGGGTGCTTGTCAATAAATGTCCTACAAAAGCTTCTCTGTGCCCCCTCCAATCATAATCAAACCCAGAGGATGCCAAGTGCTGCAGTCAGACTGCCTTTGCTGTCATACTTCACTGTATTCTGTTGCAGGTTTTCTGCCGGAAATTTCAGTATTTAGAAACGTCACTGAGCAATTACTTTGTAAAACAAACCAAGCTCTGCACTTGATCTCTTATGTTCTTGCTGTTTACCAAGGAACTGAAATATTTCTTTTAAAAGTTGGTGCATTAAGCAAAATGCTGACTTAAAATGCAATATCATGATGTATTTATTGATTAACCATGTCTTAAAAGCCAGTTTGTTTGTTCTTGGTAAACCATCATGCTTTAAAAATAAATCAGTATTTTCTCAACTGACCATGCCCTGTATCTGTCCTATGTCTCTTTTTTCCCTTTTATCTTTTGCTGTCTCTAACTGGATGGGGCTGATGGGATCCACAAATCACTTCAGGAGCTGGATGAGGTATTGTTTTTCACATTTTATTCTGCCATGGTGCATCAAGCCTACATCACTGAGTTAAAATATTCTTTCTTTATTCTGCTGGTTTATAGAATTTCATGATATAGGATGAAGTGCCTGTGCACCGTGGAAGGACAGGCTGCATAGAGAAATCAAGCATTTTGTGATATGTTATATTGTGAATAGATAAATGTGTGAACCAGTCTGACTTCTGTGCACACGTGGGGTAGAGTGACTTTGCGCAGTGAAGCCATTAACTATTCTTCATCCTGTGCATAAATTCTGCGAACTTTATTGATCAAGAAATAAGGTCAGGGATAAAGAAATTGCTTTCAAGAAAGAGTTGGCCCAGGAAGGAAGGGGGGTTGTTTTTTAAAAAGGGATGGGCTAGGGAACCACAAAACTTTCCAGGCCTGATAAAGGAAAATTAGAAATTTGGGAGAAACTAGGAGGGGGGTGTTTGTATGAAACCTTTCCCAAGTAATTAGTTAATGTTGCAAGTGGTATCATTGATGATCCTCTCCAGTACTGCCTTGGCTATTTGTGTTTAGCACATTTTAATTTTCACTAAGTAAGTAATTTAACCACTTGAGTTGCATGCCAGTTTGCAAGAGTGTTTGTTCTTCAAAACAGCATTGTCTGAGAACAAGCACTTAAAATAAAACATTTTTTCTGAGATTTTCCCGAACGCAGTTTTTAAATTTGTCAGGCCCAATATGGCTTGTGCTGCAACGTTGGCTGTGAATTGTTGTACCAGCATGAGAATTACTTGATTCTCACTGCAATGCCATCTTTCCTCCTGGAAAATCTGCTAAGAATTTATTCTAAGAGTAACTTTAAGCTTTCGGATCCTGTAGGAAGTGAGAGGGTGTAGGTCATTAGCACAGAGGGACAAACCAGGAGATGTGATGTTTGATCATGAGCAAACACATCTCCGAGGTGAATTTCTATGGGAAGGCAAACATGCACTTTTTCTGATGCTCGAGGATTTGGATCTAATGAGAATAAAGCTGATTTGCTGTCTGTTTTCCCCTTGCAGCTGGCGGATGATCGCATGGCCCTGGTGTCGGGGATAAGCCTGGATCCCGAGGCTGCCATCGGGGTGACCAAGCGCTTGCCTCCCAAATGGGTCGATGGCGCAGACGAGGTAAGTGCTGAGCTCTGGCACACCCAGCACAGCTGCACTTCCATGGAGGGGTTTGTTACTGCTGTCACTCACATTCTGTCAGTTGTGTCAGAAATAGTATTGCGAGAAAGATTCAAATAAGAACTTGAGTTTGAATTTTTGTTTGAACCTGGTGAGGAGGAGTCCAGTTGAATAGACCCGAAAATGGTGGAGATGAGCAGTTCAGTGTTTGAAAACAGGAGATGTTAGTGGTTTCTAGCAGGAAAATTTTCCTGCCTGTGCAGTCTGGATGCCTTGCAAGTTCCGGAAATATTTGGACAAATGCAAAGGAATGATTCTGGAGGCATCCAGTTAAAATCCCTCTCCAGTATTGGGAGTGTGAAGCTATTCTTGACTTTCAGAAAATCCTTTGTTTAAATGTACACTCGGAACACATGTTGGCTCATCAGTTTGTGTGGACAGAACCCATTGTGCAGAAAGATGCTTAGGCTCCTTTTTACTGCTATAATAATCATCCTTACAGATTTATTTTTAATTACTTGGTTGAAAGCACAGCATTTAACTTCTGCTGTTGAGTTGAGGTTATGCAATGTTTGACAGAGTTGAAGGTGTGACCTGAGTTTTCGTTTATATTTTTGGAAGTTGGCTAAATCTTCTTGCTTTGATACTGTATAACTATAAAAATATTATTCCAACTTAATGAAGCATATTTGAAAACAGCAGTCTTGCCTAAGATTAACAAGTAGGTTTAATAGCAAACTCAAAGTCTATTGAATATTCACTCTCTTAGTCAGCTTTTTATGTGGCTTTTAATAATATTTGGTCTGCCTTTTATGTTACAGATTTCTCTCAATGATTTTTGTGTAACATTTGTCAGAACCTTTTCCCCTGAAGCATGAATTACTTCCCTTTCTTCCTGTTGGGCTTTTTGTTTTAGATTCAGTATGATATTGCCAGAGTTAAACAGAAGATGAAAGAATTAGCCAGTCTTCATGATAAACATCTAAACAGACCCACACTGGATGACAGCAGTGAAGAGGAACGGGCAATAGAAATAACAACCCAAGAGATCACACAGGTACAGAGTGCTTTGGGTCCTAAACCTCCAGTTTGGCACATCTTTAATGCATTAGGATGAGGCAGTGGTTTGCTCTTAGCAAAGGATTTATTTTGTGATCAGTATTGGAGTGAGCCAGGAGTCCTGAGCTCTGCTCTGAACTTCCCAACGAGTCACTTAAACCTCCTTGTTCTTTCCCTTACCTGTTTGCTTTTATACTTGGAATAGGATTGGGAGAGAAATCAGATTTACAGATATCTCAGAGAAATCTGTGTCTGCAGATGTCTGTTCTAAGGCTTGCAGTCCAGCTAATTACAATGAAGCAAAGTCTTTGGTCAGAGGTGGTTGTGTTACTCTGCTGCCTTGTTAGCTTGAAGTTATTCATTCATTTATGTTCTGTTTCCATATCTTTTTTAAACATTGCACGGGGCAAATAAAAAAATCACTTTTAAAAATGTAGAAGTCAAAATATTAGTCTTCAGTGTGGCACTTTTGCAATGTGCTGTTTAAGGTGTGTGCTGCTGTACATTTTTGCACTAATGGAATTGTTTTCTCAGTTATTCCACAGATGTCAGAGAGCAGTCCAGGTGTTGCAGAGCAGGTCACGCACTTGTACAGAACAAGAAGCACGTGTTCTCAGGAATGTAGTGTCTTCCTTAGCACAGTCCCTTCAGGACCTCTCCACCAACTTTAGGCATGCACAGTCTGACTATCTCAAACGTAAGCATAAGAGATGTAACAGTAATGCATGGGCCCCTTCTGTGGGAACCACTCACTGAGGTGTGCTTATTTTGGGAAAACTGAAGCACAGAAGGGTTAAATGATGCACACAGGACTAACCAGAGGTTAGAGTTTGAGAGTTTCTGGTTCACAGCCCGTATTCAAACTGCTTTGTTCTACTTCTTTTTCATGTTGCTAAAGAAGAAATGTCATAGTTAAGCGTTGTCAACAAAACAGAATATTTCATCCATCCACATTTTTAACGCATTTTGCTTCTGAAATTGTGGTTTGCAAAGCTGCTTCTGTTACCAGTGAAGCAGCCACTGGTTTTCAGCCATGGTACCTGCTGCAGATGGCAGGCTGTGATAGATAAAGCTTAAAAGCTAGTCTGTGATAAATTAAAATTCTGCATCCATAAACAGATTGGAAGTGGAACAATCTCTGTTTAAAACTCTAAAATTGTGTTTGATTCTGTTTTAAGCCGAGTCAGATAATTTTCATCTTGAAAGGAACCCACAAAAACTTGATATTCAAATTTAGCATTGATATTTCTTCCTCCTGTGGTATAAACAGGTGGAACTGAAGATCACAGTTCAGACAAGGGGTGTTCCTAAGAGAATTTGTTACAAAATAGCCTGGAGTGATCACACTTCAAGGCTCTTAACTTACCTGAGTTTTTTAATTTCATGGAACATGACAACTTAAAAATCACTGATCTAATCAGTCTTGCAAGTCTGGTTGAATTTGTTATGCTTTGCTAAACAGTAAGCCTTTGTGACAGTTAAAAATTTAGATACTGTGATTTATGTCATTTACTAGCCAGATTTTCTTTTTTGTGCTTTATATCTGGTGCTTCAGGTCTTACTCTGATTATAGCGTGCTTAAATATCATGCTCAAACATAGTTTGTCTTTCACAGGTATGAAGAATAGAGAAGAAAGGTCCAAACACTTCTTTGACACCTCAGTCCCACTGATGGATGATGGGGAGGATGATACACTTTATGATAGAGTAAGGGAAGATGTTATTACACAAATTCAATATGAATTGCATTTTCTCAGGTTATAAATATCTGTTCAGGTTATGAAATCTTGTAATCCTTTTAATTATTTCTATGCTTTCATGTTGTTAATATTAGTTCAACATGTAAATCTTGTATTTCAACAGGGTTTTACAGATGACCAGCTGGCATTGGTGGAGCAGAACACACTGATGGTGGAAGAGAGGGAACGAGAAATCCGTCAGATTGTGCAGTCAATCTCCGATCTCAACGAAATATTTAGGGACCTGGGAGCAATGATAGTAGAACAGGTACATTGACAGCACAGTGTTAGTAAGAAGTGGGGCATTCCATGTAGTGTTAAGGCTTCCAGACTTTTCCTAACTTACTTCTTCATGCTCAGGTTTCCTCTGCTTGAAATATGCCACAAGTTAACTTAATGAAAATAAGTGAATAATAATGCAACTGGTAATGTATGTTAGACTTAAAAAAAAAAAAAAGACCATAGAAAGCCAAAGTTCTCTTGGTTATTTCTCCCAGAGGTTCAGTTTATGTTAAATGTGTCAGCCAAAAGCACCTGGTCTGGAATTAAGATGATTTTTAGGGATGTGATGTGAGATGGTGACAGAGCTGCCATTAGGAACTGAGCAAGGAAGTTGCATAATGAAGTCCCAACCAGTTCTTCTGTAAAAGTTCATTGTTCACATAGTTCATGAGCTGTTTGCTGTGGGTGTTGTTAATTACTCTGCTGCTTATGATAATAGTTGCTTTATGAAGTTCATTTAGGTTCAATTTGGTGCTTGTTTTCTCCATTTTATTTAGGGAACAGTTCTAGATAGAATTGACTATAATATTGAACAGTCATGTATGAAAACTGAAGACGGTCTAAAACAACTGCATAAGGTAAGCTGATGGAATACTTAAGCCATTTTGCATATCTAATAATCTTTTATAATTAAATAGCTATTAAGTTATTCAGTCAATTTTCAGTTGGACAGTGTCCCTTTTAGAAATTCCTTCTGTACAGTATGAAATGTCCAGCTGTACTGCAGGAGGAGCTTTCCATATAACTTCTGTTAATGTCATGCTTGATGCCTCAAGTTAATTTCTTAAATGACTTTCTGGGCATCCGACCAATGTGCTTTGATATTTATATTGCAGACCTGGTGGGACCTGTCTGCAATTCCTTCTCTGTTTGGAGAGCCAGGCACTTGGGAATAGGGCTGGTTATTGGGTACCTCACTGCAGATTTTAGTTTGAAAACATTACCTCAATCATGTGAGCAGAAAGAATAATTATTAATGTTTTCTCTTACCATCTGACACTTGTTAGATGTCAGGTCCAACCTCTTGCTTTAATGTGAAGCTTTTGCTATGAACACCTGAAAAGTTTTAAAAACATTAATCTCAGCAGATCAGAGTTTTGTGGTCGTTTTGGTTTGGTTTTATTTTGAAGGTTTATTAATTAAAAACAAAATACAAGCTTTGTTTTGTTTAGCTTCTATTAGTAGACTTTTGTTTGGCTTTTGGAGAGTTTTCTCTATGTTGTGTCCTATTAATTCCCCTGGGAAAAGGAGGAGAGGGATGAGAAAATGTGGTTAGAAGAAAGAAGGAATGAAGCAGAAAACGTGAGAACCAACTCAAAAATAAAGCTTTCAGTTCTAATTAAATGAAAATGCACAGCTGACCAGGTACAACAAATATGCCTATTAAAAAAGGAAGTTCAGTTGTGAATTTTAATGTCCTTCAAATATGATCCAGGAATCTCAGCAAACTGAGTCTTCTCTTTAACACGGGTGGATGTGACTTCAGTGCACATTCACCTTCCCTGGAGCTCACGGTGCAGAGCAGAGTTACTGTGTGGGAATTGCCTGCAATATCCATTGAGATGTCAGGTTACCAAAGAACAATTTGAAACACATGGACTTCACTTACACTGAACTAGAGTCTGTACTTCAGCCGTGCAGAAATCTAATTATTAACTCTTTCTTCTCTGTTTTATAGGCAGAGCAATATCAAAAGAAGAATCGGAAGATGCTCGTTATTTTAATTTTGTTTGTTCTAGTAATTGTCCTTATTGTCGTTCTTATTGGTGTAAAGTCACACTAGGTTTCGCTTCATTTTCTCATTTTTGGAGTTTCTGTGAACTTTTTTCCCAATGTGAATGGATGGACCTGCACTCCAGAAAGCTGCCTTTGAATGTACGAGCCCTCGTGGTGCAACGTCTGTGCAATGTTTCTGTAGAATTCTTCAAAGTACAAGTTTGGTGATCTGTGAGGTGTTTGTAAGGATTATATGGAAAATGTCAGGAAATTTGATGCTCCCACATGAAATTTGGCACTCTATGCAGAGGTATTTGGAAACACAGTATTTAAGAATAATTAAAAATTGAAGTTTACCAGTGACTACAGTAATTAGTGTGTTACTGTGAACAAAAATGTGTTGTCTTCTATATTCTTATGTCATAATTGTTACAGGCTTCAAATTTCAACGTTACCGAGTCAATAGGACTGGATATCAAAAATTGATCTAGATGTAAAATTTGTTGAGACACAAAATTGTTTGACTGAATGCCCTTTCTTCCA
This sequence comes from Pachycephala philippinensis, assembly GCA_013397055.1. Classification (NCBI taxonomy): domain Eukaryota; kingdom Metazoa; phylum Chordata; class Aves; order Passeriformes; genus Pachycephala; species Pachycephala philippinensis. Next base: position 89,104 of record VWZT01006091.1, on the reverse strand, counting down.
GACTCAAAAACTCCAAAGAACTGGATAGACAGCTAAAAAGGAAAGCTTTTAGCAACCAGAACGTAATCCAACCCCTGTGATCTTAATTTAGATACTGCACCATTACTAAGAATCAGTGGTACTTGATCTTGTAAATAACAAGATGTAATCACTGGCATAATTTAACATGTTTAGTTAATTAAAAAATTTTCTGAGCTTGAGTAATCATGGGAATGATTTTCCTTCATTGGGATGATCATATATTCTTCTCATGCATAATTTTTTTAGTTTAAAGTACAGACATTACTTTAAAGCAGTGGTGAAGTTAAGCTGAAAAAATGGAGTAGAAACCCAAAAAGAGAATCTCTCTGGCCTGCTATAGTGGGTCTTGGATGTTTCAAACTGTAGCTGCTGTATAAGTTGTTTGTTTTACAGTGCATTTGTCCATATGGGTTATGTTTTTTGTATAAGGAATAGCTTCACTACAGTAGATATTACATCCATTTTCCCTGACAGAAGATTCTCTTTCAAATGTCTGCCTGGAAGAGGACGTGTTCATGGTCTTTTCTGACCATGGGAGATGTCATGCAAGTGACATGTTACAAGGCCTTCAGTGGAGAATTTGGGGTTTTCACTGTTTTTTTCAGTGGAAAACTTTGCTGCAGGCCGTACAAAGAAATTAGGGCAACATATGAGTAATAGAATACTCTTAATTTAATTCAGGCCTGAAGTGGTGTGCAATTGTAGAGGCCTTGTCTTAATATTTTTAATACTGCTTTTTTATATGTTTGGGGTTTGTTTTTTTTCCCAAAGGGACTGTAACTTCCTTCATTTTTTGACTGATACAAGTGCTCCCCATAGACCTGCAGAGATGCTCTGCTCCAAGCCCCACAAGTGCAGTTTCAAAACACTATGATATTGAAGTTGCATCTGTTGCCTGCCCTGAGTTTCTTTACTCTGTGCTAAAGAGGACCTGAGACGTGGCTTTAAACTGACCATTTTCAGGAATGGACCTGAAAGCAAAGACTGCAAAAACATGAAAGCCTTGGCTTTTTGTGGGGCTTATGAAAAGCTTTGTACCACTCCTGTTACCTCTAGAGAAAGGGGATGTTGAACTACCAAAACTGCCAGTTCAAACTCTTCATTGAATTCGTGATGTAAATTGCTGAAAGGAAGAATGAGGCTTGTGTTGGGTGTGCAGCTCCCCTGTTCTGGTGATAGATCTTTCAATGATCGTGAGTAAAACTACTGTTTCCCTCGTGCCGTCTGCATCACTTGGTGTGAAGCAGCAAATTGCTATAATTTAATATACTGTATTTGCAACTTTCTCTCTAACATGAGATCGTGTTATTTATTTCTGTCTTGACCGGTGCTTTTGACATTTTATCATGGCAGATGGATTCAAAGAGGTAATAAAACACTTCCAACCTAATTGGGCAATTATTCTTTTTTTATTTAAATTATTAACATGTTTCTGTTCTTCATAATAAATGAAAGTGGCAGTGATGTGAAATATCTTTTTTTTTTTAAAAGTAACTTTCCGTAGCACAATGTCATTTGCATTGTCAAGAGTTATTTCCCATGAGCTATGCCCACTGTCTACCTATTTTCTACCCAAATTCTGTACAAGGAAATGTATTTTTAGTGAGGTTAAACTCAGATGTCAAGTGTCCTGTGTAACTTGAGCTGGAATTTATTGAAGCTTGATTATATTGAGGAAGAATACTCGGGACAGGCTGGTTTCTAAATCATTGCAGGTGTGTGGCTTATTCTGAGTCAGTCTGAATAACTATCAGCAGTTAAATCAAACCTGATGCTGTGCTCTGTGGGAGTATCCCCACAAAAGGGGTGCTGGCTGTGCCTTTGGGCAGTGAAAGCCCAGAAAAGCCACAGCAGCTGCTGCCTCCTCAGGTATTCCAGGAGCTGCCTGAGCCTCCTGCCTGCGCTTCTGCCCAGCCCTGTGAATCTCTGTGTGCTGCTGGGATCCTCTCTCAGGCTGGGGCTTCTTCATGGCTGCTGGGTTCTTCTCAGCCTGTATGGAAATAAGCTCAAATTCCTTACAAAGGAACAGAACAGCACTGCTAGAGCATCTCCCAAGGACCTGTGTCTCCTCACCTGGTGGGAATGGCCTGTAAAGCTGTTGGCTTGTACACAATTTCTGCATTAAAATGCATGTGAGCGTGCAAAAAATGAGCTGCAGCTTGTTATTAGAAATTAATTATATGCCAAAAGGACAGTCTTAAAAGCACTATAATAGCAAATTTATTTCTACTGCAAGTTTTCTCTAGAAACTGAAAAGTAACGTGGAAGAATTGGTTTCTTGCTTGGTGATTTTTGGAATGTGCTAGAAATTGGAATATCTATACTTGATGTAGATTCACTGCATTGATTTAAGGCCTGCTTTTATGAACCACAACGCAAAGGAGTCAACTCTTTTGCTTAAGTGTTTGGAAACTCCACTTTTGGTACAGCCTTGCAAAATTCGAGTTCTTGGATAGGTGACAGAGAAACTGATTTTGTTGGAAAAAATATATGTTTACTATTAAAACCCAAACCAAACAGCCTTCTAAAACAAAACTCATTAGGACAGGGAATTCATTATTATTTTCCATATTAATTACAATGGATTGTGTAAGATTATATTTGACTGGTTGATTATATTTGACTGGTTGTATGACTCCGTGAATACTTGTAGAGGATCAATAATTGGAAGACAGGTCCTTGCCGCAGCTTCTGCTGAAGCTCAGACGAATAGAAACGTTTGCAGCTGCTGGTGGTGGGATGTTCACAGGGAGTTTCTCTAGATAAAATTGATTTCCTCAGTCTGTTCTCTTCACGAGGACCCTCCTCTGCTGCCCTTAACTGCAACAGAAGGATCACGGATTAGGTGAGTGTTTCCTGCTGTTTTATTTGCTTTTCAGATGCTGTGGATTCAGGGAATGTGCTGGGTTTGGACTCTTAGAGCAGCAGGAACAGCAGATTTTGAACTCAATGATTTGGAGCTTACTGCCTGGAGGAATCTTTGGAATGTCTCAATCCTGAAGTAATTGCTGTGTGTCCTCTCACTCCCACGCTGATTTTATGGATTATGGAACAGTGGACCCCTGAGCAGTGTATTTTTTGTGGCTCAGTAAAGAGACTCGTTAAAGTTGGAGCCTGTATATTGAGTTACTGTCCTGTCTGTGAGGATGCACGACCGACCCCTGCAACAGATGTTCCTACAACTTTTATTTTCAATAAAGTTTCTGTGATGTCCCTTCAAAGACCTTACTCTAAGGAAGTTGTTTTTTGTTTGTTTTTTTTTTTTTCTGGAATTCAGCCTGGTTTTTGGTTTGGGGTTGTTTTGTTTTTCGTTTTTTTGTTTTTTTCTTTTTAGATGTATTTCCATTATATGCATCAGCATTCCCTTTTTCCGTACAGGTGTAAGATTGCACAGAGCTGCCGGCCTCTCCTGGCTGCAGATCAATGAGCATCAGGTTCCCCGGGGAATGGTCACAGCACCAAACCTGTCCGAGTTCCAGGAGCGTCTGGACAACGCTCTCAGGGGCAGGGGGGGATTGTTGGGGTGTCTGTGCAGGGCAGGACTTGGACTCGATGATCTCTGTGGGATCCTCCCAAATCGGCATATTCTGATAACTGTCCGCTGACCAAACATTAATTGCGCTTGGCAACTACAAAAAGATTAGAATAAACACCTTACTATATTCCAACCCACCATTTAAGCATACTGTGAAGACAGGCGCTTGGAAAGCCCTGTTCGCTCAGCGCTGTGCCCGGGATCCCGCTCCGGCCGTGCCCGGGGCCGTGCCCGGCGCTCCCGCGACACCGGCGCGTCCCCGCCCCGCGGAGCCGGGGCCGGGCCCGGGGCGGGGCGGC
>VWZT01006091.1:65028-84920 GCA_013397055.1 Pachycephala philippinensis | reverse complement strand
CCGCTGCGGTGGGAGCTGCGGACCTGTTTGTTTAGTGGTGGTGATGGCTTGTGGTAGAATGATAAACGTTTTGCATTGCGGCTTTTAGGTCGCTAGATGTTTGGCAGGGGATTTTATACAGGACTCCCCAGTCTCTTAAGACAATATTTACCCTTCTTGGTTTTATTTGTTTTTAATTAAATTGCTATGTGAAATAATAATTCGGAGCTAGTAAATCAGTCCTCCTATTTATCACTAGGAAAACTGTCTTAACTTAAGAAAGCTCCGAACCAGCCTGTGCACTAAACAGTGTGGTTTTAAATTGTAATTCATACGGTTTAAAGGAGATGCTTGTAATGGAAAGTACGTTTATATTTTCTGGTTAATGAACAGGTTTGTCAAATTTCCTGTTTCTTTCCACTCCAGAGGTTGTTGTGCGCAATTTCTTTGTTTCCAACACCTAAACCCCTGTCATTAAAAAGTGCCTAAATACAGCAGGAGCGAGGTGGGAAGGAAAGTCTGGCAACAGTTCTTTGTCTTTAAATCCTTCGTTTCTCCCCAGATCTGGCAGTCTGCTCTGAGCACTCTGAATCCCAACCCCACGGACAGCTGTCCCCTGTACCTGAACTATGCCACGGTGGCCGCGCTGCCGTCCAGGGTCAGCCGGCACAACAGCCCGTCCGCAGCTCAGTTCATCACCCGCCTGGTCAGGAACTGCCTGCCAGGAGGGGTCAACAGATGCATCGTTGTAAGTGGCTCTCGAAATGCTTCTGGTGAAATGTCTAGAGAGTGTTTTCTCGACTTTTCCGGGTTGTAGGTGTCTCCAAGGAGACTGGAGGTGGACAAGTTTTACTGATATAATTACACTGACATGAGTGGTTTTGCACTGACATGTAGGCAAGACCTGACTGTAATGGCTTGTGCATGCCCAAGCAGCTGGAGGGAATTAAGGCTGGATATGTATGGAACGTCTTCAACCAGGAATGCCCATGCAAAAGCAGCCATTAGTGGCTTTTTCCAAACTAGGATTTGGGATGTTAGCACATGCTTCAGGAGATTGGTATAGCCTTCATGGAGGGTGTTATGTCTGTATCACAGAATCCATGAAAGGTGCCTTGTTTGTGTTGTTCAGTGAGTTTTAAAAGTCTTGATGCAAACTAATGCTCCAGTGTTAGTCCTTTGCAGAACAAGCTCTTGGACTGCTTTAGTCATCTTCTGCATGAGCTGATAAATTTATTTGTTTCTATGGCTTCTCCAGATTGTATCAGATTTGTGTTAGACTCATACAGTCAATGTCAGTGACAAAATTAAATTATACTCTTCAGTTGGAAAACTTATTTGCAAGAGTAATAACTCAATTTTTACCCTTTAACTAAAACTGCTTTCCATTGGTAATTTCTGTAATGAACTTCAGAAAAGTAATCTACCTGTTAACAAACTTTTGGGTTAATATTAGCCACATTCTCATACAATTTCTGTCTTTGTTCCATTTGTTTTGAGCACCTATAGGTGATTCCTGTGCTTTTTTTGGTCCTGATCTGTAGGCTAACCTGTGTTAATTGCACTGGTATAATTAAAGCAGTCCAGCTCGCTTATAAGGATGAACTAATTCCAGCAGTGTAGTTCATTTCCATGCAGGAAATGAACTGGACCAGTTCTCTGTGGTACTTTTACACTGCCTCTCCATCCATGCAAAACATGATGAATGAACTTGTCTTGACTCAGGGCTCGGTTATTTCCCACCCACCTCCTTTTTCCCCCTCTTCCCCAGTAATACCCCAGGTAACAGATCCTTTTAAGTGTATCCTTCCACACCCTGATGATGTGTGATGAGTTTTGTGCTGGCTGCTGTTTCAGATGGTGTGTGAGCGCTCCGAAGTCTTCGCCTCCGCGTGTGCCCTGGCCAGGGCCTTCCCCCTGTTCACACATCGCTCCAGCGCCTCCCGACGCACAGAGAAGAAAACTGTGACAGTGGAGTTCTTCCTGGTTGGCCAAAACAACGGACCAATGGAAGTGGCAACACTTAAAGTAAGATTTTGGGGGTTTTCTCTCATCTTTTGCTTCAGTTTGTTGCATGTTCAAATGCGTCTATCTGAAGCTGCCTCTGGAATAGGTGTTGTATAATTATCTAGCTCGAAGTTCCTTGAAGTTGATCAGTTCACAGCATCTCTTGAGTAGAAATACTGGACATATTACTGCAGCAGATGCTGAAGATGTTATTCAGAATTTAGATTTCAGAGGTGGAAAACACCAAATAAACAGCACAAAGAAAATGTCTCCTCTCTCATATATATCACAGATGCAAACTGTTTTTAGCCTTTAATACTACATCGCTTTTAGTGTGTGGGCTTCTCACTTTTTTCTACCCAGGCAAAAGCTGTGTGTGACTGTGCAGGTGAATATCACAGGGAAGTCACTAAAAGTCACTTAACAGGGATCACATATGGCCTCTGCTATTTCTGTCTGATGCACCTCTTTGGCTGAGTTTTTCTGGCAGAACTGTGGCCAGAAATGAGACCCTGACAAACAAAACAGCTTGGAGATGAGCTGTACATGACAGTGAAATATGTCTAAGTCATCTTTCAGTGGCAGAAAATCAAAGACTGTTTCCCTTGTTTGACTGTTACAGAGAGGAAACTCCACATCAGGTAACTGTTGGCATGCCAGCTCATTCCTCTTCAAGATCCATAAACTTAAAAGCTATTCCAAGGTTTGCAGTTAATCTGTTAGGGAACTCCCTGTTCAGTGCTCCAAGTTCTGTGCTCCAGTACAGATGGATACTCCCTTAGCTGATCAGTCAGTGAGGTTACAGAAATCCCTTAAAAGTTTTGGCAGTGGATTTGACAAAGGATATGGTGTTGCTGCATTTGAAATTCACAGACTTGCAGCATTAGGGTATGGTTTTTTTCAGTATGTTTTCCTCTGTGCTTGGTCCTTGCTCTGTGAACTGATTTGGCCCCAGAAAATGGTGCCAGCCCAGTTTTCAGCAAAGTGGCAAAGACAGATGTGCTGAGAGTACAACTCTTGATCACTCCATTTTTCCATGCCCCAAATCAGAAAAAGCATAGCTGGTGTCAAAAATAGTTCCTTCAGATAGGTAGATTCCAAACCACTTGGGTTATTTTTAACTTAAAAACAAAGCTGCAATTATTTCTACCTCCTGTTTTTCCCCTTGATGTCAATGCCAAAAATATTACTGGCTTCCTCCTAGCTGAGTTTGCACCCCTTAAATTCAACCAGCACCAGACAGCTAATGCAGAGCATGGAAGAGGCATGTGGTAGGACATTTTTATCTAAACCTCTCCCTTGGCATGTTGTATTTCACACCTACTGCATTGTCCAGGGTATTTTGTGGTGAGGACTAGCAGGGATTGTCAGAGTTTTACAAGGCACTTATTAAAGGCTGCCATTATCCAGGTTCTCTGGAGCACTCTGGAAACACAAACACAGGCACAGCTTATTTCTGGAAGTCCTGCTGCTCCCCTGGGGCTTGGCCTTGGGGTTAGAGCACCTCCTTTTACCTGCATGGCCCTGACAGGGAATCACTCCAGACAGAGCTTGGCTGCTGAGGAGGTCCTTATCCCTTTAGGGACAGTAAAGCAATCAGAAGTAATTGCAGGGAATCGGGCACCATTCCAAAGCAAGCCGAGGTTTAGGAGTGTGCTGGGATACAAATGTATGGAGCCCTTAGGCTGGTGTGGCCAAGCCAGACTTCAGATACCTCAGCACGAGTGAGTGTCCAACACCTCAGATTTCCTGTGAAACCCATCTTGACTCACCCTTGTGCTGTGTGTGGTCCTCAGTGCAGTGTGGCTGTTACAAAACTTGCACAAAGTTTCCTTCTCCCACCTCTTACAGCTTCAAGTTGTTCATTCATGGGAGTTAAAAGTTGAAGCTTGGTGTCTGGTGTCTTCATGGTCCTTTTTTTGCCAGGAGGTTCCTTCTGTAAGGAAACAGCCTTGGCTGCTTGACCATTTTGATTCTGTCCACTCTTGCTTAGATAAGTTTGTGCTCAGTCCAGGTGAGGGTCAGTCCATTTTGCCACAGAAATCAGGAAACAGTGCATGTTTTATACAAACACGAAATATTCTAGTTTCCCCATGGGCCTGCCATATAGAATGTCTCTCAGCAGTAATCTTTATTGCCCTGAGCCACTGTGCCTGCCCTGTACAAACTCTGCAGTTTCCCATGTTGCAGATTACACAATCTCTGCAGGTTTCCAACCCCAGCAGCCCATAAACTCATTGTGACTTCCTGAATTAGCTGCCTCTTATCTTTCTTTCCTCCACCTCACATTGCCTTCTTGGTCTCCTTTTGATAATGGCGAAGGATCCTAATTTTGCAATATCAGTTTGCTGGGGAAAGGAATACAGTTGCTTAGAAATTAAAGCACGTGGAAAAATAAGTTGGAGCCATACAGAAAGTAATAGTTAGCTTGGCTGACATTGTTTAACTGTGCAGTGCCTGTGGTGGTGGCAGTTAAGCATTAACGTGCTCCAGAGGAGCCACACATCTGGTGTTGGCTGCAGAGGGATGAATGCAAACTGTGCCAAAGCCCAGCCCCTTCTCAGGTGTCCCCCCTTGTGTTTGCAGTGTCTGGCCAGTGCCACCGAAGGGGTCCGGCTGGCCGCGCGCATCGTGGACACCCCCTGCAATGAGATGAACACTGATAACTTCCTGGAGGTTGGTGATGCCCTGATGAGTGAGAGTTGCTAATTGGAAGTGTGGAGCGCAGTAATCAAAGCCCAGTGCTGCTGTCTGTCAGTGAAAGCTGTGTGTCAGCAGCAGGCAGCACATCAAACCAGGGGTGCTCAGGCTCTTCCTTTGGCCTTTCACGTTTCGTAGAGCTGTGCAAAGCTGGAAGGAGGCTGAGTTTACAGCTTGGAGTGGAGCACTGGCAAGCTGAAAACATGAGTTCTTCATTTGGCCATGGCACCAGATTCTTGTCTTAAACCTGATGGTGACCAGAGTTATTGAAATGATGGGACAGTTAGCATATTTCCGAGTGAGCTTTATCATAAAGATCTGGAAAGCTGTTGAGAGTGAAATTATTCCTGTCCTATTACATCATGATCCAACAGAGTGAACAGTTGTCCTTTACCTCAGAAGATTTCTTTTACTGGCAGGGCCTAAAGGTCAAATTTAAATTTCATGCCATAGTAAGTCAAGGATGTGTCAGTGGAATCAGGCCATTGGAAAAGCAGCACCACTCCCAAAATTGTGAATGTTTGTATGTGTACAAACAAATGCAAAAAATCACAGAAGCCCCTTAACTGGATACCCATTTGCGGGGAAAGGCACAAATGTGTCCTAATGACTGACTGACAATGTCCCTTTTTTTTTTGAACTATTAAGGAAATCAAAAAAGTTGGCAAAGATCTTCGGATTACTCCTACCATTATCCGAGATGAGGAGCTGAAAGAGAGAGGCTTTGGAGGTATATCTTGTTGAGTATTCCACTTTTTTCCTAGCAGGTGACTGGAATGTTTTGCCATCTCCATTGTAATGTTTTATTTGCACCTTCTTGAAACTGTTTTATTGCCCATAGTATTCCAAGATGTTTTCTGTAAAAATGCCCACAGGGGCTCCCCACAGTCTTTCTTCCTCACAGGTTGAATTCTCTGTTTTCCAGGGATCTATGGGGTTGGAAAGGCAGCTCTGCATCCCCCAGCCCTGGCAGTTCTCAGCCACACTCCAGATGGTGCCACGCAGACCATTGCCTGGGTGGGCAAAGGGATTGTGTATGACACTGGAGGACTCAGCATCAAGGGAAAGGTACAGAAGCACTTGTTCTGCTGCTGCCTTGGCTTACACTGTTGTTTTCAGATGAAAGTAATTCAGATAATGTCTGTAGGAAACAAAAGCACTTTTTTACTGAGTTAAATGCTTGATCTGTTGTCTTCCATATGGACACAAACTATCAGGGGAGAAGACCAAATGGGATTCAAGTACCACTATGAAATAATTTTATAGCAACATGATATTTTGCCCTTTAAATATTGCCTGCTGAAAGGCAGAAGGTAGGAACAAAGATGTTTAATTTCTGATTTCATAGATAGAACCAAAACCCATTGGAGTCAGCCTCAGTGTGAAACTTATAAACAACATTTTTCTTTTTACTTTTCTAACAGTTTAGCAGCCCCAGTTTAGTATTTTTCAGTTCCAGGACCAGATCCACCAATAAGCAGAGGCACATGTTCCTTGTTTGTGTTGTTGACAGCTGAGCACTGTCAAAACCAGTCTCAGAAGTACCAGAAACACTGGTTCTAGCAAGCATTACTGTGAAATTTTCTTTCAAAGACAAAAAAAAAATTCTATGGTTCTGTTTAAACAGACTACTATGCCTGGAATGAAACGAGACTGTGGTGGAGCAGCTGCTATTTTGGGTGCCTTCAAAGCCACTGTAAAGCAAGTAAGTAAAATGTGTTAATTGATATCGTGTATCCCAGCACTGCCAAGGAGCTTGGATAAATTCCCAGAGACAGAGGCCTGTCTAATCCTGAAGTTCTGACCTGCCACTGCTCTTAGTGAGCTTGAGCCACTCTGCTCTTTCTGCTATTTCAGGAAAATATTTCACATCTTTACTGGGATCTTGAGAATTGTGAGAAATTCCTTGAGTGCTTTTTTTTTTTTTCCTAAGGGTCTTCCTTGAATTTCAGAGTTTGTTCTGTGGACTGAGTGGTTTCTAGTTCCTTGAATCAGGTCTATACTTGAGTTATCCGGTGCTGATTTTGTTTAAGCTGTGGGATTTGGGGCAGCTGTTGTCACCTTAGCAAAGAAGGGGATGAGTGACTCTGGGATATGAAGTCTTTCTAGATTCCAAATCCTGTGCCAGGTCTAATATTAACCCAGCGGGGAAATAGCAGCTCTAGTGCCATCAGGAGCTGCTCCTTGGTTTGCCTCTGTGGTCAGAAAGTAGTGGGGGAGCTGAGAAGAAGCCAGGTATTGAAATATGAAGAATTAAAAATACTCCTATTGCACTTTTAACAATGCAAACTGGGGAAAAGTGGCTGCTGCCAATAAAACTCTGCCCTCTCCACAAATCCAGTGACTGAGTCTTGCTGACAGAGCAGCTATTGCCTCCAAGGAGTATCCAAAGTTCAAAAAATATTTACTGCTGCAGATTAATGCATAGATCTGATGGATGCTTTGTCTGGGGGCTGATCAGTGCCAAATTCCCATTTCTCAATAGTCTAGCTCTGTGCCTTGGCCCTAACAGCATGTTTGATGTGGAAAGATTGTAAACTTCACAGTATCTGCTGAGAATTAAAATTGAAAACAGATTTGTGAGCTGCATGTCAGGCAGAACAACCACCTTGCATAACTAAATCCTTCAGAAAGTTACATCAGAGGTCTGCAGGGGACAAGAGCTGGAATTTACACGGTGCTTTGGGAGAGTTTGGGATAGCCATGGATGGGGGACATCCTTTCAGTGCTTCAGTCCTTGTTTCCAGAGCAGTTCTGTGTGTGATTGTCTGCACTGAGAGAAGTTCCACTTACAGTCACAGCAATGTGAGCACAAGTGGTCTGTCAGTTCATACTGCAACAGTGAATAAACTGGCAGTGATGTGTTTGGGCAAACTGAGCCTGGAGAAATCTTTATATGCCTTTATATGTAAAAACAAAAGAATGAACTCACTGCTTAATTTTACAGTCTCGTGAGAAGATCTGTAAATGACATCCCTGCAGAAAATGTGTTCAGAGAGACAGTGGGAAGAATTTGTTGTTACTGTTTCAAGGTTTTTTGGGGTTTTTTTAATGCTTTTAAGAATAAAAGAAAGGTGGGAGAGGTTTCACTGAGCTATGCTTTGTCACAGAGACTGAAGTGGGAAATGTGTGTAGGATAGAAAGCTCAGTGGGAAGAGGGGCAGAGGTTATTTTCCCTCTTTATAAAATATCTGCCTGCCTGCTGTTCAACAGTTACACAACATGATTTTAAAGGCTTTGGATGGCAAAATTAAACAAGTGATTTTTCCTAGAAAGTTGCATTTCCTCCATTGTGAGCTTTCCAACACAAGGGAGAAGAGAAAAACATTGACTTAAATTTTTGATTTCTTTCTTGTTAACATGATCCTGCATGTTAGCATAGTGAATCCTGCTTTTCAGGAGCTACAGGCAGAATGAGAGTCAGGAAAAGGCAACTGATACAGGAAATAGATTTTCACTTTTTGACAGTAGATTAACAACAAGCCTCTCTTGGTGGAGAAAAATCCAGTGCAGTGCAGTGCAGTGAGGTACTGTGAACAGTTGGGTTATGGATGGAAGGTTGTCTCCCCAGCAATGCTGTTTGCCCACCAGCTGGGCCAGAAACTGAAATTCCTTTCTGGCTTCTAAATGCTGCCCGTTATTTGGAAAGGTTTTGATTGATGCCTTTGCCCTTTAGACTTCAGAGCATGAGCTGATTCAGCAAGCCCAGATTTCTTCAGCCGTGGACTTTTATCAAGAGATTAAGAGTAAAACTGGCCCAGGTTTTCCCCTAGAATTTGATGTTGTTAAGGTTAACTGTCGCAGTTAAGGAGGAGCAATGTTTTCATTTGTTAAATGCTGCTGTCTCCCTGTCTGTTCCTAGAATCCCTCCACACAATACAACTGCTGTATAAATAACAGAATCATCATCCATTTTAAAATACCATCCATAACCACATAAGCACTTGACTTTAAACCAAAATAAAATGTTATGAGATAAACCAGAAGAGAGGAGGCTAAGGAAAAAAAAAAAAAACAAAAAACAAAACAGGTTAAAAAATCCGTGGGCCTCCCAGCAGGAATGATACATTTAAAGAAACCCAACTAACACCCACCCACCTGTCCCAAAACCCTACCAGATTTGCTATGAAAATTGTAGCATTGCTGTCGAGAAGTCTTAATCCCTCACTGATTTCAGTCCCAATAAATTAGCTTGATGTGAATCAAAAGCCATTTCTCCCCTCTGGTTGTTGCAGGGGTTTAAGGACAATCTTCATGCTGTTTTTTGTCTGGCTGAGAACGCAGTGGGACCACGTGCAACGAGACCTGATGACATTCATGTTCTTTACTCTGGAAAGTAAGATTGTATCTCTTCTTTTCCCATAAACAGTGCAAACATGATTTTCTGTTCACCTGAGAGCCGTGCAGATTGTGAAGCTGTCCCTAAATATTGATAATAGTATTTCAGACATCCATAGTAGTGCGTTTGAAGTGTGCTTAGAGTTTCCTGTGGGGTATGTAAATACACATCAAAATACATGTGTATCATAAGCTGAACTTCCCTTAAAGCACTCAGATTTTGGTGGTTTTGGTAGTACAACCGGTTTTCTGTGTCCATCTGTAGCTGCATTGTGTGGCAAAGCAGCAAAGACAGGCCACCAATGGATCAGAATCTCTTTTAAGGAGAGATGTCACCTCTTTGGCAGTAATTTGTAGAATCCCAGCAAGGCATCACACAGGCTCAACAAGCAGAGCCTGCCATGAGGGCAGCACTGTCATTTCCCTTCTCCTTGTGTGCTCTGTCTGGGTGCTTGGAGCTGGGGAATAGCAGCCCTACAGATTTGCAGAGTCAAATAAGAAAAGCACAGGGGGTTTGAGGCTGCTCTCTAAAGTGTTCTAGTCCAGACAGGTGAGTCCTGCCTTCCGGCCTGAGGCACTCCAGTCTGAAATGCCCTCTCTCCCTCCCAGAACTGTGGAAATCAATAACACTGATGCAGAAGGTCGCCTGATCCTGGCTGATGGAGTCGCTTATGCCTGCAAAGACCTTGGAGCTGATATCATTCTGGACATGGCCACTCTTACTGGAGCTCAGGTACAGCATCTTACATTCATAACTCAGCTTCTTTTCTGTTCTTTATGCAACTTCTTGCTTTTGCATACTTAAATTAAAAATTGTGCTCCCTGGTGACATCAGCAGTGATGTAAGCGGGCCAGTACTCCATGTTTGCTATTCAATTTATAATTACCAGAACTGATTTGTTAATGGTGACCAGGATTTTCTTGTCCATGAAATGGCTTCCATTTCAAGTCATACACAGAATGGTACAAGGGTACAAATTTAACAGCATTATTTTCTGACCCTGTTCCTGTTATAGACAAGGTTTACTGATGAGCAGTGGTGGAAGGTGACTTCTTCCTGATTTTGTCCTTTACCTCACCAGGGAATTGCTACAGGAAAATACCATGCTGCTGTCCTCACCAATAATGAAGAGTGGGAAAAGGCTTGTGTTAAAGCTGGCAGGAACTGTGGAGACTTGGTCCATCCTCTGGTGTACTGCCCTGAGCTCCACTTCAGTGAATTTACCTCTGCTGTAGCTGATATGAAGAACTCTGTAGCAGTAAGATTTATTTTTCCTTTTAAATTTCTCTACTACATAAAAATGTGTGTTTTTAGACAGTGAGCTGGCCTGCTGATAGCTGGCTGAAAGCTCCTCATGAGGACTGTAACCTTTTAGAAATGGCCCATATTGTTCTGGTCTTCAGGGTTTTCCACCTGGGGCTTTGCAGGCTGGATTTAGGGTCAGTTTTAAACAGGGTGACCTGCTGCAAAGGTATCTTTGGGCTGCTTGCCTTTAGACATGGCCCTACATGAATGCTGAATTCCTGGATGGAGACCTTGTAGGAAGTCGAGATGGGCATTGCTCAGCTCACCCATCACCAGCAGAGACTGTGGCTGGGAATGCAGAACCAGGAAATTGAGGATGGAGGCCTCAGAATTGCTGCAGCTGCTTTTGCTACATTTGAGAGTTCCAGTGTGCAGTGAGGTTCCAAACACACTGCAGGAAGGAGTGTGGGCAGAAGAGGAGTTGAGCAGGGCCACACTGCTGCTAGGGACTAAGTCAAGGATTTACAGTAGAGTTGCTTTGTAAGACTGTTTTAGGGCCATTCATTAAGCTTTGAACGAGGTTTGTGTAACTGTCTTTCCTGTAGGCAGAATAAACCACTGACATTGTCTTTTCTTGCGAGACCAACTCTGTTCTTCTTGCTCCTGCAGGACCGGGACAATACCCCAAGCTCCTGTGCTGGGCTCTTCATTGCCTCTCACATCGGCTTCGACTGGCCCGGGGTGTGGGTGCACATAGACATCGCTGCTCCCGTGCATGCTGTGAGTGCTCCTCACCCTCCCTGGGCACACAGCCTGGGGAAACACCCCTGCTGCTGCCTGCAGGGGCTCTGGGTTGTGTCCATCCGTTCAGGGTGACAGAAATAGGTGGAGAAGAGTCCTTAGAAAAGCACTGACTCGTCTGTTGCGAGTCTCTTGGTTTGGTAGTTTCAGCTGTTCGTATTTTTCATTTTGGTTTTAAAATATTCTAACAGTCACTTTAATCAGTGACATCTTTATCATTGTGAGCGTTGACAACTTGCCTGCTCTCTGTTCATGGCAATAATCCCAGCCTTCCATTCTCACCCATGTTGTTTTAGGATGATTGACCAGAGCTGATCATCCCTCCAAAAATATGTTGCCTCTTGGGGATTTCCTCTCCTCCTTTTGGTGGAACTTGGGTATATTATTTTTTTTCCTAAAAACCAAGCCAATTCACTCCACTTGCCTCTTAAACAGAATTTATTCAGCTCTTACTCCAAATCCGTGCTCAGGCTGGGTGGGAGATCCCCTGCCCTGAACAATGCTGGCCTCTATCCACCCACAAGTCAGTGGGAGCTCTGTTCTCATGTGTTGGTTTAATCCAGCTGGGACAGATCCCAGTGGCAGTGAGCATACAGCAGCACAGAGCAGGCCTGCCAGGGATTGGCTGGGGCTGTTGACCACCACGGAGTGAGTAGCCAAATGAAAACTAATTCCAATCCTACGATGTGAAGTGTGAACTGCGTGGTTTTGGTTTTGTTCTAGGGTGAACGAGCTACTGGCTACGGCGTGGCTTTGTTGCTGTCCCTGTTTGGAGGGGCCTCTGAAGACCCTTTGCTGAACCTGGTGTCTCCTCTTGGGTGCAATGGAGACTCTCCCCCTGAGGAGATGGAGAGGGACTCCAAGAGACGGCGCCTGGTTTGATGCAGCCCCAGCCCTGTTGGGTGTGGGGTTACCTCACTTTGCACTGATCTGTTCTCAAGCAATGAAAACGTCACACGTCAGAAATTGCCATTTTTTTTTTTTTACTATCATGATAAGATTTGTTACTTGTTTCTGATAAAAACAGCCTGATGAATTGTTTAGTTTGTTTTTTTTTTTTTAAATTATTGGTGCACACAGTTGCTGAACAATATCAGTGGTGCAGAGTCCAGGCTCAACTAACTATATCAGGAAGAGGCCACGTCCTCCTCTGAGCTCCTCACAAAACCTAACTAAGTGCATTAATGCATGAGAAGCTCTCTCTAGTCTGAAAAAGCAACTGCAGCTATTGCTTACAAAGCCTTCTGAATTACTTATTATATGTGAGGTTTTATCAGACATTTCTGCAGGCCCCACTACATCTCAGAACACAGGACAAGGAAAAAAAAACTCTGTAGACTTGGCTTATTCAGAGACAATTTAGCTTAGCAGCAAAGGAGATGTAATGAGAAAAGGCCTATAGTTTTAATAAGGTGCTGTTTCCGCATGTTTTAATGTTCTTCTGACCAGTAAAATCAGCAAGAAGGGTTCAGAACCTATCTCTATGTAATTGTTTCACAGACAAATTACAGAATGTATTCATGTTAAATGAGGAAAACAATAGAGGGACTGTGATTGAGTAAAATCGGTTTACAAAGCAGAGTGGCTTCTTGCCACTTAATAAATTTATTATTATTAAAGAAGCTTACATATCCCATGTGGTGTTTTGTGGTGTTATTTACATTTCTGAGAACACTGAGTGCTCCAAAACTTTGTGTACAACATCATTACTCTGTTCACATTGCTTTTCCCAGCACTCAGAGCCGAGGGAGGAACAGCTTGCGCCGAGTGGTTTGGGGCAGTTCTGCAGAACTTTCTGATTCACTTCATTTATTTGATTCAGCAGCAGCCAGGGATGCTCAGGGTGAGTTTCTGTGCAAGCCACAAGGAGCTTCCAGGCACTGCTTTGGCTGGGACCCCCACGGGAAGTGACTGCTCCCAGCTGATGTCACGGCAGCAGCAGGGCTGGGAACAGAGAGACCAAGTCCCTGTCCTGGGGCTCCAGCATCAGCCTTGGAAACATTTCCTGGCTCCAGCAGCGTCAGTGGTGAAAAATCCCCCCCAGCACCCCCCTGGCTGCTTCCCAGATCCAGTCAAGCTGAGCTGTCAGGGGTTGTCCCTTTCCCTGTTGAGAGGATGTCTGGAGAACTGGTGCTGGTTTTAGCTGGGGTTCCAAGAACGAGGGACACCAAGAGTTTTTGATTAAAGATTTCATGGAAAGCTTAATGCAGAAGGGAGAAAAAATAGTTCCTTCTGATTGTGTGGCCCTATTTGACAGACAAAATGTAACTAAAAAAACCCAACAACTGCTGAACTTCATTGCTTCCTGTATTTGTTTCTCCCTTGCTGTTCTGGCTCCCCAGTCCACTTGAGTTTTAGGAAATCTGTATCTAAATGAGTTCTGCCTTTGGTCATTCTTAACGCTTGGTATAAAGCACTACCTGGTACCAAAAACTGCCATGGGAAATGTGTTGATGAAGTTATTTTTATTACAGACTCAGCATTGAAGCAAATAGCAACATGTTCTAATTTCAGTGCTCTGAGATCATCTTCAATCTCCATCTTGTAGAAACATTCTTCAAATGAATAAATTCTAATTTTGAAATGTAGTGTTTTGCCGGATTTTTACATAAAAAGCAGCGTGTGGCTTTGTGACACAAGGCTCAATTCTGATGTTACTCACTGAATGATAACAGAGAAGTTGGATTTTGATGGTTGATTATCATATTCTTTAACTTTTCTGTGTCTCAAGGCATATAATTCTGCTGGATTTAATTTGGAAGGCACTTAATAGTCATTTTTAAAACTAAGTACCTCATATTAAAGAAATCCATTAAGAAACACCTGAAAAGCAAATGGGATGTTTGGGAAATCAAAAAAACCAAAACCAAATGAAGTTTGCCAAAGGGCAATAAAATAATTCAACACCTGATAATACAAAAGTCTGATGCTTCCTCTGTATCAGAGATACAAAATAAAGGTCTTTCTTTCAAATCTGTAATAAAATTTCTTGCTGTTCTTTATGTACATTACTATTTCCTTCTATTTTGATAAAAGGTCCATTCTCAAGAGCACAAGCTTTGGACCTACACGAGACAGTGATTTGTGAGCTGTATTTGCCAAATAAATGATTGTCTTTCCTCTGTGTTTCACAGAGCTTGCACTGGGATCATTCCCATTAAGCTCACAGTGTTTAACCCCTAAAGAGTAGAATTTTCTTTAGTTTCCTCCCCTGTTTCTGGGTGCTGGGCAATTTTAACTCCTGTTTTTGCCCTGAGGTATCCTGGTGTGAGACCTGGAAGCCATCTGCAAAAGGGAGATCCCAAAACTGCCTTAGAAGCAGCAGATACATGGAAATTACTATGTGGGGTTGTTAACAAATTAAGAAATAAGCCCATGTTGAGCAGCAGAGCTGGAATTTGTCTCTGCAGCTGCCACCACTGCTGATCCCTGGGGTGAGCAGGTTCCAGGAGCCACCCTGACCCCGTGTCCCAGCATCAGACACAGAAAGCTCCCTGTGCTCTTCCGTGTGACAGCAGCAGTCATTTACAGGAAACACTCCCAGACACCAGAGCCTGACCTCTGGGTTTAGCTCTGCACTTGAAGTGTATTCTGGCCCCACTTAAACAACTTTAAACACAAACACTCCCACACTGGGCAGGGAGCACCTGCAGAGCTTTGCAAAACCGCTGGGCTCTGGGTCCTCCTCGCTGTGGGGAGCCCTGGACCAACCCTTCAAAGGCACCAAAGGTCACCCCAGTGTCAAAGAACTGAACTTGGGGACCCCCAAACTCCAGCTTCCCAGATGTTCCCCTCCTCAGCAAGCCCAGGAGGTGGAGCAGAGTCACAGGGCCGGGGAGGTGCCCCTCTGGGTTATTTTGTCGGTCTTAGAGCTTAAATTCCTGCAGCTGAGGGCCCAGCACTTTTAAGAGGAGGTTTGCAAGAGTAAGATAATGCACCCCTTGAGGAGATCTCCTCATTTCCTCTTTGGAGCTGTGCTGCTGGTACCAGGATGGCCCAGTGGAAGCTGACACAGGCTGCAGGTGAGGTAAGAAGTGTCTCTGCCATGGGGCAGACCATCCCTGCTCTTTATCTTGTGGCAGCAGCACCCTCTGGACAGCAGTGTGCTGTGACACATGTGGCAGGTTTGGGAGGATAAGGCTGATCTGCTGGTTTGCTTCTTAATGTGAAGAGGAGCTGGTGCTCAGTCAGGGAAAAACCTGTGTGTGATGTGTTCAACTTGTAACCCTTACCGCAGGAAAGGCCTTTTCTGGCTTTGTTGTGTTTTGCCTGGAGGATATTTAGCCACCAGTGTGTTTTATCCCATTTTGGCACTGCCAAGGGCTGTCTGAACTGGGAACTGGCAACAGACACGTCACCAGAGTTTTACCCAGTGCTCCAGAAAGGTGGATTTGGGCAAAACAATACTTAGGAATTAACTTCTGCTGGCTGGTTCTGACCCTGGGAAGGTGCAGTAGAGATTTGGGTTCCTTTAGGGTGTGTTGGACTTCACCTGTAGCCTCTGGTTTGGGGCTGAGTGTGGAGGGATCAACACCCCCTGCTTTCCCTGGGACCAGGGTGAGAGGGGGAGGCTCTCATCCCATCCTCTTTGTAATGTGGATGAAATTTGGACAAAGTTGTTTTTTGGAGAATAGTCTTTGGGACATGAAGACAATCACCTGTGTTCCAAGGTTGCTCCAGGTGAGTCAGAGCCTGTTTTATTTTCTAGTTACCTGTGCACAAAGCTGCTGCTAACCACGTTTGCTACAGCTGGAAAAGCATCCACACAGGCAAAGGGCCCCTTTGTACGTCCACTGACCCAGAAGCTAGGCACACTAGGAAATTAAATTGATTTTTTTCCATTTGCATATGTAAGGGATGGAATTAGTACATCTTACTCCTCAATCCCCATTGTGGTTTGTGTCTTGGAAATTCTGTTGCCTTGGTATGTGATGTCTTTTGGGCTCTGGATGGGAAAGCAATGGTTTTCCAAAACTGCTGTGCAGGGATTTTTATTTTTCCCTTTCATGTTTTCTTTCAAACACTTCTCTTACACCAAACCCACAGAGAGAGTTCCAGGCAGCGTCCACCCATATGAAACCAGACATTTTTTCCATAATCTTTTTATAGATTTGATAATATTTAACTCAGCATGTATTAAAAATGTATGGAGTACATAAAATTCATTATAAATGTCACCAAACGGGCCAATGGCTTTTTAATATCACTGCCACAAGACTGCATTTTAACCTATTTCCTGTCTGGATCCATTCCAGTGGCAATTCCAGGAGGGGAATATATTTAGTCTATATTTACTTAGTCTGTTTAACTTTCAGTTAGTGTCTTTGGCTGATCCCGTGGCCGTGCTATTTTGGGATGATTTATACAATATTTACATTAAATTCTGCTAATATTTCCTTGCCTCTTGAAGTCAGATTACACTATTTACATCTCAAAGGCCCAAGCTGGAGGAATAAGCAGCTGTTCCAGGCACCAGAGAGAATTTAGTGTAGGGGAGGCTGCCAGCAATGAGACCATGAGGCTGAAATACTCGTGGAGGAATTATTTAGGATTGGACCAGTCCTCCATGGAGGAAGGGGAAATCATGGAATGGTTTGGGTTGGAAGGGACTTTAAAGACTGTCTAGTTCCAAACCCCCTGCCATGGGCAGGGACACCTTCCTCTATCCCAGGCTGCTCCCAGCCCTGTCCAACCTGGCCTTGGACACTTCCAGGGATGGGGCAGCCACAGCTTCTCTGGGAAACCACATCCAAGTGTGAAGTCGTTCCCCTCAAAGGGAAGAATTTCACCCCAGTATCTAAGCAAATCTGTCCCTTTTCAGCTTGAAGCCATTCCCCTTGTCCTGTCACTACACCCCGTTGTCCCAAGCCCCTCCCCAGCTCTTTTGGAAGCCCTTTAGGCACTGGAAGGGGCTCTGAGATCTCTCTGGAGCCTTTTCTTCTCCTGGCTCAACAACCCCAGCTCTTTCAGCCTGTCTTCACAGGAGAGAAGCTCCAGCCCTCTGAGCATCCTTATGGCCTCCTCTGGACTTGTTCCAGCTGATCCATGTCTGTAGATCCGAGGGAATTCCCTTCGTGTCTCCAGTGGTGGAGCAAAGCCCTCAGCTGAAGGGAATGAGGTGGCTCTCTCGCTCTGGCCTCTGTGTGGTGTGGCAGGAGAAGCAGGGCAATGGTCCTGAGCTGTGTCATTGAGCTGTTTACAAAGCTGAGAGAAACCTTCAAATCAAAGGTTGGATGCTGAGGTTGTATTCCTTACAGCGAAAAAAGAGTAAATTTTGGATTTACAACAAAAATTAGGACAAAATAGATTCAGCATCACTTAATTTAACTGCAAACATGCATCACAGTTGGAGGGGAGAACATTCCTCTCTGCATGAAGGGAAATTTACCTTCAGGATTGACCTGTGCAGTAAGGAAGCAGGAACGGGATGAGATCAAAGTGCACAGAGCCAGCCACCCTCAATCCCAACAATATTTGGCAGAACAAATAATTCTCCTGCATTGAAGGCACAATGTAATTTAGTGGTCCAGGGAAAAAATCCAAACTGTGAAAATATTTGACAGCTACTGTTATCTAGAGGGGGACAAGAAACCAAATTAGCTGGAATTTTGGGCTATAATTATTCTCAGAGGAATCTACAGACTTTTTAAGTATAGGGGATGGTTCCAACAGACATTCCTAATGGCTTGAAACTCTGGAAGCAAATCTTGCTCTGAAAGCCAGTGAAACTTTAGGATGAACAAATATTTTTTTTCTTTTTACTCAATTTAGTTCTCATTTTCAAGTTCATGAATTGTCTACAGTTCATGAACAAAATGTTTCAAGTCTTATATCCTCACTAATCCACTCTAACACTGGGCTGAAGGACATTCATTGTGCTTTAAAAATGTCTTGTTTGCAGAGTTACTCACTTCAATACTAAGAAAAACTTCATCAGTAGTAAGAAAAACGTACCTGTGGATAAATAATCTGTCATCCAGAGGGATTTTGTTGGCCTTGGAACAGATCAAATGACATACAAAAAAAGCAGAGCCAAAGTGAGAATTGAAGCAGAAATTCCTGTGATTCAGAATGATCACGAAATAGAAAGTCTTTCTGGTTTGGACACCACAAAGCAAAGCACAAGGCAGACAGATAAAACACCTCTGACTCCTCCAGTTCATTGCCATGAAATATTCTGAACCACGGGGGTGGGAGGAAAAAAAAAAGAGTTCAACTGAATCATTTCTGTTTTCTAGGAACAAGGGGATGAGATGGCTAAAGAGCATTTTTAGCTCAGATGAATAAATAAATCAATCAGACCAGGGTATGGGATGATGGAACTTTTAACCACTGCAGGTGTGAGGAGGTAACAGAGTGTTAACCAAGTAATTCCTAAAAGCTTTTGCTGACTCAGTCACTGATAATCCCAGTCTGGGGTACTCGGGCTGATTTATGGGCACTAAAATGGTGATGTGAGTTAAATCATCTAAATTGCACCCGCTCCGTAACCCCTCTGAATTCCCAGGGTGTGTTTACATTACCCATCACACAGGGCACCAAACAGGTGCCAGATTACCTCGCCAGAAGTTTAATTTTCCCTAAAAGGCCACAGAGATGATGTGCAGTGTGAAAAGGAGCATCAGTCCCTGAGTATGACACGAGGACAGCCGTGGCAGGGGTTTTCTCCGAGGGCAGACACAGACACACCTCTGGGACCAACCCTCTGCCAGGGCAGCACTGCCCATTCAGGACATCTGACACCATCTTTTTAGTCCACACGTGATTCAAATCCTTAAAAAAACCCAGAAACTATTAAGTGTTATTATATTTAATTTTTTAGATGTTTTTTGCACTGATCATATTGTACATGTACTTCATGCTCAGCCTCAAAGAGGGGTAACCACCGGTTCAAATCACTAAAACAATCTAAAAATCAGTGGAGTTCAGAGTTTTGGGGATGATTTGGAAAGACAAAATCAGAGGGAACTGTGCCTGTAAGTCCTGTGTGTGCTGATCTCAGTGCATGTTTAGATTTTTAGCACCAGTTAACCATAGCATAATGGAACACAAGTTCATGTTTTTAGTCTCTTTACTAGTGTTTTCTATGTGATGTTCATATAGTTGAAGGCAGTTATTGAGCTCTAAGTAGGAACATCTGGGAAGAAAATAATTTTCCATGTACATTGAGGTGTGCTGGGCAACAGCAGTGTTTGGGAGGGACAGAGTGGAAAATTGCACAGGTCTGGCTAAAACACACTCAGTCCCCTCAGGTGAGGGCAGCTCTGGGTGCAGCTCCTGGAGGGCAGAGAGTTTCATTCCTGCAGGTCCTGGCTGCCTGGGGAGACACCTCTCCATCCTGGTGGGCTGTTTCCACTTCCCCACATCCTCTTCCCTCCTGGTGATGGCTCCTTGGCTTTTCCCTGCCCCAAGCTGTGGCTCCTTTTGCTGTCGTTTTTCTGCCCAGCCCGAGGAGAGAACAGGGACAGAGACACAGAGGGATGCTGCTGCTTCACCTGCATCCTGGAGATGCTGCTCTTCCTCCAGTGGGCTTTTGGGTTGCTTCAAATTCTCACATTTCTTCTGTCTTGTTTTGATTAGTTTCATCCAACTGGTTGAAAACAAAGTTAAGGCAATGACTGCTCTAAATTAGGTGTGCACTTTGTCTGAACTCAGTGTCTTACAAACACTGTCCTCATGACATAAACCTGTAACTTCAGTGTTACAGAAATCACCAGAAAACTCAGATTTGATTTAGAAATTACTTTTAAAAATGAGAAATGTTCATTTTTTTGTAGTCTAAACCTTTTTCAACTAGTCAAATACTTCTATTTTTTTTTTT
>VWZT01006091.1:49431-64993 GCA_013397055.1 Pachycephala philippinensis | reverse complement strand
TTTTTTTTTTTAATTTCCTGTCAGACCAGCCCTAATGAATAAATCCAGATTGAAAATTGGGAAATGTTTTTCCTGAAGACGTAAGGTTAAACTAAAGCCAAGGAGACACTGGCTGTAGGCCTGGTGTTTAGAACACCAGCCTTTTGTTTATTATGACCATCACACAAAACTTTGTTTTCCATCTGGTTGTCACATTCTTTCTCCTAAGACTGGGTATCCCACCAATGTTCTTCTTCCTGAACCATCCTTCCCAAGCAATTTCACAGCACTTCACCACTTTTCCCATCTGTCTGAAATCCTCCCATGATAGCAAAATAGCATTCCCTTTGTCTTCAGCAGACTTAGCAGTGGGCAAGCCCACAGACCTAATCCAAAGCCCGTTGTATGAATATCAGAAGGGATGAGGATGGTTCTCAAACGTGTATTTTGTTGGATATCACTTTGACATGTGAGATGTAATGGCTGTGAGAGAAACAGACTTTAATCTCTTTGGCCAGCAGGAATTGAGCATGTGCCTTTTAAAATTGCCCCCCTCCTAGGAACACATGTAAGCTTGCAAGTCAGGAAATAATAGAGAGACAATTATTCATCCGAGTATTAATACTCCTTCTGATATTATTGTTTGTATTTTTGCAGAGCACAGCTTACTTTGGAGCAGGCAGCGTTTGGAAGCTCTCCATCCCCAGATCTGATATCCAAAACAGGAAGCGGATTTGACAGGCACATGCAACACTATAGGCAAACACAAAGCACCACCGTAAAGGGCTGGCTCTGGACCAGCTTTGTATGTGGTGTTGAAACATTTGGTGTTCTGCTTAAGGTTTCTGTGAGGAAACATCTGTGAGATCCTGCTGCAGATAACACGAAATGTTTGATCAATCCTTGTTCACCTCGAGAGGCACTGGGCAAGGCTTCACTGGGGAATGGAAATGTGCCTTGTGTTGGGGTAGCTGGGGTGACCTGAGGCTTGCAGGGCTGTTTGCATCCCCTTGCTGGGGGTCCTCTCACCATTTGCTTCATCCATCTCCTCTCCACTGGCTGTCACAAATATCTAAACAGGATTTTTGTTTTAAAGAACCTTTTACACCCTCTTTATCCCATGCAGATCAATGGATTATTTAGCTGACTGACTGAAGCAGAAACCATTGAAATGGTTTCTAGCCGACTGGCAAATACATTCTGGCTCTCTTTAACAGAGAAAGCCAAACAAAAATAGAAGGATGAAATTTAGTGCAAAAAAACCCCCAAGGACTACTCAGTGCAAACCCTGCTCACACTGCAGGTTCTCCTTCTCCTGGTAAACACCCCAGAGCAGAGCTTGGTACTGCTTGGCCCTCCTGTGGCATTGCTCCAGCAACCTCTCAGTGATTAAAATAAGGCTCCTATCCCCAGGTAGAGTCAAACAGCCCTCGGCACCAGCCTGTGCATCACCAGGAGTTCAGGCTGCCACAGTGCTGTAAAGGAAACTGAAGCTCACAAAACCTTTCTTTTTTCTTTCCCCCAACACAATTCAATAGAGAAGTGACAGGTTTTCCTCCCTCTGAAAATCTGTGCTAATGGACACTCTTGGTTTGGTTTTCCTCTTCCCTGATGCTGGGCCACACAGGACCAAAAGAGCACAGTGTATTTATTCCAAATGCCACCACGCTGCCATTGAAGCTGAGAATTGACAATGTGGCAGCACAGAAATATCTCCAGTATTTAATTAATGTTTCCTTAAGCAGCAGGCCAAGGATTTCCAAAAGAAGATTATGTGGTTTGTCCCCTCCTGTAATAAGAAGAAAACAAATCTGTTGGGCATGATGCTCTCCCCGTACTGACTTGACACCTTCTCTATAATTATCCCTGTCTGTGGCTGCAAACGCCCCTGGAGCAGGTGACTTATCTTGCCTTAAACATTGTCACTTAGCAACTGAGGTCAAAAATGCAGAGATTGGTGGTCCTGAAGAGCAGTCACTGCTCCTGAACACATGTAATGTGTTCTCTTCTACCTTCCATGGCATCACTTGTTTTTCTCAAATACTTGGAACAGCAACCAGTGAGAGCTGAACAGCTGGGAGAAACAGAGGAATGTTCTTGGCAGCAAAAACTTCTGCTTCAGGAGCCAGGTATGGTCCTTGCAATGGTCTGTGTTGCTCCCATGTTGCCTGGAAGGTCTCTCCTGTGAGCATGAGCCCTTTCCATCTCTATTCCATGTGCTGTTCTGTGATTCCCAAAAGCCTGTTCCCATTCCAGCACCAAAGCAAAGCACAGCTGAGGGGTTTGCAGGAGCACACGTGGAGCTTCCCAGCCAAGCTGGGTACCTGTGTCCACAAACGAAGTGCTGGTGTTTGCACAACTGGCGTTTAGTAAAACTGCCCTAAGGACATTTTGGTAACAGGTTCCAGCCTTAGTTTAGCACAACTGTGCTGCTAAAGAGAAGGTCAGAGCACCACACCAGGAGGAACTTTTGCTGTTTCCTTACTGTGCCCATTCCATGTCACTTTTTGGAGACATTCTTGTTTATCTCATGTCTCTCAATCTCATGTTGCCTTAGCAACAGTCAGACTGTGAATGCATAAAGGAACTGCAATTTAACCACATTTGCACCTTGTTTTTCCCCTACAGAACTTGTAGAGGTACACAAGCAACACCTTTCCTCGTGTGGTATTGAGAGAGATTTAGAACCTTACAAACTACATGAGTCAAAAAGGCAGCAAAATTTGGAGGGGATGTCTGTCCCAGCGGCCATGGCTTTTTTAGGTGTAAATTAGGGAGTTCAGGTTGCAAAGGCTTTGGGGGCAGGAGTTGCTTTGTGTGGGCATTGCACAGCACACTGTGAGGTCTGAGCAGTATCAGAAAATGGAGGTGAAGTCTAATTGCTGCACTTTTCTTCTGTATCAGCAAATGGCTCTTTTCCCCAACAGTCAATTAAGTCAGCATAGGAAGAAGAAAGTTTCACTTGGCCATGAATCACCTCTGGACTCCACGTCCCGCGTTGAAGTGCCGTGTACAAACCCAATGACAAATGTTCCCAACACCAGTGCTCTCCTGTGCAGGCTCCAGCACCGGCCACTCACTGCTCCAGGCTCTCCTAAAAAGCCAAATTCTTGGGCTGTGATAAACGGGTAGGGCTGGAACGAGCTCCCAGGATTTAATAACGAGAGTTGGACTTCGCATGTGGCCTGCCCTCAGAGGCTGAAAATGAACACGCCAAACTGCAGGGATTTCATGAGAGCCTTTGCCAAGTAATCCTGGTTTGTCCCTCACATCATTCCTAACATGTTTCAGGTTGAGGGAGAGTACAATACAGCACCAGAATGAAAACACAGTTTTTCTTTTCCCCGAGAGGCTGGCTCACCTGAGCAGGGAATGAGAAAACGTGGAATTCCTCTCTTTGTGCCAAGAAGCAAGCTGGGCAGTCAGTGTGGTTGGAAGCCAAAGCTGATGAGAACTGATTGTGTGATTCGAGGGAAGAATTCCTCTGGGGAGGTATTTAGCCCTGCAAAGAAACTCGGGACAAGCAGGATGTTCCCGTAAGCAGGAAGGAATGGGGAACTACGCAAGGCATGAACGCCTCTGGTCACGAGCCATCAAATGATGCAGGACCAGAGGAGCAGAACAAAAGTGGCTCAGCTGCAATTGTGATGCCCCGAGCCTGCAAGGCAACAGAAACAGGGGGAGAAATTCTGCCATTTAAATTCCAGTGTGCTTCAAAAGGAGTTACATCAGTGCATGGATTTTCTGTGTTATCCCTTTTGATTCCCTTGTGCAGAGCAAAATTAAGGATTAATCAGCTCCAGAGTGAAAATATGGTGTGTCTGCAAATGGGCATCCTGAAGGCTGATTTGGCCTGTCTGTAAGGAATGAGGGTGAACAGAATCCTTTAGGGAGTCGGGGCTCAGTGTCCTTTTGGCCATGTTTCTTGGCCCTTCCGCTCTTGGTCTCCACCACACTCATGGAGTTTGTATATTCAGTCCCTGTGCCTCTCATTTGCCGCTCCAAATGCCATTATAGTCCCATGTCGACAGAAAAGCAGATGTCACACTGGAAAATAATGTGTACATTACATTATGTATTAACCTATCCTGTTAATGTGTTGTAAAGTCAGTTTAGGCAGATATAACAGAGCAGGTAAGCATGTGTGCTCCTCATCACCCTAAAACTCAGTGAGGCCACACGATGAACTAGACAAAGCAAAGCTTCTCTTTAGCACTGGTTCCTTATCTCTTGTATATGCTGTGAACAAACTTAATCCAAATTCCATTTCTGCTCTGTGTTGGGGTTTGAATTTGGGTTGTGGAATATTACACATACCTCTTTGTTCTCTTCCTCTTCTTGTTCCTGGTCTTCAGAATGAGATAGTATTTGGGGAATTCAGGCCTTTGCCACATTTTTGGGGTTTTGTTTGCATTTTGGTTTGTTTTTTTAAAAATTCTTTTACATGTGATGCTTCAAAAATATTCCAAGATCAGGAATCTGTAGGCAGAAGAGATTGCCAGCATTGACTCTGCTGAGCTTGCCAAGCAGAAAGTAGTGCTGAAAAATGTACAGTTTCATAATTTTCCATCTATTCTATTGAATAATTAACTTGAAATCTCTCTTATGTCTACCACCCAGAAATGTAACTGCAGTAATAAAAAAAAAGTGGGGGGGGAAAGCACCACTGTGATATAAACCACAGCAAATTGCATGGCAGTAACCAAATGTGCAATAAAGTTGCTCCACTAAAGCTTTTATTCTGTCTTCCAAGGAAAGACTTAATCAGTCCTTGTGTTGTAACTCAGATAAAGGATGGGATAACCTTACAGATGGTGCAATTGGATACCTTTTTTTGATTTGTTTTATTTTGTTATAGCCAATATTGGATATGATTTAATGTATCTAATACCCCACATTTGTACTGCATTCCAGAAGCAGAGCCATGCTTTGGCATCCCACCTTCCAATCCCAGCATCACAAACCCAACCTTCCCAACTCTAGTCTTGTAGATAAGAACAAAAATGCCCTTCCCAACAGGCAGCAGATGTGGAATGCCACTTAGATCAAAAGGCAGGAGAAGCAGTGCAGGAGCTGCAGGGCTGGGGATCCATGGGACACCCTGCAGGAAGATGAGATAGGAAACAAAGTATGGGGTGATGGAGCTCTGAAATAAGAGGTGACTTTAACTGAGAATGATGATGGAATTAAAAGAACTCCCACATTTATCTGGCAATGCTGTTGATATTGGGAACGAGGTATTTTAATTCAGAGCCATCTCTCCATCATTCCACGAGCTCTGCTGGGCCTCTGTGAGACAGCCTTGAGCATGAACTTGACTCCTCTACTGCTTAGTTTTGATTGTGACTGTAGCATTTTATCTCTTTATGAAAATTGTTGTAATCAGAATGTCCTAGACCCTTTCCCTGCAGTTTGAAGGCAAACTGGGAATGTGGATTGCTGGTGCATTTTGAAGGGGAAATGCTCAGATAATAAGAGGTGAAAGGTTTGGAGGTAACAAGAGGTTGATATGAATGCAAATAAAATCTATTAACAAGAAGCTTCGGGTAAACTTTGACTTTTAGATAGTGAGAGAGGGATTGGTTTGTTTTTAACAGTACAGAGAAGCACATTTTCCTGATTTTCTCTTCTGCCCCAAATATAAAACATCTTTTATTGAAATCAGAGTGGTTATTGCATCACCAATGAAAGTAGAATTCAGTTAATAACCTTTGATGATCTCTATTTTAAATTAATCAATAGCACATGGAAAAACCCTGAAATACTGATTCCGTTTCTTCAGACACAAAACTGACCAAATGCCAGTTTAAAATAAAATACAAGAACTGGCATGTTTTGTAAGTCAACAATTTTTTATTGCCAATTTATTCCTTCAAGGTGTGGGGCTGTAAAGTTGGGATTGTTAATGGGATGGAGAAGCAGATTTCAGCTACCTCTTCATTGCAGTGGGTATTGCCAAGCTCATAATGCACTTACAGGGTGCTGCTTTCAATGAGGGGTAAGCTGTGCCAAAAAAAGCAACACTCATAAATTAGGTCATATATTAATGTTGTCCAATTGTTTCATGTACCAAGTTTACTGAGTATTTTCTTTAAGGGTAGAAAGTAACCATGGGTATATTGTACAGACTATTCTTCAAAACAAGTTTCCAAAAATAATAAACGCAGGAAAGCAAGTTCATATCAGTTATTAAAAACCCAGCTAATAGAATTTAAAGTAAGTAAAGTAAAAATTTTTTTGTAATAGAACAACGGAAAAAGTTATCCTTCTTTTCCAGGAGAGCTTTCCATCCTGCACTCGTGTACAAGAACGTAAGAATGCTACAGTTTCAGCAGGATAAATGAAGTTACATATGATAGACTAAAATTTAAACCATGCATATTTTATGAGTAAAAAGAAACCATTTATGAAAAACGAAGTCCACTGCTGGTGAGGGTGAGGTGCAAGGAGTGTCCCTGTGCCATCAGCAATTGTTGATGTTGCTTCAAAAAGGGGGAAGGAGCTCACAGGGAGCTGTTCCTGTTTCCCTGCCCTTCAGTTCTCAGATGGAAAGCACAAACTGTGTCCATCGATTGCTTTGCAGGTACATTTACTGTATACATTTCCAATCATCAAACCAACGGCTGGGATTTGCTTTCTGTCCAATAATCCTCATTTTCTCTGAAATGGGAACTATTGATCCCTTATGTTTCACTTTAATCCAGACTCTTTATTGCTGAACAAGTACTTTGAAATGTAGCTGTAAGATCATCCTTTCTAAATTAGAGTTTCTCTGCTTGGTTTCTTTCCTGATACAAATAACTAGTCAGAGCAGAACTGTTCTTCACATTGAAAACAAACAAAAAAACCCTGATTTTTATAATTAATGCTCAAAAGTCTAGTTCTTGAGTTTAAGATGAATGCACATAGTCTCTATGCAATGTGTCCTTCAATGCTTAATAGGCCATGTAAAGAGACTTTAAAGAACATTCTAAGTAGAAACCCAAGCATTGCAGAGGTCTGCATGATCCACCTAAATTAACTCAAATGCTTTTGAGGAACGGCTACAGTGCTAAATGTTCTGAATTTCCACCTATTCATCCCATACCAGCTGAGCTCAGAGCAAACCAGGCCGGACACTGGGGACAGTAGAGGTACAACACCACAAGAATTCTGGTTTATATCGTTAGCAATACTCAGGACAGGATTAACTGGCAAGGCAGGACACAAGTAACTTGATCTAGTGATATTGGTACTGTTGCCTCACTCAGCAGCAAATCCTCTTTCTGTCATATTAATTATTTACTGAAACCATTTGCTACTTAAACTGTGAAAGCCGAAATGCATCTGTGAATTTTCCTTTTAATCTTTGGCTAAGGATTTTGTAGTTGATAATCCAGCAGAGAGTGTACGGTGGGTCTGTGATTTCTGTTGCCAAATGTATCTGTGAATGAACTTTGCAGCTCTGAAAACACAGAGCTCTTTACGATTATTTGCCAAAAAAGCAATTACAAGCTGTTTGGAGGCTGGTACTTGTGTGCTGTCTCCTTTTATGTTATTGTTAGCTTTAAAGGGAATTAATCACAGGGTGAAACGGAGCTCCCATCCAGAGTTCAGTCAGAATGCTGGAACATGTTTGCACCCCTCAGCACAGGGATGGAAATGTTCAGTTGAAGCAATGCAGGTGGTCAGACCGTGCCCTGGATCACACCAATTCCCAGGGCTTCCCCCAGCCCTGGGCAGCTGCCTGCTGCTCCCACACAGAAATGGGAATTAGTCCAGGGACTGTGCCTTAATTACAGTATGTCCAAGGGGAGTTTGCCTCTGTGGAGTGTCAGTGCTGCAGAGGAATGAGCCCTTCTGAAGTCCCCAGCGTGAGCGAGGCAGTTAAGGAGCGACACTCTGCAGGCTCCACACACTCATGTTTCTCTGTTCCAGCTCCAGGTTATTGCTGCTCTCGGTGGAATTTAATTCAGTCTATGTGAAGGCTGAGTGATAGTTAACTTTGCATTCTGCACCTAAAATCTTGTTGGAAAGACTGCAGACTGGCTGGTGCTGGCTGTAGGAAGAACTATTTCATAATGGGAGCACAGATGTCCTCAGCAAAAATTAATAAAGCTCATCAAAACTTCCTTTGCTGCCCAGCAAAAAACACTACCAGAGATACAGAAAAGCACATTTTTAAATGGAAGAGAAACCAAAGTATCTTGTATCATGTAAGCAAAGGTGTCTTTTTTCCACATGGAACTGTTTCTTATCATGAAAGATTGTTTCATGCTCTACTAATTATTTTCAGTAGTAATAACAGCAAGGGGAATCATGAATGCGTTGCACTTCCAGGAGGGCTTTATGAGAGGCTTCAAGCCTTTTTTTCCTTGACAGCCCTGTCCTCTCTTTCACTTGGGCCTTTCCATTTGGTTCAGTGGAGGCTGCAGGTCTCCAGCTCGGCGCAGAAGGACCCTCCTGGGTGAAGGGCAGCTGTCTGTCTGTCCTAACAAACACAAGTCTTTTATCTGGACACTCCAGCCTGATGTGTTTTGGCTCTGTCCAGGCAAAGAGTTAATCCTCATTCTACAGAAACCATTAGGAAGTTGAAAAATACGACAGTGAAGTAACAGCAAAATACAGCACATGAGGAGGATGAGAAGGAACATTGTATTTTCCAATGGTTTTTTTCTGTTGTTGCAGCAGAAGAGGAAAGGTGATAAACTCCTGATCAGTCCCTTTTGTGCCTGCACCTGAGCACTGCAGCATTAGTGAGGAGGAAGGACAGGCAGACACCTGAACTGATGAGACACCAGATGTGAGAAAGCGCGGAGCGAAAGAACAGCCAAAACGGTGAGAAAGAAATGAAGCAGTTTTGTTCTTTTTTTAACTTTTAATGAGGCTGGTGTTAATACACTGGGGCCTCATTAGCAGCTTACAGACGGCGCTGAGGCTGGCCATCTCAAAGCAGCAGCCCTGCCTTTGTTCTTGGTGGACACTTTGAGGGATGTGGTACGGCAGCACCAGGCACAGCCAGCCCGTGGCACTGGTGACATCTAGAGGACTCCAGCTCTCGGCACCAGGCACAGCTCCGTGCAGGGGAAGGAAGGATGGGCTTCCCGGCCATGGGGCATCTCCATGGACAGCTGAGCTCACCTCAGAGTGATGTGGCAGAGGAGAACATTAAAAACCTCTCCGTGTGCACATGTAACTGCCCCTGAGGAGAAGCTCCGCTGTAGTTTCAGATTTCATTAACTCAGGGTGTAAACTGCACTGCTGCAAGCAGGGAATAGACCAAGACCTGCTCCTTCCCTGCTGTGATTGACTTATCAGGAGCCTGTGTCTGGGGAAGCGCTGACACTGTCCCCAGAGCCGGGGCAGAGTGACGGTGTGTGACACAGAGCAGCTGCTGTGCTCTGGGAGCATTTCCCCCGTTCCCCTCCCAGTCACTGATGGTATCTTGCCCTGGAAGCAGTGCACAAATAATCAGAATTATGACTACAACTGCAGCTACAGTGCATCGATGCCTCTATTTCCTGCAGTCCGAATGACAGGCAGGTGTCAGGCAACACGAAAAATACACAGAGAAGGTGGAAGTGGGAGCTCCAACAGCTCTGCAGGGCTGCTGCTTCCCAGCTTTGTGGGAATGGCACTGCAGTACCTTCCTGAGAGCCTGGGTTTGCTCAGCCTCCGTGGTCCTGGCAGCTCCGACTCTCCCTTGGCTCTGGAGAGTGTTGGCACAGAGGTTCAGTGGCAGAGCTGCCAGGCTGCTCCAGGGCTTGCTGGCAGTGGGGACACCAGCCTTCCCCACGTCCCCTGTCCTGCACAGCCAGTGGTGCTTTCATGTTCTGTGCTTTTTTTTTACCAAGAAAGTAGATCCCTTGTTTCTCTAACGTTTTCTCCTTTAAAGCTGCATGAGAACAGTGAAGACTAGCAGGCAAAGTCAGCCTGACCCAGTGCTTCAATGGCAAATAATAAACTGCAGCGCTCAGAGAAATGATGAAATCTCTACTGGTAGAATTTAACAACCTACTTACACTGGAGCCAACCAGGACAGATTTATAAAGCTGTAAAATAAGCTAATTCTGTTTTAAATTATTTCAGAACCTGAACAGCACAAGCTGTCTTTAAAATCAAAGGGCAAATTTGACATTAAAAAATGAGATTATACATTGTGGCCAAAATTAAATGCTGTTGACCCAATCATATAACAAGTATTTGTGAGGAATAGCAGGCACAAGGATTTCTGGGATTGTTTCCACTCAAAGAGAAAATTGATGGTAGTCTCCATTTCTCTCAAGCCTCCAGTCCATGCTATTCTAAAAGTCCTCTTCCACATGACATCCTCCCATGCCCACAACACCTCCCTGCTACTTGTTTGCCATTTCTCTTGCTCACAAAATGCTGTGGGACCATCAGTGCCCAAATCAGCTGGGTCCTTGTTTGCGGAGTGTTTCTCAGAAAACCCCTGGGGCTGCAGAGTCAGGCTTGGGACTTGCCACACTTCAGGTTTTAGTCACTCAGCCCAGAGGTCTGTAATTGCTCCATCCCTAAGGCTGACAGAGCAGCGTGTAGCCCTGATACCCACTTCAGTTCAGCCTTGTGTTAATTCCGTGAATAAGAGCAGTGACATACGATCCGGGGTTTGCAGCACGGAGCCTTTAACCAAAGCAGGATGCTGGCTGAACTCCAGGACATACAGTTGTTCTCTGCTCATTGCACTAAACATGCACTTATGTTATCCAAATTGTACATCTGAGTAAGAGTTTGCTACTTCAACCGAAACGCTTTGCTCAGATCTTACTTGCTTTTTCCAAAAGGTTGTGTGATGTTTTCAGACACTGATTCAGAAATGAGTGTTCGTGTCGCACTGCTTTAATTAGTCACATGGACCGAGGAACGCGCTCGCAGTGAAGCAACGCGGGCTGGCTGCAACCTTCTCCTTCAGCAAGGCAACTCGTGCTCCTTCAGGATACGAGGACAGCCGCGGAGTTGGAAGGACTGTTTCACAGGGAACATGGTCATTGCCAACCGAGTTTTCCGAGTGCTCGCCCTTGCCGCTGGCCGGTGCTGTCTGGGTCCCTTATCGCCGCGATGTGAGCGCTGCTATTGCAGCATCGCCCGCCCCGGCTCTCGCTCCTGCCGCAGGCGCTATCTCAGTGCGTGAAACCACACGGGCTTGTTTTTTCCTACCCGGCTTGATAAGAGCCAACAGATGTCAGTGCAGCCTGAACAACACGGGGCCGTGCTCTGCTCGGGGCTCTGCTCCCGCAGGAGCATCCCCGGGTGGGAGTTCCGCCGTCGGAGGGCTGCGGGTGCCCGGGCGAGGGGGAGAGCGGCGCCCAGAACAGGAGCGGTGTGTTCGGGGAGGCTGCACAGGCTCGCACAGCTAAAAATACCCGCCCAAGTATTTTTAAAAACACATTCGAGGGTCCTTATAAACACACGGACTTTTGTTGACAGAACAAGACTGCTCATTTCTGTTGTGTATTATCCTTGAAAACCTGCTCTGTTTGTGCAGGGAGTCCCATGACAACCTCGGCTTGCTGAGGGTGCCACAATGATCTCAACAACAAATATGTCCCTTTATCTGCTGGAGAGGGACAGAGGGGAAGCAGGAAGTATCTGCAGGCTGTAGAGAAAGCAGTTAAGAAATGGAAATAAGCTGCTTTATCAAAATATTGCTTTGCTGTTTTCAAAAGTGTAATCCCAGTGGCTTTCCAGCCCAGCTCAGGGCACCTCTTCTGTGGCAAGTTAATGCCAGATTTGTGTGTAAAGCCCACTAAAATCAGTGGAATTGGCTCAGTCATCTGGTTAAGTGATGTCTGAATGGAGGGAATTTGACAATGGGATTTACTCCTTTTTCCACCTGAAGCCATAAATACGTTTTCAGGTGACAGCTCTAGGACAGAGAATGCCGCTCTAGGGAACCTCACACGTGGTCTGTTAGTGGGGGGGAAAAAAAGTGAAAGGATTTTGATATCCCTGAAAGAAAACTGGGGCGTGAAGCCACAAACCGAGATAGTCAGGGGAAAACCAACCATTAAGATAGCCAAGGGGAAAGGTAGCAAGTTTTATTGTATTTGAGAGTGAAAATTTTGTACTTTGGAGCTTGGATGGTGATACTGTGCCTGGTCTTCTATCCCTCACTGCATTGTCAGGACCAGAGAGAGGACAAATGCTGGATATGGGGATGAAAGATCTCATGGAAATCACCGTGGGATAACTCACAGCTCCATAAAATTAATCAGGATATTAATAAGTTGGATGCTTATCTATTCAGCTGCACACCACACACAGTGAAGTGCAGAGCTTTGCTCCTGGAGTCCAGGACTTCTCCCTGTGGCTGATGGGAACCAAGATGGACTGGAAGGGTCAGAACTGGCATTTAGAGCACATCATCCCCTCCCCCAGCTGTATCTACACGCTCCAGTCTCTCCAAATAAACACTTTGCCTTTTTCGTACATGGAATGGACTTGAATATCCTAGATGGAGGTGGCTTTGCTCAGCCCACGCCCCGTGAGCCCAGGAATGGTCTGAAAGCTGAAAGCTGAAAGCTGCTGTGCAGGAGCAGCAACAGTGTTTGTTGACCATGTCTCCAGACACTTTGCTGTGCCTAGAAGCACCGATACCTCTTGTCATTTTATATCTGAAATACAGTTCAAATGGAGCCAATTCTACCTATCGTGCCTTATCTGTGTCTTATCATGATGTTTACTTTGCAGATGAGCCACCTTTTAGATTAGGAGATGTGATGAGGCCAGTGACGGTGGCTTTGTGGTTATAGGTATCAGGGGCTCTTGGTTTTCAGATTTCTTCAAAAAGAAGACAGAAATTTAACAGTTTAGATTGAGAGTTAAACAAGGATTTAGGAATCCATGATTGAAATTAGGCACTTAGTCACCATTTTAGATCCAAACTACAATATAGGAAACAGAGAAATGACAGCAAAATGAGAGTTAAGTGAAGGAAAGCACCAAAAGCAAAGACCAGATAGAACCTGCTTCAATTAAAATTAATGGAAAACTCTCACAGTCTGTAGTGTGTGTTCAGTCATATAAACACAGAACAAATCCCACAAATGTAGATTCCTCTCCTTATGCCCTAAAAGCCTTGTTTGTAACTGGGGGGCAGGATTTATTTTCAGGGGTGCTCAGCACCCTTTGTTGCTCCAGCCAGACTGTGCACAGCAGTCCCAGGGCCCATTTCAAGAGCTAAGCTTTTACCCAGATGTCTTTAAGCACCGTGCCAGGCTACAGCCACCTACACTGGAAAAGCTGAGTGCAAACTGGGGCCTGGAGAGTGGCTGCCTGTGGGAGGGCAGTGCCAGCAGCAGGGCTGACACGTGCTGCTTTGCACCAAGAAATGAGGCTTGTACATATGGATCACTTACTCTAACAGGGGTGGGAGTTTGAGTTCAATCAATTATTTTCCCTCCCAAGGTATAAATAAATGCAAATTTTACTCATCTACACTTCTCTTGCTGTCAAATTTCCTGGTGTTGATCCAACTATTTTCGCTTATGTGTCCGTGTCTCTTCTTTTAACGTTGAAGTCTCACAGTTGTTGCCTCTTTTCTTTTCTTCCTTGGTATTTTTTGCATTCCCAAATGACCCACTGCTTTTTAACCTCTCCACTTCCCTTTCCCACCCCAGTTTCAGATGGTAGAAACAACTGAATAAAAATGCAGAGAGATCTGCAGCCCAGTGCTCAGGGAAGGACACCTCTCTACTCCCTTCCTCCCTCCTGTCAGGAAGAGGCAGATCTTGAAGGTAATTTCCTCTTCTATCTTTGAAAATGTGTGTGATTTCAGAAAGCTTTCAGTCTGTGTCATGAAGTCTTTACCCAGGTGAAACACGTGACTTTACCCTTGCTGTCACTTTTTGCCACTAGCTCGTGTGAAACAGGTGTAAGCAGGGAGGTGATGAACTGTGCCTGGCATTGTTCACAGCTGGAATTCGAGTAGCTACATCTGTGCTGTAACCACGGGCAGGGCCACAGCCAGGGCTACAGCAGGATGTGAAATTTCTGATTTCCTGAAACAAGTAATTTTTAAGTTTTATCAGTTATTCTAGGGGTTTGGAATAATAGGACGAGGGAAAGCTTGTCTTCCACTTTGGAGTCCTACTTCATTTTCAGATTTCTACTTCAGAGGATGGACATTACAGCCAAGGTAGGCTCGGTGCTCTTTGCAGAACTTGTCACCTGCACTGGCAGTTTTCAGAATAACCAAACCAAGACAGGCTGACCTTAAACTTGCTCTGAATTTCACCAGCAGGAAAACTCTGCTTGCCTACCCCCCAGAGCCAGGAGAACAAATTTATAGGCTGAATGTTCCTACTAGTTTGTCATTTTAGTTTTTGGGTTTGTTTGTTTTCTTCACAGTCCTCAGGAGAGTTCCCTTTCCTTTTTGCAGGTGGCACATGGAGAGATCCCCACAAACCAGCCTGTTTCAAAGAACTGTCCTGTCTGTAAGATTCATCTCATCTCAGTGCCTCTCCAAAAAGCACAGGAAGAGAAAGAAAACTATTAATAATCTTCTAGGCTGACCTTTACATTTTCTTGTTATATTACATTCTCAGGGGTGTGTTCATCAGAAGAACGAACTCTGGGTCCCAGAGGAAAAGGCATTACAACAGTGGAGACAGAGTGAGTCATGTGGGCATCTCGAGCCTGATGTGAGATGGATTAATTACTGCAACAGGCAGCAACTGCTGCCGAACCTTGGGCTAACAGTGATGTGCAAAGTGAACTTCCCTGCCGTGTAGTGATTTCATTCTCACACTCCCCAATTGCTGTAACAATTGCAGGAGATTTTGAAAGAGAAATTTGCATCAAGAAGACACCTAACTTGTGAGCAAGCACCGAGAGGAGAAATGGAGATTTCAGTGAGAACCACAGGGGCTATTTGCAGAGGACAGGCTACAGCACAGAGAGCTGGTGGGAAAGCTTCAACTCCAGAGTGCAGGATGTGTGGCCAGGCCCCAGAGAGCATTAGTCATCTCATAAGTGAATGCTCAGAGCTGGCCGGAGATGAGTAGAAAATACAGCATGACAAAGCTGGCAGTGCTATGCACAGATCATGCTGCCAGGGAAGGGGGTACGGCCCCAACCAGCATCATCACCCCAGGCCAGGTGAACGGAGAGAACTGAGGAGGTGAAGGTGAAGTTTGTTGCCAGAAAGCAGATGTGGTGCCTCCAGAGGAAGTTCATCAGTAACTTCTCCACTGGATGACGGCATTGGTAGAAAATAACAAGAAGTCACTGACAAATATGTGTGTGGCAGGAAGTGAATTAAAAATGGGGCATGAAAATGGCACAGGTCTTGGTGTCATGTCCTTCTTTCCACTGGGCTCAGATGTTGTGTGGAGGAGCTCAGGCGCGTAATGTCCAAGCTGGACACAGCTCTCTGTGGAGCAGGACCGCCCCAGCATCCTCACGATGGGATGTCGGCTCAGGTCCCGACCTGGCAAAAGCCGGGGTGAAACGTCAAACCAGCGCTAGCTCCGGTGCTTTGGGGTGCGGGGAATGGGAAGCGCTGACCCCGGGCTCTCCCCGCGGGGCAGGACGAGAGCCGGCAGACAGCCCGCAGGTCCCCGCCGGCCCCGGGCGCTGCGGG
>VWZT01006091.1:26355-48943 GCA_013397055.1 Pachycephala philippinensis | reverse complement strand
CGCGCACGTGGCGGCGGCGCCGGGCGGGGGCTCCGGGGGCTCGGCGAGGCTGCGGCAGCGCCGGGGAACGGGGCCGGGATTTGCCGTGCCCGGCCGAGGGTACCGGGGCTACCGGGACTGGGGGGGTCCGTGCCCGGCCGCGGGTGCCGCTGTGTTCGGTAGGAGCCGGTGGCCGGCTCGAGGGGAGGAACAGCCTCCGCACCCCCGTGAAGGTGATGCTCAGAACGGGGCCGCGGCCGCCTGTCCCCGCGCTGTCCCCACGCTGGCTGCTCACACAGAGCCACGCAGCGGGACCGCGGCAGCAGCAGCGGGGGCTGAGCGGGGGCGGCTCTCCCGTAAGGAGCGAGCCCGAGTTTTCTGTGTGCGGGAGGGATTTGCCGTGTCCGCTCCGCCTCCCCAATGCACCGCGGGGAGATGCAGCCTCCCGGGCTGTGCGGTTCCATCCAGCGCTGGCCCGTGCAGCAGCCCTTGTTCCCTGCATGGCAGCTCGTCTCTGCCCTGGGCTGCGCAGGGCTCACGGGCAGGGATGCTCCTGCTCGGTGACAGCACCGGCACTGCCTTCCCGAGGGGTGTCCTATGGAAAAGCACTCTATTTATCCAGTTGTGTGATGTCTGAGCTTGTGTGGTACACGACCCCAACCCAAACAGGCATAGAAAGTCATATATTGGCCTTCAGGTAAGTCAAAGGAGGCTGGAAATGTTTCTTCTTCTCCTTCCCCCAGTGCAATGCAGATGGAATACAGGTTATCCTGAACATCTTGGAATAATAGAGAATATTTTCATATGTTCACAAATAACTTAAGCGCCTCTCACCCTCGGAGCGTGTGTGGTTCTGCAGGACATAAACAGCAAAATTTGGCCTTCATCTTTTTGGTGTGTGTTTGCAGCCTATAATAGAGGAGCTGAATTATAAGAAGCTTTAGAAAACAATATTGGACCTAGTTTTCTGCATCTTGGTGGTAAAAGTTTCTATTCCAGAAGCTGAGCTTCTTTTGATGTGGTTGCATCTATACTGATGTGTTCATAAAGGTGTCCTTCCTTCTCATGGGAAGGGGGTTGAGCAACGCTTGTGGGAAGAGTAAAGCTTGTGTGCTGTGACTGTTGGTAAGGAATCACATTTCTACCCAGCGTGCATTCCTTCCAAGCACAAAATACCTGTAGGGATGTTA
This sequence comes from Pachycephala philippinensis, assembly GCA_013397055.1. Taxonomy (NCBI): domain Eukaryota; kingdom Metazoa; phylum Chordata; class Aves; order Passeriformes; genus Pachycephala; species Pachycephala philippinensis. The sequence continues at coordinate 47,774 of VWZT01006091.1, read as the reverse complement.
TCGTTTGGTGTTTGGTTTTAATGTATTTCCAGTTTGTTCTGTAGTGAACAAGTGCGTGAAGGAGGAGCTGTGAGAACTTTTCTTTCTTTGTAGATTAAATAACTCGGAAAAAATCCAACAGCAGGGCTAGTTTTGATGTTAATCTGCAAGCCTTTAAGTCATAAAGGCTATCTGATACAGGCTTCTGTAGGCAGTATTTCAGTTGCCTGGTTTCTTATAAAGAGCTGGGTTTTGCTGCAATGACATTGAACACTGAGTGGGTTAAACAACACATCTGAGTTGTCTATGGTGGAGCCAACAGAGAGAGCTTTCTTTGTCGAAGTACTGATTTATAAATCTGATGGATATGAGTCAGTGTTATGCTGGCAGTCGTTTATTATATTTCAGCCTGGACTTGAATAGCAGGAAGTCACTTTTTGGCCCTCTTGTAAATCTTGGGATGCCTAAGAGACCCATTTCCCTGCTCCTTACATGGGGACTGTCAGTTTTCCAGATAGCTTCCTTCCCTTGCTGCTTCTCCCCTGCATCCCGCTCTCACCGTTGCTTTGAGAATTTTCTGTTTCTAAGCTGGAATATGAAGTTTGGGGTACATTTGATGATATTTCATGTACACCAGCAGGTATTGCTGCCACAGCTGAGTGTATCTGTGCTGAGATTGCTTAGGGGTTGCACACACAAATAGAGCAGGACAGTGATGCTTAACAAGGGGGGCAGGAGCATCCAACTGAGATTTAAAGCTGCAGCTGAGTCTTCCTCTAAGGAATGGAGTTAGGGTGGGGAAAAAGTGCACAGCCAGGAGTGTCTTCTCACTTGGGCTAAAGCTCAATGGCAAAAGCTGCAGTAGACACTCAGAGTTTCTCACTTGTGCTCCTGACTTTTTAGCGGCATGCTCCTGTAGGAGTGCATCGCTGACATGGACAGCAAAGGACACCACGGTGCCAGCTCTTTCTTTGAGAGGAACAGATTTTAAATGAAAACTGCTCTGATGCTTCAGGTCTGTCCTGTCACCAAGGCTAAATTATTTGTAACATATGGCTGTGGTAGCTCCTGCACTTCCAAGGGCTGTGCTGGGAATGTGGAGTGTTCCTTCCTATGGCTGGGCTGTACAGGACACAGGGAGTGCACAAAGTCACCGTGCCTGTGCTGGGTGCTTTGGTGTTGTAGTGTGTGTGTAACACATGAGTCTGTTGGAGTATTACTCTTCAGCACAACTGGTACTTATGTTTCCACGTTCTAGTTCCTTTTTTTGGAAGGAGAAGTTCATTTTATCCAGGTGCTCGGGGGTGTGCAGTGTAGTTACTCAGTGGATAGCTTTATGCCATTAATTGCTTTAGGTTTCTTTAATAAATCTTTAGTCCTTTTTTATCACCATAGTTGTATAAGATAAAATCCCAAGCCCTGGAACTTCCCTTAATTTCAGTAGAGCAAAGATCTTGCATCTGCTGTTTTGGAAGCAATAATCTGACTCTGTACTTGCAGTAGAGTAGTGGGAGGGTTTTTTGCTTTGTTTTTGTGAAATGCTCAACCAGGTGTAATCTCACTGGATTTTGTTTAGTGAACTGTACAAGTCACAACTTCAGGATTACAATCACTGTTATGTTGGCAGCATAGTGGGAATTCAGGGATACTACTGGGAATAGGAGATGATTTTTCATTGCATGGGGTTTGTTTTTTTGTCTGAGAACAATCCTGGCTCTAGAAGTGAAAGTGTGTGGTTATGAGGGAAATGATTTTAAACTTTGTCATAAAACAATTCTATTACGTGTGTGCTTTCTCACTGGTGACCGTAATGTGGGTTTTCCTCTATCTTTTTCTTTTTTTTTTTTCTTTTAAAGACTTTAAAGAATGAATCTGGCTCACTATAAGAGAGTGAATTTGGGCTGGTCCCCTCTAAGTGCTTTGCCAATCTCTGTATATTTGGGTTTTTCACTTTTTCAGGCTGAGCTCTTGCCTATGGAAAAAGTACTTGTAGCTTATGCCCATCTTGAAAAGGAACTGCAGATATCAATATAGATACATGCACTTGCAACCCTAGATATTTATATTCAACTACAACTTATAAAATAATGGCCATTCTGAATCTTCCCTACATCAGTGCTTAGGTAAAAACGGTTTTTAGAAAAATATTTACGCTGGTGCAAATATGAATATAGAGCATCCAAATGGGAAGTTTTTATGGGGAAATCCATTATACAGAAGAAAAACACACTTTAAAAAGCTGGGAAATATCAGCGTGAAGACTGACCGCAGTCACCCTCTCTGTGTGTGCTGCGTGGTGAGCCCCCTGCTGCCATATCATTAAAGACTGCCTTGTATGGTTTACATTGTATTTTTTTCCACAGGGCTGGTGCTTCATTCGAGGCACAAGATGGATGTTGTGCAGTGAATGAGCAGCTATTCAATATTCTTGTCCTCCTCATACAATGTGTCACCCTGTGCCCTGTTTGCGGCACTCTGTCCATACCCTGCGCTGAATAAAGAACTGTTGAACTCTTCATGCTGCAGCACTGATCACTGCAGGCACTGAATGCTTCACAAATGTCAGTGCATGGCACTGCTGTGAAATGAGGTGGTATCCTCCTCCTTTTGTGGACGCTGGAGGGGGAAATGCCACCAAAGACTAAAGCTGAAATTGTCCAAAGGCACCACTGATTTTACATGCCCCGTCTTTGCCAAACACTAATTTTAATCCATAATACTCAACTTTTTTCTCGTTTGTTTATTCTTTAGTAAACACTTTCTGTATTTAGAGCATGGACCTCATTGTTGTGAACACTCAGCACTTTTGCAAAGTGACCTTTAGGTGCTCTGAAGTGCAGCCCAGGAGCAAGAAGCACAGCTGGTCATCCCTGATAGAAGCTGTGTGCTGCTCTGCTGGTCAGGGCAGCTCTGTAGCAGACTGAAGCTGGCCTGGTTCTCCAGGGCAGCATGTAATGGCAAATCCCACAAAATGTTCCTTCTCTTATGGTGATTCCCTGTCTTGCTAGCTCACAGGGAGGTGGTGATCCTGGCACTGCTTCTCTCAAGATGGAGTGGGGAGAGGAAGACACCCAGTTATAAAGAAAGGCATGTGCTCAAGCACTTGACGAAATTCCATCTTGTTGACAGTATTTTTATTCGCTTGCAACCAGTTTGTTTCTTGTGCCCCATGTGTTGTGAGCTGCAAGAGAGGGCACACATCCTTCTAAAAAGCATGTTATCCTTGTCAGAAGGTAATGTAATAGATGTACAGGACAAAACGGACTAAAAGTGTAGAGGCAATCTTTGTCCTGGTGGTTCCTAATTCTCAAGAACAAGACTTTTGACACTAAACATCTTATACGAAGTTGGGATTAAATTTCCCCTTTAGGAAAAGCAGGAATAGGACAAAAAAAGCCCTAGGGGATGCCTGTGATGTGTGTATCTTGTAGCAGCCTGCACCCTGTGATAACAGCTGGAGAGGCAGTAGTGGGCACTTCTCCAAAAGGACTGTCTTTAGTGGTGAAGGAATTACAATTTCCAGTAGGGCTCCCAGTAATTACCAGATACTACAAGAACACTTGGACATGGGAATCTCTGTGGTTTCCATCCGCCCAGTACTTCCCAGTGCAGACATGGCAATCCTGCTGTGAACAGCAAGGAGGTAGAATGCTAATTATGGATCCTCCTTTGCAATGAGGAGCCTCTGCAAGAGGAGTCCTACTCAGTTCCCATTGCTGTATCCAAAATGTGATGCCTGGTCAGTTGGTAAACGGAGATCTTCTGGATTGGAATATGTTCACCCCAAACAAAAATACCTGGGAAGCTTTGCAAACCTTAAGAAAGCTTTACCTAGTGTGCAAGCAATGCTGACTGCACCTGTGATGTGATTTGTGATTGTCAGCTGAACCTCAGAACAGCTTAGTGTCCTCAGTAGTGGCACCTCGATGCTTTAGATCACGTAGTAAAGTCATTTCTCTCCTGCTCTCATTTTAAATTTAATAGGAAGGAGAGAGGCAAGCTACTTCTCATTTCCTGCTCTGTGTTGTTCTGTTTTGTTTTGGTTGGTTTTGTTTTTGTTTGGTTTTTTTTCCTTGAGAGCTCCTGATAGTGACTTTCCTCCACATAAACAAAAAGATCATTAGCCTCAGGCAGACACATGGCGTGGAGAGCTTCAGCCAGCATATTTGAAGTTTGGCAAGGTTTGAGCTGCTTCAGACAGGGTCTGGCAGTGGAAGGTGTCTGAAAAGCTGGAGCTGCTCTGCTCTGAGCGTGTGAGGATGGAGGGCTGCTATGGGATGGCAATGCTGTGTGAGGCAAGGTGGATGTTCTCTACAAGGGTCTGAACTGCAAACGAATTCCTTTCACAGTTGTAGCTAACACTGAGGGGATGCTCTGTGCATGTGTAAACACGGATTTTTGTGGGAAGGGGGTGAGGAGTGTGAAGGATCCCCTGATCCCCAGGACCAGTCACACAGCAGTGTAAATGTACATAGTTTCTCCTTTTCCCCAGCAGAGATGCCATCTCTGTGTGGTGGTAATCTGTTTTTTTCACTCATTAAATGCCTGGTGGCATAAAGATCATCATCCATCATTCTAGAGAGCTTGGATTCATCTGTAGCCATGGATCTAATTTCAGAGTTATCTGGGACATTTTGTTTTTAAAGCTAAAACTCCACCCCAACAGTGCTCTCTTTTTGACTTGACTTTTTTGAGCTGGTGATCCTGTTGCTTGGTCAGCACCATCTGCTTCCAGAGCAGGCAAAATATCTTGCTTGCTTCTGTGCAACTGCTGGCACCATTCTCCACTGGGACATCTTAAATTGAACTGTCTCCTGTGCAAGGGCTTCCCTAGAGGAAAAGCCTCGAGGAGTGCAGTTAATTACATGCAGCTCTTCCCTGGCTCCCTTAAATTTGGGAGTGTCCTTCTTCACAAATATGCATGATTTCATTGAATTTTGTTCTAAGTGCCCCAATTTAAAAATGTCAGGGAAAGAGCTTGGCAATTCCCTGGTGTGAGGGCAAGTCAGATACTTTTCATGAGAAAGCCCAATTACCAGGCATAGAAATCCATGATGGTTTAGACACTCAGACCTGAAGAATGTGTCTTGAGAAGAGAAGTTGAACTCCATGACTTATTCTTATTGTTCCTCTGCTCAGTGAAGCATTTGAGAACCAAGCCATGCAAGATTTATAAATAGCTCAGCCATAGTTTTCTTTACTTCCTCTAATGTGTTCCCTCTGCAAAGAAAACCCACAGTGTCTGTGTCTGGGCAGCATTTTAAAAGATCTGTATGTCACTAAAAGGACAGAAAAGCTGATGGATATTCCCTGCCTTGAGGAATGTGGGGAGGCAGCAGGTGTCACACAGATGTCAGAAAGTTGATATTTTTATTTTGCCAAGTGGAGGAAGGGGATGCTGAGGAGGATGGGTTGGTTCCTAGCAGGGAATAAGATGCAGTTTTACAATCCACAGTCTTGCTTTGATTAGCCACTTCTGTCTCAGTGTTCTGGAAGAGGGAGCAAGTGCTGAAATTCCTGGGAAACCCATTAAATTCTGATTACAAATTGGAGGAAAAGTTGGGGGGTTGTCCTCCCACTGAAGGATCATTCCTCCTCCTTTTCCCCATCCTAAGCACAATTAAATTGTTCTTGCAAGGGGGGTTTTGCATACAGAATCATGGACAACACACCAGCTAACCAAACCTGGTGCCTCCCACCCCTGGCACACGCCCATGCCACCAGGCTGAGCTTGGCGTTGGGCTGGCAGTGGATTCAGCACTATTTTCAGAATCCAAATCTACAGATTTCTCCCCCAGCACAGCTTCACAGGGGTTGGTTTGTGCACAGCAGTGTTACAGCAGCTTCATGGCTTTGAAGCACACTGGATTCAGTGGAAAAACAAATGAAGGGAGAGCCCAAGCCCTCGCCCATCCCGTGTGAGCCCTGTGTGGGGAGGGCATTTTTCACAGTGCCAGTGGGGATGAACTGTGGGAGCTGCTCCTGGGAACATCCCCTGCAGCCTCCCCTGTGAACAAAGGTGATTTATGTGTAAGGTGCACTTCTGACTGTGTAACTCAAAGTGGGTTTATGTGACTTTCATGGCAGAGGCTTTCTTTTTAAAGCATAATTTCAGACATGACCAAAGAGCTTTCAGAGCTGTCGCTGCATCCCCCTGCCCTGAGCTGTCCTGAGCAGTGCTGTGATCCCACATCTCCATCCCTGGCCACTGTCACAGCTGTGCTTCCTCTGCATTAAGTCACAGGAGACTTAAACCCAAATAAGTTGCTTTTATAATGTAATGCTTGCACTTTGAGAGCGTTCCTTTGACTTTGGAGTCACTCACATCTTGCCCTTGTGCCATTTGATCACTGAGGCTGCCTTGCAGAGGAGCTTGTGAGGTGTGTGCTGCTCCCTCGGGCAGCCAGAAACCTGAGCCTCAACTGGAAATTGTTCCTGTCACGTTGCTGAGATTTTAGATTTCACTGATACACTGGAACAATTCGGATTGCTGCTGGTGACTGTGTGTTGTGTGCCAGCCCCTGCAGGGACCAAAGGCTGCTGGAAGGGATTCTCCAGGCTTTGGTCCTTTCTGACTCTTCAGTTTTGCTTGTGGCAGTTTGAGTGGGACACCAACAATGGGGCAATCCTGGCAGTGACTTTATTGACAGTGATGAGCTGTGCTGGCTGCTTGGTGGAGGTGACAAACGCCTCTGAGTCCTGCAGAACAGAGAGCCTGGAGTGGAAACCAGCAGCTTGTCTCTCCCCAGGCTCACAGAACGTGGGTGCTCTGGTCCCTGGGGCACACAGGACTTGGGCAGCTCTGATGGGGAGATGCTGCTGCAGAAATGAGGCAAAAAAGGCATTTTTTAGGGTTTGACCTTCTCTTTCTCTGTGTCATCCTCGTTGCATGTACACCACAACCTCTTCCTCTTCCCTACCCCACCCCCCCACCGAACACAGTTTTTAGTTTGTGGGCTGTATTTGTTTGGGTTTGCGTTTTTCCTGGTTGTTTTTCATGCTGAAATCTCAGGATCACTGGTTAGCTGGGAGGTTTTTGGGAGCACAGAGGGATTTGTGGGACTGGGACTTAACATAGGGAGGAAATGTAGATACTGAGAAGGGCATGGTGTTGTGAGCTGAAAATCTACTTTCAGATGTTTTGGTTTTTTTATAAATACCGGTTAAAACTGTCTGCTTGAATGAAAAATACTCCCTGAAATACTGTCTTGATGCTTTCCCTGCCTTACCTCCACACAGGAAATTCACAATTTGATAGAACTGATTTTTCTCTGCTGATGAAAACAGTGGAACAAATTCCTTTTAGACTGTAAAAGCTGAAAGATATTTTCTCCCCTGATCCCTTAACACTACTTGTGCTCTCATTTCTCTCAGCTTCTGTGAAGTTCAGCCTCATCTGTAGCATTTTGTGGTTTTAGGTGGTGAGTGATGCAGGACTTCACTTGCTCATATTTCAGAAGAATATGTATTTGTTTTTAACAGCACTTCAGATATTCACAAGGAAAATGCTTCTCGCCTGTTTTCCCCAAACAAAAATAAACATGAAATTTGAGTGGATACCTCTGAAACATGTATATATCGTTGTGATTCAAGTGGGATTATTTGTGGGAGCAAGGGCAGTGTCCACTGTCCCCTCAGAGCCAGTGTCCCACCTGGACACTCCATCCCCTGGGCAAGGCACAGGGACACACCTTGAACCTGGGTGTGACCCACTTCAGTGCAGAACCAGCCAATGGAGCCTGAATATCACTGTCAAGCCCAAATGGGAGCTTATGGTACAAAGGAATTTAAGAAAATGTTATCTGAAACGTTGTTTGCCGTTGAATTATTCTCCATTAGAAGGTTTGAGAATTTGTTGCTTCTAGGAGAGGTCTAAGCAAAATCTAAATACTGCAAAGGTATTTAGTGTTCAGGATTATTTTGGGAGGGGGCTGAGGAAAGGCCTGATAAGTTATGCACTTGACCACATGTAGTTAAAAATATTATTTGGAATATAAACTTCCTTGTCTGAAGACCAGCTTTATGCACGAAGTGAAAAAGCACAAAAAGCAGTTCTCCTCCTGGCCTCCATAAGTGTACCTTAATGCTGCTGAATCCTGGAAATTATGCAGGGCATGTTTTTTAAATGTTGATTTTGACTTCTTGCCTGGGACCAAGTGTAAAGTCTTTCCAAGGAAATACTTAGAAGACTTGCAATGAAACCCAAAAGCTGCTGCCAAACCTTAGTTTTTAGAAAGGGAGTAGGGGGCAATCCAGCCTGTTAAAAACTTCCAGTTGTTTGTAATTAAATCCACTTCTTCTGTGCACAATAAACATATACTTAGAAAAAGATCATTTTACATAATACTTATGTGGTTTAATGCTGCTTTTCAGCTGCTAAAAATCAGGCAGTAGGTTTGCTATTTTTGTCTGGGAAGGTTGCAGAAAGCTGGGAAGGCAGGGCTGCTGCAGCTGTGCCACCGCAGTGGCACGGATCCATGTATCCAGCGGTGACACGCAGAGCGAGCCAGGGAATCCTTTTCTCATCATGAACCATCTTTCCCACTAGTTCAAGTTTGTTTTGGATTGGCAGCGATGGGAATGAAGGGGAGATAAAAATATCCCATCCGCACGTCCCTGCTCGCCAGCGGCGGCACCGCGCGTGGCTTTGCTGGAAATTCTGGGATTGCAGGAACTTCTCATCACTTTGGGGGCTGGCAGGAGGCAGGACCACCAAATCCTCACCACCCTGAGCTTGGTCTGCCACGGTTCGTTCAGGACTGTTTCAAATCCACTGCCATCATTCCTCTGGAGGATGGGACATGTAGGGTGAGGGGGACAGCCCAAGTGTGAGTTTATCCAAGAGATAAATTTTATATTCACCCTTGACAAGGGAGGGGATTTTTCTCCAGGATGGCAGGGAGAAATTGTCAGTTTTTACTGGGCAGGTTGCAGGAGCTGTTGGGTGCTGTGATGGAATATACACAAGGCATAGAAAGAGCAGAGAGGAGCAGCTTAGAGGTATTATCTCTTAAGTGACATAAGAAAAACTATGAAGCCTTGTAGAGCAGATTTGTTAGGATTTGAGATGAAAATCCCTGTTGCTTGCTGAGATTATCCCCCAGCATATGGCAGGGAATGTAACAGAGATGTAGAATTAGCTGCTAATGATCTGGACACCTCTTGAAACCAGATGTTTGTAGTCCCATATAACTGCTTGTTATTTTGTTCGTCTGAAATCTGGATTACTCAACAACAGGCCTGGCATGGTATTAGAATGCTCACTGTCTTCATTTCCCACTGATGTCACCCAGTACAGATCACCTCTTTCTTAGGAATACTGCTGGAGTAATCCAATGTGAAACTGGGATGGAGAATGAGGGAAATGGCCCTCACTGCAGTGCCAGCAGACGGAGTTAGCCAAGGGCCAGGGGGTGGTTGGGAAGCTGCAGCAATCTCCTTGGGCAACCCAGGACATCTCCATGGCACTGTGGCACTGCCCTGCTGCTATTGCATGGGCAGTGTTCAATTGGGGTTTCTTTAAAAGATGAGTTTTGGATAGATCTCTGTGGCAAATGATGCTACAGGTGAGGAGGGGATTGCTCAGACTCAGTGCTGCTGCATGGGCAAGCCCCTGATATAAAACCCCTTCTGTTACACATTTTGGTAGTTTTGGTACCCCGTTCCTCACCCTGACTTTGAGCTGTTGTCAATAAATACCTGACTTACCCTCTCTGTTCTTTAAGGCACTGAAGTTTCCAACTCAGGGATGTAATTCCCATAGTTTCTCTTTGGGATCTCTTAATTTAATTAAGTGTTACTTGAGCAATCTGCTCTATAACGCTCTTGCTATGCTTAAATTTCTTTACATTCAAAAAAATGCTTCCTAATTTACTTATCTTAATCTACATTATTGGAAGACATCTTCTAGGAGCTGGAAACCTTTATTAAGGTGGGGAAAAAATTGTTAGCTGTCAGTTCAACTCATCTATTTTCCACCCCTTCCTTCGTGTTAAACTTCCTTTTGGACTTAGTCTTTTACAGTAAAAGCAAGTCCTTAACCTCAACTTCTCTTTCTGAGTTAGATTCTTTTGACCTGGCGTCATCTTTGTTACAAGGCTTCACACGCTGCAGTACAATAATATTTTTCTTGTGGTGCAGTGAACAGTGCTGCAGACACTGTTCCAGATGGGGTCATTTTTTCTCTAAATTAGCAACTGTCTTAATAGGTATTTTCCACGGCTTCCAAACTATGTGGTGTTGCTTGAACGAAAATGTAATTCCACTGAGAGATTTCAAGCCCAGCTTTTGCTGGGCTTCCAGAAACAATTTTTAAAAAAATTGTTTGCACAGTCAAAATGAGTTTGTTAGCACATCGTGCTTGCATGTTGCAGTTCTGTCTTTAGAATGAGATAGAAAATCTGAATATTATCTGGTATATTTTTCTCAAAGAACGGCATTTTCATGCAGGCTACCTTATTGATGTAAGGGTTAAACTATGGCAGATGTATTTTGAAACAACTGGAATATTTCTTTGCATCAAGAGCAAAAAGCCCAGTTCTCTGCCTCCAGAGATACTTGTAAAGCTTCACCTCAGACTGGTTAATTTCCTGTTATTTTAAAATAATCATTTGAGATTGCAATTTTAATGTGAACAGCTTTCTTCCGATCACTTGAAACTTCCGTGGAGGGGTGTAGAGGATTCTTACATAACCAAAATGTGATGTGGACTTGTGAAATCCTTGGTGGTGGCTGCTCAGCAGGACGTGAGGGGACTCTCAGGAGCATTTGCTTGAGTTCTTCTTTGTCACAGACAAACATGGAAAATGCAGGAAATCATGAAACATTCACCAGGACATAGTACAAGCCTTAGGATCACAGATACTGTTCAGAATATCAGTTTCTAAATAGTTGAATTTATTCCAGAGAAATTCTAATATTTTTGTTGGTTATTCAGCTAATCATTAGCATGGCCAATAGCAAACTATTAAATTTAAACTGTACTATTTCTAAGTCTTTTAAGATTACAAGATCTGTAATTGCTTTTGAGACGGAGAGTTTGTAGTTCAGTCCCATATTCTTCTTGTAGCTCATTGTCCCTCCTGGTTCTGTCCTGAGCCACCAGCACACTCAATCATTCCCTGTGCTAGGCAGCGGTTTTTTTATGCCAAAACCAAAAGGACTGTTCCAATTTTCTTACAGTTTTATCAAGTGAAAGGCCCTGAACCAGCGTTGCCCTGGAGCGTTGCACCCTCTGTGCTTTCGAGGGTGGGCAGCAATTGCTCTGTTTGTGGCTCACATTCCATGAATAGCCTGGCACTGGAAAAGGTGCAAAAGGGACAGCAAAAGGCACTGGGCAAGCCCTGGTTGTGAGCAAGAACAGCCCTTTGTGTTTGTGCACTCGGGATCGAGCAGGGTTTGTGTTGGAGCACGGAAGTGGCTCATCCTTTCACGCTGGAGGCCCGCGAGATGCTGTTGGAGCTTTTGTGTTTGAGGGGAGAAAGTGGGATTTTTGTACAGCCAAAGAGCTGAAGCTGTGCCTGCAGGGTGGGAGAGATCCCTGCCAGCTCCCCATGGGAACAGGAGTGGGAGGGCATGAATTTGTTACAGCTGTGGGGGCAGTTGGGTTCAGTTGAGCTCTCCTGTGAAGATGTCACAAGAAGAGTGTGCGCCTTGGCCATTAGGAATTTGTCCATGCTACATTATTAGAAGAGATTCCTATTTTATTTTTTAAATTTTATCCTCCGCCTGCATCCTACTACGCATAGAGAAAGTCTTGCTTCTGTCACTTGGGAAGCAGCAATTTTCCAGAGCTTCCCAAAATTTCCTTCAGAAAGGGATTATGTCACATCTGACCCAGATGCTTATGGAACACAGTTTGTCTCAGCACAGTGAGTTCTGGGAGGGACCCTCACACTCAGGAGCTGATCACAGCGCTGAGGACAGCATTGGGGGAAGAGAGCTTTTCCTCGGATTAACTCAAGGGACAGTCAAACACGTTGGTTTGGCTGGCTTGGCTCTGTTTCCAAGCTGGACCTTCCTATTTCTCACGTGGGAGTAGTGTCCCTGGACCTCTAAAACCGCCAGTGTTTTTTCTCTTCCTGTCCTTTGATTAAGGACTTGTTTGTTGACACTTCGGTGGGTTGTGGCTCTGATGACAGCAGCCCTTGTGTCAACCAAGACAGAGCTGCTCGCTGTTGATAGTTCCAGGCTTTGTCTCTGCTTCCTAGATGTGGTCAGATAGAGGTTCTAATGGTCTTCCAAGTTGTAAGTAGGGATAATTCTCAGTAGAAAAGTCAATTAAGTGGATTTTTGCATTTCTCCAGCTGTTCCCTGTGCATATATGTGGACCAGACAGAAGAGCAATGATAAGGCTATGCAGATCTCCAAGCAGATTTTAATAGTCTGCCTGAAAAAGCAGATGAAATAGAAGGGTCCTATTTGCTCAATAAATGTGTAAAAAGTTAGTTCTGTACATATTTTAAGATAACTTTTCAATGGAAAGTAAGTGACTGAACCTACCATGGTAGTGTTTCCAGTGAACAAAATGTGGTGTAAAGTTCAGATTTACATTTCTTATTATAGCTTAGAGGGTTTCATCTTAAAGGAGTTTTGATAGGTGCCAAATGCTCTCAGTATCTGTCAAGGTCAATTATAGATGAGATTTTTTATTTTCTATTTTTGCATGGAGCAGGAAACATGAAGCATCTTATTGGAATTGTTCCTAGAAGGTCTGAACTTCGCAGATGTGTGAGGTTTTCATGTATCGTGGTAAAATGCTAAATCTGAAGCTCAGCAAATTACTCTGCTGGCTGTTAACAGAAGATTCCAGCTATTGCTGGGTCGGCAGGAAAAGAGATGAGGTTGAAAGCTTTCCAGCCCTGCCAAATGGAGATGTCCTGGTGGGTAGCTGGTCCCATCACAGAGTTGCAGGAGCAGCAATGTTGGGATCCTGCTGGGATGGCCTTGGCACGCCTTTTCCAGATCCAGTGTTCCTGGAGCTCCAGCTCCTTGGCTCTCTTAACCCTAACTGTAACCCTAAACCTAGCCCTTAAGCCAGACCCAAATATCATGGGTTTTCCTGCTCAGAAAGTTGCAGGAGCAGCAATGTTGGGATCCTGCTGGGATGGCCTTGGCACGCCTTTTCCAGATCCAGTGTTCCTGGAGCTCAAGCTCCTTGGCTCTCTTAACCCTAACCCTAAGTGTAACCCTAACCCTAGCCCATAACCCAGACCCAATACCATGGGTTTTCCTGCTCAGAAAGTTGCAGGAGCAGCAATGTTGGGGTCCTGCCGCGATCATCCTGGCAGGCTTTTTCCAGCCCCAGTGTTCCTGGAGCTCTGGGCTCCTTGGCTCTCTTAACCGTAAGTGTAACCCTAACCCTAGCCCTTAACCCAGACCCAAATATCATGGGTTTTCCAGCTCAGAAAGTTGTAGGAGCAGCAATGTTGGGGCCCTGCTGGGATGGCCTTGGCACACCTTTTCCAGTGCCAGTGTTTCTGGAGCTCTGGGCTCCTTGGCTCTCTTAACCCTAAACCTAAGTGTAACCCTAGCCCTTAACCCAGACCCAATACCATGGGTTTTCCAGCTCATAAAGTTGTAGGAGCANTTGTAGGAGCAGCAATGTTGGGGTCTTGCCATGATCATCTTGTCACTGCTCAGAAAGCCCCAGTGTTCCTGGAGCTCTGGGCTCCTTGGCTCTCTTAACCCTAAACCTAAGTGTAACCCTAGCCCTTAACCCAGACCCAATACCATGGGTTTTCCAGCTCATAAAGTTGTAGGAGCAGCAGTATTGGGGCCCTGCTGGGATGGCCTTGGCACACCTTTTCCAGTGCCAGTGTTTCAGTATTGGGGGGCTCCTTGGCTCTCTTAACCCTAAACCTAAGTGTAACCCTAGCCCTTAACCCAGACCCAATACCATGGGTTTTCCAGCTCATAAAGTTGTAGGAGCAGCAGTATTGGGGCCCTGCTGGGATGGCCTTGGCATACCTTTTCCAGCCCCAGTGTTCCTGGAGCTCCTGGCTCCTTGGCTCTCTTGAGCCTGACCCCAGCCCCAGCAGCAGCCTGGCACTGGGCCAGAGGTGCTCAGCACCATGGGTGGCACAGATTAAGAGGTGTGCAGTTGGCAGTGGTGGCACCTGTTAAGCTCTGGATCCTCAGATCCAGGGGTTCAGCTCGAGGCTCTGTTACTCTCTCTTAGCGCAAAGGAGAAATCCCCACCGGACAGACTCAAGAGGTAAAAATCACACTAAAGTTTACTGTCAGATATATCAAAATCAAACGATCAGAAATCAATGATCTTTGGCGAAGGATGAAATACAACAACTAATTCAACATAAAACCACTTATCACAGTGTTACTTAGTGTTAATTTAGCATTTACTTAGCATAAACTTAGCCCAACAGAGAAAAACCTTTTAACTTATGACAGCTTGGCTGTCGGGCTGCTGCCGTCCCAAGGCCCCTCGATCTGTCTCGAGGGCTTCAGCAAGTCAGAACTCAAGGGTAGAATGTGCTGCTCTGGTTTCCAGCTACAAACACAGAGATCAGTATCATGTCACAGCTAGAACTGTTAAAGTTGGACGTGCACTGTTTGTTATTACTTGGTTTTTTAAGCATAACTCTTCACTACCACAGAACACTGTAGCAGAAAGGATTCGTTCATTTGCAGATATAGTGCTGAGTTACTTTGTGCTCTATTCTTTGTTTTCTTATCTTTTCTTGATAAATGTGGGTTTTAGGGCATCTTTCTTTGATTGCCCTTTATTAACTTTATCCCTGCCTTTTTACACTTGGAGTTGGTTTTTGACATATAAGCAGTATTCCATACATTAATATATTTTTATAAGACTGATGCTGTAGTTGTCCCTAATCTTTGGCAGAACAGTCCATATACTCTTGGATGTGTTGTCCAGCACACCTCCTTCACCATATTTCTGTTTCCTCAAATTTAAAGTCAGGCTTTTTCTGAAACAATCCCAAGGGAATTTTTAAATATTAAACTGTTAAGGACACAGAGCACTGTTATAAAATGATGGAGAAATACAGTGCTGCAGAAATATTGAAAAACATTTTGAAAAGTCTTTTCTGTTGTCACTGTTTCCCTTTACTCTTTCTCTGTTAAGCAGTCAGTATTAATCGAAGTTAAGTCAGTTCACCCCCAATATATTTTTTTTCGAGAAAACCATGTAAATCCTGCAATGACAAACACTGAGCATACCACTCAAAATTGAGAAAGAACAAAATACGGAAGTCCTATAATAAAAAAAAAGATGTTATCAAATGCAGCGTTGCATTGTCAGAACTTTTGAACAGAGTTTTCTCAGACTGGCAAGTTGTAACTTTACTCAAAAAAGACTGGTTTTCCTCCAGCTTGTTTGACATTGGAGCAGGAAATAATTGGGGGAGCTAATTCCACCAGTTCAGAAAGAGCTGAAACGTTACCATAACCCATGGAGAACAAAGTAGTCCATGGCCTGACACTGGAGGTGGATGTGTGCTGGGGGCAGAATCTCAAGAAAACAATCCCCAAAGTGGGTGGGGGATCTTGGAGCTGGCACTGAGCACCCCAAACTGCACATCAGCATGCTGCAGGACCCGGCTCCTGAAAGAAGGAATGTGGCAAGGATGCAGTGGAGGATGCAGCAGGGGGAAGGTGCAGGAGGGATGTGGGTTTATTTGTGAGGGCCAAGAAGCTCTTGCAGGGAGGATGCTATTAAAGACCAGGGAAAATAGTGCAAAACAGGGTAATCAACATGCCCATAAAGGACTACAGCAGCTTGTGTATCCCTTCCAGGAGAAATAGGTGCTTACATCTTCATCCCCAGTTATCTTTTTGTTTAGTTCCATGAACACGTATGCTTTCTCACACTTTCTCATTTAACCTAAAGCAAGGAAATTATAATGAAAAAACATCATTCCGAATGAAACTGTTTTCGTGTCGTCCTTCCACTTTATCACTTCGTGCAAATATTTGAAGGCATAACTAGGTGCTAACCTTGAATGATTTATGTTAGGACTAACTTCTGCTCATTGTTTGCCAAAACAGGGCCACTGTGTAACAGCAATAATGTAAGTCAGTGTCAACACGGGGCGCTGATATTTTAACAGAAGACTTGAGTTCATAATAAAACCAAGTCAAGGTTTTTAGGGTGAGTTAAATTTACTGCAGCAGCGCCCTCAAGTGCTGCGACACTTCCCAGGCCCGATGGTGCCTGTCCCATGGGACACTGGGGTTCGTGTGCTGAGGCTTGATTCTTTAGCACGTTTAGCCCAGTAAGAGCATGTCAATTATTTCGGTGAAATTTTGAGTGCTCACACAAATCTGTGAGACTATTTAAATTAATACCAGTGTGAAGGGAAGGGTGCTGGTTTGGGAGTTTCCCTTTTAATTGCTCTGTGGTAAGAAAGGTGCTCTTGGGACCAGTTTGGTTGGAAGTGATGGTGGAAGGAGACCTGAGCAGAGGAGCTTTCTGCAGACAGGTGAGCTGTGGGCCAGGTCTTGCAGGATGCTGATCTGTAGTTTGGGATGCTCGGTGCCAGCAGAGACAAGTGCACAGCTTTATCAACTGCTCTGCAGCTGCCGTGGCCTTTTCTTAGTTTAGGCTGCAGAGACAGAGGAGCAGAATGTTCTCTGGTGTGACTCATTACCTAAACAGAGAATTTAGGATTTAGGCATAGTAGCCACTCTCCTTTGGTACTGAGGGAACTGTGTGTGGTAGGCTGTGGATTTAAGCAGCACACTATTGGTACATGGTATAAACTGTATGGACAAAACTATGGCAGTGTAAAACAACTGTGGTCTGCTAGAGGTGTCACACATCCTAAATATATATTATTATGGTTGTGCAAGGAGCCTGTAGGCCCTGGCCTCACTGCACTGTGGCTTTGCCAGCAGAATTCCAGCTCCTTGAGGCAGCTGCTGGAGGGAGCCCTGGTTGCACTCACTCAACTTGTGAGCAATGATGCCCCAGCGGTTCCTAGAATTGCAGCATCTCTCTCAGCTGTCTGACAAAGCTGTCTGTGTGATTTCCTCTGTTCTCCAGAATTCCCTTCTCTTCAGCTCTCCACCTCTCGTCTCCCAGCACGTCTGATCAAAGTAGGTCAAGTCAGCTTTGTTCAAAAGCAGAATTGCCGAGTGATGCCGCTGTGTCTGGAGAAGCAAATTCAGCCTAAGGGAATGATTCCATGGGGGTAATGCAATCACAGCACCTAATAATTACCTGTATCCACAAAATGAACATTTGAGGCATTGCTCGGAGCAGAAGGCATCACTTGCAACTCTCCCTGTGTAAAAGTAATGCCCTTTCCTCCTAATTATTAAGGAGTATTTTTATAAAGATACTTCAAAGTCTTTATTGCGTATTCCTAGCATATACTATTCAAATGTGTGTTCTGTAGTGTCCTTTTGTGTGGGTTTCTCTGGATCCAGAGGGAATAGCAATTGCAATAGTGATAGCAATCTGTGGAATGAGGAATTGCAACATTTGGGCCATACCCACTCCTTGCATTTTAGTCTCGAATGAGTATTTCTAGAATAAAACAGGAAGAAAGTAAGAGGTCAGAGGGAAGAGAACTTAGAAATCATTCAATTGTTTGACTTACGAGAAAAATAGTGACACATCTTTAAAATAAACAAATACAAAGGTCAGTGGCCAGAAATTCAGTAGCCCAGGGCTTTTTTTGGCCACTTAAACAAGGAAGTTCTAAAGCCTTTGGCCCAAGTGCTTCTCTCTGCTGCACACAGGGACTTTCACAGAGCTCCTTCCTTAGGTGACCTCGGGCTGGTTTTGATTCGCACAAAGGAAAAAGGATGGCTTTTCTTTTGCTGGGAGTTTGATCACTCTGGAGCAGTGCTGTGAAGGGTTGGTCACTGGATTCAGTCCCTATTCCAGCTCCCTATTACCTCCTGCTGCTGGCTGGAGGAAGGTGTACTAAAGGTACACCCCTCTCCAGGTGAGACATCCAGCAGGCTCCTCAGTTATTTTGGACCAAAGCACAGGGGCACTGTGTGAAATACTGTATTTTAGATACATCACACCCTGTATTATGCTATTGCAGGGACAACTTGCATTGTCCCTTTGTTCTCTTTACACCTCCACCGTCGCCCTCCAAAAAGGAGGGAGGGAAAGAAAGGGGAAAAAAACCAACCCAAATATGCAAAACCAGAATGTGAGGGAAAAAAGGAAGTGGCATTATTTGGCAAAGCTTCAAGGGGAACATAACCAGGGAGTTTGGTTTTGCTGACAGAAGAGGGGGCCAAAGCTGCAAGGACTGAGGGTGGGTTTCGGGTTAAAAAAGGAAGAGGTTGACAATGGGAAGGAGCCGGGGAAGTGAAGGAGCAGAGGGAAGGGCTGAGCACTCTGGGTGCATGGGAGAAGCCTCTCCCAAGCAGCGTTGTGGGTGTGAGACTGGGGTCACTCTGCCTATGGGAGGTGGGGCTGTGCCTGCCCAGCTTGGGCTACAGCTGCCACTGTCCTCTGGCTACAGTTTTGACATCTGCAATGGATTATTATTCGGGGGAAAAAAAAGTTCGTTGAGCTATACTTTGCTTTAATAATAATATCAATTTCTATAACGTTACTGCACAGGCATTTATTCATAGCTTGGGTGAGGTTGTACTTTTCTGTCTCTGTCTTGCTTCGGCTTTTGAAACCCAGGACATAGCGCTTCCATGACTAATTCAGGTCTTTTGGAGAGATTTCCACTCTCTGCCTGCTTGGAAAGTACCCCCAGCCCCTGGGCTGAACTCTCTTGCTCAGAAAAGTATTTTGCAGAGCAGCCACAGCAAGACAGGTTTGTCCAGGGATGCTTCCATCTTCCTGTGCCTCTGATTGCATGTTTGGCTGTCATTCTGCAACAACTTGGTGGTGGCTGAAAGGGAGGGTAATCGGGATTTGCAAACACAGAGTTACAACACTGATAGCAATGTGGCAGCAAAGTTTCCATTTCCCTGCTTAAAGCATCTGCTCCCAGAACAGCATTTGCAGAACTACTGCTGCATTCTCCTATTAATGACTTTCAGGATCATGGTTTTCAGTGATTTTTGCTCCCAACCTTTCTGAAAGCAGCCTGCAAATGGCACTTGATTGCTAATGTCACATCATGGGAGGTGGTTAGTCTGAACCCCTGCCTGTAGCAGTCACCTAAAAGCTAGTGGAAATTGGTAAAAATCTGTATATTATAATAAAAAAGTTATAATGTATACAAGGAGCACAGCTCCAAGAAGTCTGACCAGCCTGCTGCATGTCTGGTTTGGTGATATGTAGAATTTTGGACAGGCAGCAGTACACATGGACACTTTTTGTTCCTGTATAAACAAAGCATGTGAGTGCATACGTGGTCGAGCTATGGAGGGAAAATACAGCCTGAAAACTCCTGTGCAGGCAGGACAGGAGGTGACGTGACTTCCCACTGAAAAGCCAATCAAGAAGAGTATCAGAAAAGCAACTGAAATGGGGCTATTAGGAGGAATAAATGTAGGTAATGATGTTGCCAACTGTTACAATCATTTTTTCTCTGGGTCTCACCATGGTTATTGCTTTTTTTCTCTCAGCTACAATCCGTGGAGCACTGGCACTGAACTTCTGCTGTCAGTCCAAACAAGCCACGTTTTCTAGCTCTTAAAGAGTTCTGAGAAACATTTCAAGTGTTCCCAAAAGGCTCATAACTGGAAGGTGTATTTTTCCTTTAAAGTCTCAAAACTTTGGGAGGGTTTGACCCCTTATTTTAAGTGGCTGGGATTTGCACATTTGTGATTAATTTCACTAAAATATTGTTGTGTGTGGGGTGGTGTTTGTTGCCACTGTTCAGTGATGTGTGAGCTACCATCCTCCTCCTGAACTGGGATTCTTTGTTTTGGCAATGAGAAGAAAATGAGGAAACCTGCGCTTCCAAGAGAGGAAATTTTAAAACACACAAGCATGTCCATATGAGATGGGAGGTGGCATTAGTGTGGCACCTGGGTCTTTTAGGAGGGAAGGAGTGGCTCCTACTGAAGTGGGCGCTGGGCCGTGCCCTTGGGACTCTGTTCAGTCACGCAGCTCCTTCTGCTGCACGTGCAGCTTGTGAGTCCTGCACATGCTAATGGGAATTTCTGACAACAAATTCAGAAGGTATTAGTGAAGGAATAAATCCCGCATTGTTAAATTCTCCTGGATGAATAATTGCTGCAGATAACACCGAGTGTTTATGCCTTTGCCAGTTGTGGTGCCACTTCCCGAACAACTTCTAGAGCTGACTCCAGCAAGGTCCTCCAGCCCCTCTCCACACCCAGACCCAAGAACAACATCTAGACTTGTCTGGAGTCAATCCAGGAGCTGTTTCCAGCATAATTTCTAGAGCCACCTTTAAAGCCATGTCTAGAGTAATTTCCAACTCTAAGGTGATTTATAGAAGAGCCTTTGAACTTGCCCCTGGGTCAGGGTCTGCAGTCGCTCCCAACACTCCTCTGGCGTGAGTTAATGTGTTGATCACACATGGAGCCAAGCTGGAGCTGCCTCGGGAGCCCCCCTTTGGTGTCTGCAGGGTGAGGTCCTGCTGGGGCCGCCTGCCAGCCCCGACCACCTCTGCTGTGCCCCCTGCCTCCTCCCTGGACCCTGGGCAGCGGGGCGCGGGGGCCAGCAGGGCATGGGGCAGCCAGCACGGCTTTACTGTAGCGTTTTTTTCTTGTTCTTGTTTTTTTTCCCGTCACTTGTGCCGCTCTCCCCGGGAAGCAGCAGTCATTTCAATGTGCGCTTTGTGGAAGCAGAGCTGTCTGAGCCCTTTAAGCGGGAGATGAGCTCAGGTAGAAGGAACGCAGAGAGCTCCTTTCATCAGCCAGGGCCCCGCCGGCGGCTGCGGGGCATGTCCGGCCAGTTATAAATGGATCATGTGTTGCTATTTTTAGCCGAGAGAGGATTGTAAATATAAAAGGGTATAAAGTGCAAAACTTAGCAACAGTGGCGTTTGTTTGCCTTTTTCTTTTCTTTTTTTTTTCTTCTCCTTTTTCTTCGCCTCCCCGTTGGCAGGAATGTGTTTGGAGAGGAATGAAGTTAGAGCAGGAGCTTTGCCCGTGGACTTTGCACTGCTTCTATAGACAGAGATATATAGATCTGTATCGCAGGGCGGGGGGGACGGGCTCCTCTGGTGCTGTTTGAAGAGATCCAAAAGTGCAGCCTGAAATGAGATGGGAGCGCNGAACTGCTCCCTCCCGATCCGCCCCTGCCCTGCGCCCCGCTGCGCTCCAGCCAGGAACCCCAAAGCAAACCCCCTCGGCAGATTGAAACCATTAAAGCAGACCCTGCACTCTGCAGAGGACGGGCTTTGGGGACTTTTTAGACTACTTTTATGGATTTGGTTTTGTTTTGTTTTGTTGTTTTGTTTGCTGAAACGTCGCTCCAGGGAAAGGGGGAACAAATCCCTCTTTTTCTGCCACTCTCGCGCGGTCCTGGGACAGAGCAGTTAAAAGGTCCTTGGGGTTGT
>VWZT01006091.1:0-16891 GCA_013397055.1 Pachycephala philippinensis | reverse complement strand
TTTTTTTTTTTGTAGTCCATAAAGGCAGGAGGAAGATGCTGTAGCCTGACTGCACAGCCTGCTTTGTAGTGCTTGAAAATAAATTGTTTCCCTTGACCTTGGTGGGAGTTGGGATGAAGTCGCAGTAAAGGAATATAGCTTAAAATACAGGGTAGAGGGTTATGCCTGCCCCTGTCTAAATCTGTGATAACCACTAAGCTTAAGTAACTTCCTAAAAGGTATTTTGTAAGGGGCCTGAACAGTGGCAAGGACTGGTATTTTAATTTTAATAGATTACAATCATTTGTCTAGGCAGAAAACTTAATTCATTCCTGCATCAAGCTTTATTTTTGGCTTATAAGACCTAATGCCTTTAAAAAACTCCAGTCTTGATTTAGAAGCTGTAAGATGTAATATAAATGCTTTGAAATGCAGGCAGCAACATTAATTTATTTTTAAAAAGTAACAGAAAAATGTAATCTTTGTGATACTATCAGCATGCCAGATATCATATCACCTGAAACTTCTTGGGAGGTTTTCTTACAGCCCTGTTAGCTCAGACCCTGCGTGGATCAACTTTTACACATTTTCCAAGTCAGCAAGGCTGCAAACAAGGATTTAGAGACTGCGAAGTAGTAAAATTGCAAAGGAGAGACAGTGGCGTTGGAGAAAAGGGACTCTGATATTTAGTTTCTTTTTCTTGGCATTATTTAGACTCCCAAATGACAACGTTTCTAGTTTTCTAGCACAAAGGAGGCTTCATGCTGTTCAGGATCTGCTGTAAAGTTCTAGTACAGATCATTCTGTATCCCAAACAATTTATCTAGTTCAACGATATTTTTATTTCACAGCTACGGTTTATAGGCCCTACTCTAATAGCTGGTATTTTTGGAAACCTCCCGTTTATCTAACAATAAGAGCCAGGATGGAATATCAGTTTCCACTTAGATTTTCCTGAATTCTCTCCCATTAAATCAATAACATTATTTTTTTAAATTAAGCTTTCTTTTGCTTTTAAGGAGAAAGGCTAAAAAGGAAAGAAAAAAAAAATTCTATTTAAAACAAATACCGAGGCATAAAAAAAAAGAAAAATGGCATTAATTTCAGATAAGTTAAATAATCAGGGTGGGTTTTGTTACAACATTTACATCATAAAACGTGATTTTAATCGAAGGAATGTTACTGATTTACAGCATGCACTGTGAGTGCTAGAAGTACATGTGAGCAGGCCATTGTAACTTTAGTTTGTGTACATCAGTCTCACGTCTTAAATCCGAGCTGTTGGGAGAGGGGCCGGGAGGCTGGAGAGGGAGAATCACATCAGAAAACTTCTGGACAAACTGACTTCCAGAAAATAACAAAACTCTGCCCCCCGCTTTTCCATGAGTCCCAGCTACCTGAGAGGAGCTCTCTGCAGATGTATAATCACCGCAGTAGCACTTTCATTTCTGTCACAGAGGTCTAAATAAATGAATTGGCCATCTGCAATTAATTCACATTGTACAAATAGTTTGAAGACTGAGTCGTCTGTCTTCCGAACAGAGCGATCTATTTTTAGCTCCTCAAGCAAGCCTGTTTTGTGTTCTTTGTAGAGTCAGCGACATTCTTTCAATTTTTCAGCTTAATTAACACAAAAGAAATTGTAATCTGAGAAGGCAGCAGAAACAAGAACCCCCTGAAAAGCATGAATTTGCAAGAAAGCAGAAGACGACAGCTTTGCAAAAGATAGATGGCAAAAAAAGAAAGAAAAAATAAAAGTTCAGAGCAGTTTGTGGTTTTGGGGCTGGACACTGTATAGGCTAAGTTGTACACAGTTTGTTGATTTACAGTGAATGCTCACAGGTTTTGCAATTAATTTTGGATTCTTTGTTCTGAAAATGATGAGGGCCACAGAAAGAACATTTTCATGTGAGATAACAGCTAAAACAGAATAATACTTGTGAATAAAGCAGATTTCTGTAGAATTTCTTACACAGGTCTGGCCTGGGTGTGAACCTTGGTGTGTGTTTCCTGGATGGTTGAAGGAACACTGAATCCCCTCTGGATGGACTCTGTGTGCTCACAGTTGTAGGTAAATCATTATTCCAAGCTTAGATATGTTCATATACATGTAATTTTTATTAGAAGCTTCTCCTGACAAATGTAAAAATACCCCCTGCGTCACGAGATGTATTCTGCACTCCTGCAGTTAGAATATTTGTCGTGGTCGTTTGAGAGAAGGAAGGCACAGCTCACTGCTCACAGGGATTTGAGTTGAAATGTTAGTGCTAGGTACAAAAAAAGGGAATGAAAAGCTGAAAAACTCAGAACACCAACTGCAATCAGTGAATGTTCAGCAGTACTTTGAAACACCGAGATTTCTGTGCCTGCTGGCAAGTGCTTTTTTGTTTAAATATAATATCCATAATATAAATATACGGCAATAGCATTTTTTTGCTAATTTTAATTTGCTGTGCATTAATATTATGCGTGCACAGCGTGTGAGCTTCCCAATTAAATATCTGTCTCAGCGTCCGTTTGTGGGTGCTTGGCTGAAACACGCAAACAAAGGGAGGAACAATCCGAAACACTCAGCCTCTCCTCTCTGAGTCCAGGGAAAGAGCTTGAAAGGCTGAAGTACAACTCCAAAAAGCTGGTGGCTGCTGCAGCACAGGGAATGGGGACATGAATTCCAAAGGCAACCGGTGCATCCGTAGCCTTGTGTTCCAGAGTCATGTGTGCCCTCTGTTAAAAGGAAAATGTTGTGTATTTTATTTAGAATTATCTAAAAATACAGCAAAGTTCCCAATGGGAGCCTATTGTTGTAGGTGTGGCAAACAGATCCACCTCAGGGTTTCAGCTGGGTGCCCTTGTTGAGATGTACCTGCATCTGTACCTTTTGAAATCTGGACTCCGTGTGCTTTGGGAAACTATTCCCCAGACATCCTGATTATCAACTTTTATCTGGTTCCTTCCCAAAACTGTGTCTGTAGAAGTTATATCACACACAACAGAAAAAAAATGTGCAGAAAAATGGTTTGTTTAATAAGCTGAATTTAGTTCCCAGAACTGTAAGTGCCTTTGAGTGTATCAAGTTAAAGCAGAAGCTGTGATTCTGATTAAAATACGATTAATTCTTCAGTTGTTGCAGAACTGGGCTGCTGCAGGATGCCACCAACCTCTCTAGCTCTAACCAGTTCTGCAATACTCGAGCCTTTCCCCCCAAATTAAGTGCTGGGGGAGATTCCTTTCACTGCCCAGGGTTTGGAAGACTGTATCCTTGTTTTTCCTTTCCTGCAGAAACGTGCTCTATTTCCCCTCTGTAAATGGAAAGTGCTGTTAGTGGGGAGGAGGAGGAACATCCATGTTCTTACTAAGGAACAATAAGAGAGTTACAGAGCTGTGGCAAAGCCCCTGTGGAGGATTAAGGAGGTGCGTGACTGGCAGTGATGCTGAAAATAAATGGGAATGGTGAGCAGTGGTGGGACATTGGTTTGCTCACCTGGAAACTCGGAAAACCCGAATAAAGTAATTTGTGTCATTAAAAGCTGCCTCACTCACTGCCACTGATCTTCCTAAGGCCAGATTTGATACACAACTCTTAACTACAGGTCGTACAAAAGCTGTTTATCAACGCTGAAAGTTGGTGATGAATATTCAACTCTACCAAAAAATCAGTTTGCATCCCTTTGCATGAATTTGCACTGCAAATTTTTCACGCACAAAGCTAAAGGAAGTAGAGGGAGATGTCAGTATCATCTTTTTCAGTGTCTGTAATGGGCACGTGTAATCAATGAGCTGGGGTTTAATTATTATTTGAGTTTTAGTTGTAGGAGTTTTCCATTCTGAGCAATATGCAGACATGCCTTTTGTGTTTAAGTGCTAAATGCACATGTACTGATATGTTTGAAAGTCTTCACTACTTCTGATTTTTTTCTTTTGTTAAGGATTTGTGGGTATTCATTAAACAATTTCAGTACATTAAAAACAGTAAGGTTTCTGTGATCTTTGTATCCTTAAAGTTAAATTTTTGGATCTTTGTTGAAGGAAAAGTAAACTTATTTTTTTAAAGTATAGTTAAATACAGTAACGAAACAGGAAGTATGTCCTAAAGTATGTTTGTTTTAAGCGCCATAAGAAAGTCTATTTAAGGATCCTTCTGTAAGGATGTAAATTCTAAAATACCTATTTAGTGTAACAGTTGTAAAATATGTGAGGTAGTCAATCATACCTTTGGCTTTTATACCCAGCCGGGTTACTTGCCAACATAAACAAAGACTTGAAGGCTTATTTTTCAGATGTTTCAGACAGAATCCAGTGAACCTTTCACTTAATCCATAATATCCTAAGTATTAATTATTTCTAAAAGTATTCAACCAAGACTGTAATTTCTAAAAACAGTGTGAAGGTATCTCCCACTTCATCCATTTTATTCTCGTATAATCCTCAAATAAATAAAAGATTTCCTTTTTTTTTTTTTTTTCAAACTCAAGACACAATCTGTTGATCATTTCTTTAGAAGGTCTGCACCCCGTGTGTTTTCTGTTGAGTTATAAGTTATGTCTGTAGCCCACTGCATTGTTAAATAACAGTAAATATTCCTTGCTGCTGAATCACCCGTGGGAAGGACAGACAGCACCCGGGCTGCGGGCACTGAAGCAGAGGGACAGAGCGCTCCATGTTGTTAAGATTTCCAGAGAATTCTTTAGATAATTGGCCGTCCACAGTCCTTCTCCATACTCTTAGCCCTGACAACAGCCTCCTCAAGAGAACGAAGAGGAGTTTATCCTCACATGGCAGTGATCAGCTGGGAGGTAACCTTGCACAGGGAGTTCTGCAGCGGGCTCCTTGCAGCGCCTGCCGCGCCGGTAGCGGTGTCAAGGACCATGTGACAGGGACACGGCAACCAGCCTTGAGAAGCTGGCCCACGAGGAATGCCCAGAAACCAAAGCTAGATAGTGTTATCCCATCCATTTGTGTTCTTTACTCCCTACTCTTGGTCTTCCCCACGCTCATCAGGGCTCTGGCAGGAGGCTCTTGGCTCCTTGCAGCGCCTGCCGCGCCGGTAGCGGTGTCAAGGACCGTGTGACAGGGACATTGCAACCAGCCTTGAGAAACTGGCCAGCTCTCTTCCCACGAGGAATGCCCAGAAACCAAAGCTAGGAAGTGTTATCCCATCCGTTTGTGTTCTTTACCACCTTCTCTTGGTGTTCCCCACGCTCCTGAGGGGCTCTGGCAGGCGGCTCTTGGCTCCTTGCAAGCCACACGAGAAGTCTGCGGAGAATGTTGGGGAGAGGTTTCCCTGCTTGGCATTTTTGGGTTTCATACATGTAACAACGTGAGTTTTCACATCATAGTAATTCCTTCTGCTGAGGAGAACTGATTCCTCACCACCCTTCGCCGTGCTGCTGCAGAGCCCAGCAGGCAGCAGAGGGAGCACAACAGTCCCTTTTCCAGTGCCATGGGAGAGCAGCACTAATTGTGTGTAAAACAGCAACGAGAAATGGAAGGAAGAAAGAGAAGAGTGAAAGACATCTTGGTTAGCAGCATACTGGAAGTAGATGAAAGGGTTGGAGGGAAGAGGGTAAATGTCTGATTATTAGGGAACGAGGAGCTAAATATGGCATCTTAATATGGCACGTGGCAAGAGGCCAGATCTGTTAGTTCGTAGATCTTAACCTGCCTCCAATATTTCATTTTGAGGAGGATGAAAAACCAGGAGGGGAGGTTTTTTGGGTTCTGATTTCGACAGCAATGGAATCTCCTGAAGAGCAATTTTAGTGCCGTGGCATCCAACCCCAAATTCTCGTCTTGTGAGACCTTGGGATCCAAGCCACAACTCTCTACAGAATAATGTGAGTGCAGCTACCAAATGTAGTTAGGAGATCTGGAAACAAAATGTGTCATTGACAAATGATGTTCATATCAAGAAGAGTGTGAGAATTTAGCTTCTACTCCTGGTTTAAAACGTGTAGCATCTCTAAGGTATCATCTTCTCATGCTCTGCATTAGACGTGTTTATGCAGTACCAGAGCTAGAAGAAGTTTCTAAAATTTAAGTTTTCTTAGGAATCAGCTGCATTAATGACTTTGTTATATCTGAATATATAAATGAAAGTGACATTTATGTAACAGACTTTCCAGTATAAAAGCCAAAGTCTGTTGGCTAAAAACACTCAGAAGGCTTTAGCATGAAAAATTGTAACAATCAGAGGTTAGGTGAAATTTAGAGAAAATGTAGGGCTAGATGGGTGAATCTACTGCTTTTTCATTGCTTTTTTCCAAGTAGAATGAGTTGAGCTGAAGTTAACTTTTTACTACTTAAGAAGATTAGGTGGTTCATAGAAAAATAATTCTAACTGCTTATTTTTAAAGCTTTTCTAATAAGAAAACTTCAAAGAAGTTCGTTTTAGAGTAGAATTCGAGTAATGCAGGTAAGGTAGTTAAAAATTCCCTCACTGAAATGTAGTTTGAAAAATAAACTTTCATGGCACCTATACAAGTATTTCTATAGATCCTTATCTGTAAGAGCAGCAACATATTTCTTTTTTTAATTAAAGATCATTATAATTGCTAATGTATGATTGTTTGGGGGCATATGTGAGTCAAAGTGTGGTTTGGAGAACACAATTTTTGAGAACAGCTTCACCGAATCCTTTGCCCCGTGCTGTAATATTTGTGCTGAATTAAAATACAGGCCCATGTTGGAGATGCCCTATGTCCTTGCCAGGGAGAGGAGCACCTCCAAGAGGACAAATGAAAAAGCTGGGAATAATCCAGAATAACTGAGGAAAAGAATTCTGTCAGACAGTGACCATTTTGCAGAGAGAAGCTGATTGGCAGTTCTGGAAAGGAACAAAAAAAAGAACCTTTGAAGCCAAAGCAAAGAGGCATAAGAGGGGTTCCCATTATTTAGGGAATAGGTGCTGTCTCACAAAGCAGTAAAACTTTCTAAACAGGGAGGAGGCAGAATCATTGCTGTTAGGACAGGCGTAATCAGGCTAAGAGATGAATTCAAGCCTGTTTGGTTTTATCCATATCTTTTTGCCTTGCTTACGTGTTTTCTGTTAGCTTTTTAATTGTTTTGGGGTGGAGGAAATTGGGGTATTTTTGAAGACTTAGGACTCCGTGTTTAAGAGGTTCCTTTACTAAGCCTATGCTGCTTTCTTATCAGTCCTTTAAGGATACTGTTGGAAAACCAGAGTTGCTCACAGCCAGTAAACCTCGCTGAAACGTACTGAAAAACCTGTCTCCAGAAAATTGTTCCCCAAGTGTTGATGTGCCCAGATAGTGGCTTTCCACCGTGGAGTGCTCTTCAGCTCGGGTCTTCAAAGGTAGTGATTCATTCTGTGATGTGTATCTGTCTAGACATGAGAACTTGATGCAATAAAAAGGCTTCTCGCTTGGGTATTAAGAGACTTGTAACAATTACATAAGTGTTGTTAGGGCAGGAGGTCTCAAGCCATGGTAAGTTATTTCTGTCATGTCTTGTCCCACCTTTTATTCATGCAGATCAGTTTAGAGTGTTTGCCAGTGAACCTCTGTCCTTCTGCCACCTCTCACCTGGTCATCGCAGGCTTCATATTGTTGCTTCCATAAAAAGACCTGCTTGAGGACACTCTTTGGGGCAGTGAGATCCTCCAGTCCATTTTTTAGCTGGTGGAAGAGCTGCTTCAGCACTTCACATTCTTAATTCCATGATACAATCTGAGTTTCAACTGTCTGGTAACAGGAAATCTTTTATTCGTCCTTGGGCAAGGAATTTCTTAGCCTTTTTAACTTTACTCTTAAGCAGTTGTAAGCATATATAGATCACTGAAAAAGAGCATTCTTTCAAGCTGCTGCTGCACAGTTTGATCTCATGGCTGGTGTGTCTTAGATTGGGTCACGGTCCCTACACCCAGCAGCTCTTCTGCCTTCCCTCCAGTGCAGCCCACACTGACCCATAGAGAGTCAGAATTCCATTCTTTCTAGCCCGCTTTCTTCCCTCCAAACCAGCTTTTAGGGTGGAGAATAATTAATTCTTTTTATTTCTGTGCTGAAAGATGGTTTGTGCTGGTCATGGTGGTTCTTTCTGCTTCGGGCCGTTGTCGTTCAGCTGGGTACAGAGTGCTTTGATCTGCCATGGGGGGTATGATAGCAAGTACATGTAAACAAACCTTATAGCCAAGATTATGTTTGCAAAATAAAACAGGGTTATCATTTTGATGGAGAACTATTTTTGGTGTGTCACAATTGCCGTGGTGCCTTTTGCCTGCCAGAATTGTGAATTTATAAACACCCTCACCGGTCTCCTCACTCCAGGGAAGGAAAACCAGGAAACTGAAACTCCATTTTTCTTTCAAATGAATATTAATGGCAAATGTTAGGAGGTACTTGCTCAGCTTCGTAATAATATACATGTCCATTTATGAGATGGTCCAGACAGAACAGAGGATTAGGAATACAGAATTTAAGACTGAATTTGAAAAGGCAGCACAGGAACTTCAGCTCCCAAAATATCCTCTGAAAGTTTTGCTTTATTTCACGCTGTCGGCCAGGATTCTCCTTACAGCACCACAATATTCATAATAAAGAAATAAATTAAATCCACCCCTTCCTGTATGGCTCAAACACACGGCACTGTGCATGCTCAGCACATGTGTAGTTTTGATAAAGAGACATTATCGAGCCTGAAATCATTTTAAATAAAACAAATAATGTGGCTGCCCAGCACTTCCTCTGGAAGTAGTTCCTTGGACAAATCTTCCTTAACTCTCATATGTATAGAGTTAGTATATATATCCTTCAGTAACACTGATTCATAGAAAGAATGTTTCAGACTCACTGTACAGCTGTGTATTTTATATATAGGGTGTGAAGTGCAGCCACGCAGCAGGGCCCTGCCTTCAGCCTGGCACTGCCAGGGGGATCCAGCCCCTTCCAGGTGCCCAGGGCACAGGGCTGGAGGGGACAGGAGTCCTGAGCTGTCCCCCCAGGGCTGGGGGGCTGAGGGCAGGGTGGTTACCAGCCACTCCTGTGTTTTCTGGGGCTGCAGGGGTGGTGGCAGCAGGCTCAAAGCCATTGAATCCCTGGCCCCTTGCAGCATCCCTGGATGTTCCAAGAGCTTTCCATCAACCATGGGAACACTGACACGGCTGTGATCCCACTGAGCAGAGGGGAGGGGGCTCACCGTGGGCAGGGGGAGATTTTGGGGAGCTGGTTCTCTGGGGATGACACCGGGAAGCAGGTCCAGGTCCGGGGTGGAGGGAGCTGCTGGCCCCAGAGTTCCGGGGGCTCGGCCGTGCTCGATCTCTGTTTGCACAGCGGAGACGGAGCTGTAAAAAGCCAATTGCTTCAGAAGGGAACAGGTCACAGTTAGACAAGGGAGCAATGGAAAAACAAATTCGTTATTCTAACGCCAGAGAGCATAAAGCAAACTGGGAGTGACCTGCAGAAGAACACGGCACAAGGTTTCTGTCCTGGTGGGTGCTTCATGGTGGGCAAAGAAAGACTGAGAAGTGTGCAGGCTTTTTTTTTTTTTTTTTCCCTATTTTCAAAATAAAAAGTATCTTTGTCTGGTACTTTGAATGTAGCAAGCAAGCTGGTTCTAGCTTTCCCTGGTTTTGCTGGAGGGCCTGTGGGAGACGGACTTGACAGAGTACTAGCAGCTTTCTCACCATTTTCATTTAAGAAAAACAGCATTAAGATTTTGAATAGAGCCTATTTTTTTCTTTTCATGAAATGTTGCTGAAAATGTCTGACTTTAAGAGGTGTTAAGAAAAGGAAGACAGACTATTAAAAAAAACTTGCTTCCTTTTTGAATAATTATTTTATGATGAAACATGTAGCAGAAGGGCTTAAAGGTCACCAGTGAGACCAGGGCCCCTTGGTTCTCAGTGCTGTGCAGACATGTTGGAAGCAAACAGCTCACAACCTGTAAGAGAGAGGCAGATAAAAGATAGCTGGACAAAGAGGCACAAAAAGGGGAAGTGGCTCGTCCAAGGTCACCCACGGATCGGTGGCTGTGCTGGATTGAACCATCTGCAGTAGATCAGGTCTGCTGGATCCTGTTTCCCTGTTTGATCCCCACGCTCATCTTGTCTCCATTCACAGTTTGTGAGCATTCAGACAGGTCTGATCATCCCCCAGCTGGGTGCACAGGAGGGGATAATCCATCACCTCTGCTGGTTTTGATGTTGTAGAGGCAAAATCCAGTGCTGGACCACAGGTTCTGACCCAGCTCCCGCCTGCTTCCCACAGCACACCATGGATGTCTTCCCTGGCTTTGCCTGAGATGGAGCAACAAGGAAAACCTTTCACTGTGCACCTAAAGCCTTGGAGACAATCAATTGGTTCATATGCATTTCTAAAATCTAACAGACACCAAAAAAAAAACCACACCAGAAAGACTTTTTCACTGCAAAAAGGGTCTAAATTCTGCAACTGCCCTAGGGCTTGTGGGGCACTCTAATTTAACATCAAGGCACTTAAGACGTAATGGTGCTGTTAGTTTGCCAGACAGACAGATTCTTCCAGGAAAAACAGGGTACAAAAGACCCCTATTCTATAACTGTGTCAGTATGTAATCTTAGGACCTAGACTTAACGTTTTTTCATCTAAAGAAAAAGATGGGAGAAAATACCCTTTTTCAAAAGGAACACTTTTAGGCCTTTAGCAATGCAGAGACAGAGCTGCAAAATCACAGTCCTGTTTTCCTTGCAGATCGTCTCTAATAGCTCCTGGTATTGAGAGTATTGTGGTTTGCTAGCACTAAAATGTAAAGTTATTTTGAGCATGAAAGCCTGGACGTCATTCTATTTTAAAAAAATGTAAAAGAAGGAGAGGAATGTTTACAGCGCATTAAAACCTGTGTGACAACTTAGCAAGAACTATTTTAACAATCTTCTTATTCCCTTTCCTGTTATGCACCATAAAATGAGAATGCAGTGTCAGTAATAAATAATATTGGCATGGAGGGATGGCTCACGGTGCTCCTGGAGTCAGGCTGGGTCAGGCTCAGCCCCAGCTGCCTCCTGCTCTGGTGGGAGCTGTGGCTGCCCTGTGTGCTGGGGAGGTGAAAGCAGGAGCCTCCTCTCCTCTGCTGACCCCCGGGTGGGAGAAAAGCTTGGGAGTTTCGTCCTTCTTTGCAGGAATTAACTATAAACCAGTATTTAGAAAACAGCCTCTGCCACAACTGCCTCCCTGGGCTTTGTGACCCAAACGTAACAAGGATTAAAGCAGAATATTTCTTTGTGAAAAAAGTTTGCAGTCTGGGGGTAGGTCTGCAGTGGATGTTGACAAATACTGAAACTAAATAGGAGAAAAGACTTGTTCCAATTTTTTTTTTTAATCGGCATTCCATATGTGTTATGTGGAGAGCTAGGATGTGCTGCTACTTCTGTTACATAAGAGGGTTTTTTCTTTTTTAATAAAGTGCAGTGCAGAATGCATGAGGAGTGAGAAGGAATATCAAGAAAAAGAACTACACGAAAATAAGAAAAGCTACTAAGTGAAAAGCTCTTACTCAGTGTGTTATTTCCATAATTCCATTAGTTCCTTAAAGTCTGTTTTAATGTTTCTGAGGGAAAGCCTCGAAGTGAAAGGAGAGAGGCAAGGGGGTGTTTTTTTCTTTGGTTTAAAGGAAGATCTTGGTTAATTCTATTAGTAGACTTTGGGCTTGTTTTTATTTAAAAACAAAACAAAAATCCCTTTTAAGTTTAGAATTTCTGTATGGAAAAATTCTTCTTCTTTGCCAGAGAGGGAAGTATCTCCTTTTCATTCTGTTTGTTTTGGAGTATCTGTAGTTAAGTGTTTTGTGTTTGTTCTTTATTGAATACATTAGCGGTGCATTAATTCCTCCCTGACAATGCTCGTTTCATTGCACTCTCTCCTTCCCATCTGACAGACAAACTTGTCCTTTCACGTGATGATCCTGCTTTGCCCTCCCAGGGTTTGATTGGTAATGGCTGCATTTCCTACCTTGTTTGCTTCTGAGTGCTTTTTAAAGTGATTTTTGTTCTGTCCCCCATAAAGGAAACAGATGAAAAAAAAAACCCACATTGAATTCTTGCTCCAATTCCAATCTGTTTGCTTTGGTTTTCCTTTTTAGATTATTGTTTGGCTTTAATTTGTTTGTTTCTCCTTTAAACGGGCTTGAGATTACTCAAGGGTTCCTTGTTCAGCAGGTCAAAGGGTAATTTGGAGACTTTGAAACCGTCTCCCTTTTTATCACCACGTTTCGTTCTTCCCAGAGTCCAAAGGATTTTCAGGACGATAGCTCGATAGCTCGTGGAGGATGGCTCCATCTAAGGAAAACACGAGCAGCAGACCTGAGTCACTGCAAGAAGCCATGGCAGTTTTTTTTTAGATTAGAAAAACCCCACTGATCTAAGTCTAAATCAGAACCTTAATTAATCCTTATCTGTAACTAAAAGATTAAGTTTACTGGGGATTAAAAGCATCGAGGTTGATAGGTTTGATCCTCAACTACCAGTCCAGGATGAAGACCCTAAATTTAACTAACTTCAAGCCAGAGAGGTATCCATACACAAAAATATACATTGTGTGCTATTAAAAAATGTCCTTTAACGGAAAGAGTCAATCTGTTCCAGAGTTAATCCCTGCTTTTAAAAGAGGGAGGTCAGTTCCAACTGCTCAGCCACGGCACTGTGGATTTGTAGGACAGCAAAATGAAGCATGGGGTAATGCAGGCTTCTTAACAAAAATCCAGGTGTTGCTATAAGAACCATTTGTTTCATGTGTCTCCCAGGTTAACTGAGCTCTGCATCCTTCCATGGAAAAGACTTGCTGAAAATATCCTATTTCCTACAAACAGAAACAAAGGAAATTGTACAATTAGATCGGCGCTGTCGCTTTTACTTTTTGAGCCACAAATTTTGTCCTCTCTGCTGTGTCTCCTGAGCCGTGGTAGGAACTGGAGTACAGGCAATTCCAGAGGCGAGGAGGGCTGAGAACCTCCTCAGAGGCTGCAGTGCCATTTCAGCCCAGTTGCTAAGGGATGCTGGAGCGAGATGTCGTCTGTGTCTTCTCTTCCAAATGAGCACATTGGCTTGGTCACAACTCCACCCCCACAGTTCACAGCCAAAAGTTTACGAGGTCACATTCACTGTGGACAGCGAGAGCCCGTGAGGAACTGCACAACTGTCCCATCTGAGAATCAGTTAACCATTTCTTCTTTACTGCAGGCACCCAAGGGCTCAGTGCCTTCAACTCGCTAACAAATGGGAATTATTTGCAATAGGAAATAAGGGTGTTTGTCACCCGGAGGGTTTGGGAGGAAGCTGTGGGGTAAAATGGGCATCTGACCTGGGTCTCGTAATCAGCTGTAAATACAAAGAGTAACTCGAGTGAATTCAGAGCCTGATTCTGGTCAATTGAGAGTAAAACTGATGCAAATCAGAACTGTAAGCAGAAAGTTTTATCCATTTGGTTAAAAAGAGAAAAGAACAGAACAACATGAAATATGTGTCTGAAAAGCCTTTTTTCAACAGGCTCAGAATCTACTCTGTTAAGGCAATAGTAACTCCAAAACCAAGTCTTGCATTTACATTTCCAGCCAATGTGTGAATTTTATAACAGTATTTATTTGTCTTTTACCTATACAAGTGTGAATATCCTCATGCACAAGAAGGGAGACTACCACAAGGAAAATACATTGAAATACGTGTAGCTGTCTGTCAGATACAAAGTAAATATACTAAAATAGGAAAAAATATTTTTATTGAGGTGCTCTTGAGTGATTATATTAGCAGGTATTACATGTAAATCTTAAAAGGACAGAAGTTTATGTATATAGGGTGGGGGAAGCATAAAAGATGTGAACTTTTCAACAGGTTCTCTCTCCTACTGCTATTGATAGTCTGCTTCTACTTTATATCTAAATCTTTTTAGGCATTTCCACATCAAGTTAATACAGTTGTCCTAGCTGGGAAGAGTAAAGTCTGCATCAGTTATGCACTTCAATAGGACTGCTCAACTGAGTAAAGTTCAGGTTTATTTACAGGATTAGGATATTGTTACAAATCCTTCTTCAGCCTCAGACACCAGAGAGTAGATTTTGGGGCAAAAGCTGTGGAGGGAAAATGAAAAAAGAATTCATCTTTCAAAAAAGAAATTAAGAAAATTAAGAGATCTGATGATTTTCATTAGGATGTAACAGAAATTAGGTCAATGGGACTAAAAATCTATTAGCTAAAGCTATCAAGTGGCCTGAAATGGATTATAGATACAAGGAAGTTTTGTACACCCTCCTTTTCTCCCAAATATTCCATTGAAATATTATTGCTTTGAATTATCCTGCTGCCTCTCCTTGGGAGATCCTTTCTGGTTTGAGAAGTGAAAACAGCTGAATATTGTTTCACACTGCCAAACCCCCTGTTCTTTTTGTGGAATCCTTACACTGAGATGTGTTGGTGTGTCAGAATATTTGCATTTACTTTAGGCTGAAAAATAAAAACCAACAGCCTCTATTCTATTCAAACACAGAAGGAATATCAATGAATCTGAATTTAATCTGTAAGTGTGCAATACTCGCGCTCTTCTGTGTGCAACCTTGTATTTCCCATTAATTTAAATACTGCAGGATTGAGTCAACAGCCATAAGTCTTCTGATGTCCTTTTACAGCCATTTCCATGTTCTTGTTACCTTACCTTTTTGGAAAACATTTTCATTTCACATGCAGCAGTGTCCTTTAACACCCTATTTTCAAGCTTCAAATAGTTAGACTTTTATCACAGAGGCACTATGCCCATACATATAGTTATTTTATCTTTGCATTATTTGTTCCTAAGGCTGCAGGTTCTTCAGAAGTGAGTTTTAATTTTATGGTGAGTCAGGGGTCAGATTGTGCCTGCACTTACCCTTCTGATGGCAGGAATCTTGTGAAACTGAAGTTCATGGATTTTTACAAGATGGAAGCTAATGGAACTAGTTCCAATAAGAAACACAATTTACTCCAAAGACACATTAGCAGCATTATGCTATTTAAACAAATAAAAAAGAGTGAGAACAGCTAATGTGTTGGTATGCTCACTCTTCAAACCATGGGCTCCTAATCAGGACAGCAGCGAAAAAACTCCTGGCAGTTCACTGGGTTTGTGAAGTGCGGGTGGTGCCCGATGTCCTGAGTCCGTGCATATTTCAGAAAGACAAAAAAAGTCTGTAATTGCTGATAGGTTACACAATGTGGGAGTTTTCTTTTTGTTTTCTGTAGCTTTTGACACTTTCACACTTTGGTAACGCTTGTAATACAAGGAGCTAATTCTTAATTCTGTTGTAAGTAACTGGGAGCTTTGTGAATTAGCTGAGTGTGTTTTTCTTTTTCAGCTACCTCATGCTTTGCTCAGCCTAGAGACAGAGCCACAGGATAACTACAGCAGGAGGGCAGTGATTCCTCTCAGAGTTCAACCTCGCAGAGCCTGTCCTGGTTTCTGTTTGGGAAGGGATGGGTGTGCACTGCTGGACAACAGCATTTACACAACCATGACTCCCTTGTCCATGGATGCTTTGGCATGTTTATCCATCCTATTTCCCTGTACAGACACCATTCACCAAGATTTTAGCCTTTTGTATATCTCCAACAATAATTTTTCTCTTTTTTGTGTATTCCTTCACGTTTGGAGCTTTGAGATGGGCTCCCTTCCCCGCAGGTAGGACCCGGAGGGAAGCAAAGCCTGGAGGCTGGGGCAGATCTTCCCTCCTCTGTGAGGTGGCAGGTACTGGCATTTCTGCATTCTCTTCATACCTGAAACCATAAAAATAGTATGAGGTTTTATAATTTTCAGTCTGAATACTGCTTTTCTGAGTCCTGTATGCCTTGTAAACTCCACAGTTAAAATATATTTGAATATTGTGTATTATATGGAAACTATACAAATAAATAACCTATAAGAGATACAAGGAATTATTACCGTCTTTGGTTCAGATGAATCTGGGCATTGCTGAGCCAAGTTTAGGACCTTTCAAAACTGCTCTTAGCCTAAAAGAAGACCTAGAGACACCAGTAAGGGTCTCTCCTCCAGTGACTCCAAAATTCTTAGGCTCTGTGGCATTTAAAAATAGTGATTGTGATGTTCCCTGTTTCTCCTGAGGTCCCCCCCTCTTTCAGCAAGGGCAGCTCAACAGATGTATTTGATGACATTAGCTGTGACCTCCTAGTTGTTTGCTCTATTCACATAATTATTTTACTGTGGGTGTTTCTAAATATAGTAACTGGATGATGTAAGAAGGTGTGTTCGTGGGAACAGTGTGGTAGATAATCGAATTTTGCAAATGAAGGTAAATAATATTTGTATAGTAAAGGACATTTCACTAACTCCTGTGTGGGGGTGTGTGCATGGAGAAAAGCTACCTGTGTATTTTAGTGAACCGGGTTATACAAAGAGCAAAGCGCCAGGCTTTGTTTTCCAGGTGTAACTGATAAGTTGTGTAATTTTTGTAATGGGGTTTCCAAAACATATTTTAGAGAAGAAAATGGAGCTAGACAGGGGGTAAAACCATATGTAGAAGTAAGTGTGTGCATCCAGTGGTACTCTGCTGGTGCAGACAGCATCCCCTGGTACCCTGAGCCCCCCGTCCCGGCGGGGATGGAGCGCGGCGAATCGCGGGGTGCCAGCCAGCAGCCCCGCTCCCGGGGCAGCGCATCCACCCCAAACCAGACACAAACCATATTCAGCACCATCACTTCCACATTAATCATATTCAAGCGCAGCACAAGGCGCCGCGGGGCACGACTCGCGTACAATTTATTCAGGATCCGATTAACTCCCAGCGCAGCCCCGGGTGCCTCCGTGCCGCGGGAGGCTCCGGGGCGGCCGCGGGGCCCCCGAGCGGCGGCGGGGCCGGTTCGAAGAGGGCGCCGGCGGCGGCGCGGGGTGACGCGGGCATCATGTGAGCGGCCCCGCTCGCTCCCAGCGTGCAGTGTGGGCCCGCT
>VWZT01006089.1:40516-56687 GCA_013397055.1 Pachycephala philippinensis | reverse complement strand
GTGTAACCTCCGCTCCGGTGCCTGGAGCACCTCCTGTTCCTCTTCCTCCCCTGATCTGGTTGACTGCAGGGCTGTTTGTCTCACATACTGTCAACCTGCTCTTCTCTGAGCACAGTTACACTCCACAAAACTTTTTTAAAAATCTTCTTAAATATATCATCAGAGAGGCGTTACCACCATTTCTGATGGGCCCAGCCTTGACCAGAGCCATGTCCCTCCTGGAGCTGGCTGGGACTGTCTCTGCCAGACATGGAGGAAGCTTCTGGCAGCTTCTCACAGAAGCCACCCCTGTAGCTGCCCTGCTACCAAAACCTGGCCATACAAACCCAATACACCTTATTTTAGAGGTAACATGGAAAGTAACCCCTTTTCTTGCCTCTGTACTTAAATTCATAGATACACAGAGCAGAGGCAGAACCCTTTGCACATGAATATTGAATGGAAATACACAAGTAATACACAAACGACTTTGCAAACTGAAGAGGGGTGAAAATTCTCACATGCTCAAATAGAAATATTGCCAAGCATAACAAGTTCAGGTTTTCAACAGTCAGTATAGCAAAACCTCTTTGTGGCATCTCTCAATTCTGTCCTTCTTTGCTACATAGCTATGTAAATCCACCATGACCTTATTGATTTCAAGGGGATTTCTCCTATGGTGCTTGTGTTAAACCACTACCAAGAAACAAGGTCAAATACCTTTGTGATAACTTAAGACTCCATCATTGTCTCTGCTAAAACAACAGGAAATTATTTATTAAACAAACATAATTTCCTTACTGTGAACAGCTATTATTAATTTAAAATTTCTTCAAATGATTACTTCAACATAAAGTTATCACAGTCAGGTAAGAGCAGCTGTAACCAAACTCCAAATGCTCCAAGTCCATTTTAAATGTTGATCTATAATTGTTCTCTGGTTTTCGGAGTAAAATAAGGCTCTTTTAATTGGCTTTCTGTGGACTAAGTATAGTTGTGATATAGTAAAATAAAAAAGGGGATTAAAAAAAAAAAAGAAAAACATGAGAAATGATCCTTATTAGCAAATGCAGAAAAAACCCGAAACTGAAGTGACTTATTCAGAATTTTCTATACAATCCATACCAGGACAAAAATTTTTCAACTATGAAGTATCTGTACACATCCATTTTTGGCATTAAAATCATGCCAATAACATGTACACTGAAATCACTGGGTTCCTGTGCTCAAATTAAAGAACATATCAATTAGAAATATTGGGTCAATTGGCATGTTAGAAAAATTGGGTCAAATAGATTCTCCCTTTGAGACTCCATTGCTAACCAATCCTTTACTGTCTGATTTGGTACAAAAAGTAACTGAGGGCTAGAAGTTAGTTTGTTTGTGGGTTTTTTTCTTTCTTTGTTTGTTTTTTTAAGTTCCATTGTCAGGTTCAGAACACTTATCTTCTCTCCTCCTCCAAGATGAATCACAGTATTTCTGAGATGGCTATCTTCACTATAAACTGCGGCCCAGTAAGTTTTCTGCTAAGATATAAGTACGTGAACGTGTAATGTGCTCTGACCATTAAGGGAAATACAGAATCTTTCTATCCAACCCAGAGAACATAGTAGCTACCAGATAGCTGCAGTTTTCTAAGGATTAGCTTGTTCTTCCAACACTTTCTTTTTGTACAAATAAATTATATAAGCCTTTTGAACTAGCAGTTCTCAGGAAGTACATGGCATGTCAAGACTATCAGAAACGTCCTTCAACACTTTTATTAAAAGAGAAATCTCAGAATTGGGGTTATGCTGCAAAACTAAAAAACGAAAAACGCCTTAAGATATCCAGCCACATTTTAAAGCAGTTGAAATCCCTACATGCAGATGTTCACTTTGAAATGTATCAGCTCCCAGCATAATTACACATGAATAGGATACATATGATATGCCAAGAGCTAGGTCCAACTACATGCTCTACAGTTTATTTTTAGGTGGAAAGTAAAACAAGACATTTTGCCCACTGCAGGTTGTCCTTTGGTGATTATTTCAAGTTGTATGAAGTTTTTAACACTTCTAACATTTGGAGCTGCATGTCTTCCCTCCTTAGGAAGGCAGAGTTTAAGAAAGTGATGTCTAAGGTTTTCTTGAAGAACAGTATTATTAAGGAAATGCCAAAGTAGCCCTTTGTGGAGTTTGAGGCAGCTGCTTTTCATCCAGGAACTGCTGACTTCTGCATAATCTGACATCTTAGTATTGGTAACAGCTGCATGATCAAAGAATGAAAGATGGCCTGCTCATAGGAGCAACACAGCTCAAGACACGTTGCTGTCTTCCAAGGGTGTTTCTGCAAAAGGCATTGGGCTGTATTTCCTGCCACTGGCATGAAGCTTTCCCTTTTGTTGCAAGCTATTTATTTTTCAAAGCTCCCACGTAACTCTGGCAGCTGAGTTGTATCACAAAGTAGCCTCTTGCAGCATGGAAACTGTATTCACTTCCCCTCCATTCAGGAGGAAAATCTAGACAAAGGATATTAGGTGCATACCAGACTGTACTGGAATACCTGCTTTGTAGGGTCAATATTTGGAATGGAGTGTTCTTTTCCTCGTAAAGACTCCCATATTGTCACTTCTTGCCCCTTCCTGAATAAGCTAGTAGCCTTACAGAATGAATACAATTAGTTCCTTCTGGAAGGAAAATGTCATGAATACAAAAGAGAGTTCTCTAGACTCTCACCCATTCCTTCAGGGGGGGTCTGGCTCAGTAGTGACCAGTCTTTGCTGAACACTTCTTGCCAGTCTTCTCCACAGGCAAACGATGGTACTGAGCACCTTCTATCCAGCAGCACCTGCTGAACCCCCCAGCCTGAGGAACCACTCCTCCTCTACTCTTACTCCCTCACTGTATCCCCCTCGGC
This sequence comes from Pachycephala philippinensis, assembly GCA_013397055.1. Lineage (NCBI taxonomy): Eukaryota > Metazoa > Chordata > Aves > Passeriformes > Pachycephala > Pachycephala philippinensis. The sequence continues at coordinate 53,810 of VWZT01006089.1, read as the reverse complement.
CCCCCAGCCATCAGTAACACCAGCACTTGCCTCCCACCGAGCATTTTCAAACTCCTGAGTGCAAAGCTGTGAACAGAGCTCTGTGGATGCAAGTGGCTAGATATGCACTACCAATGTACAGTGTCTAAGGGGGCTGGTTTAAAGGTTATTTTAACAGATTGGCATTTTCCAGAAGGTTTTCTAACACTAGACTTAACCCTTTAATTACACGGGTTTTATTTATTTTTAATTTTGAGAAAAATGTCATATTTCATTACAGATGGGTTTGTATTTTGATAAATTAGAAAGAAATAGCTTTATGTTGTCTTAGAAAGTATATCAACTTCCCAAGTTATCTTTAAATACATATGTTGAAATACTCATGATTTCACTTGATTTGAATAGGCCTAGCTATTTACTGTTTGATGCCAGAACTGAGAAACAGCTGGACAGATCAATGATCTTTGAACTGTAGACAGTGCATATTCATAGAATACTTGCATTTTGTGTCTAGTTTGAATCATGAATGAACTTGAACTTAGAATACTGCCTGTTAAAAATTCATACCTACAAGTTGACAAAAATTTAAAAAATAACAAATGGAATGAAAAAAATAGTTTTAGCATAATATTAAAAAAATTGATTGTTGTAAGACAATTTAACATGTCAGAATTCTTCTTCATTATCAAATTAACTAAAACTCTGGCAAAATGCTAGAAGTTAAGCTGAATCACCATTTTGTAGAATATCACCAAACTGCTTAACTAAACTCCATTTTCCAGTTTGACAAGTTAAATAGGCAAGATGAAATAATTGGCCATTACATCATATTTCAAGAGTAGGAGGCAGAGAGAGGACCTCATCTTTGGGAAGCACTGAACATTCTGATCCAGAGCAGGTCTTGAAAACTCAGCAACTCAACATGAGCTCAGCACTACCAGCTTGGGAATGAGAAATAATGTGGTAAATGAAAGGCTGTCACTGCATGGCAAAAACAGAGGAGCAGTTTGAAATAGAAGGGCTTATCCGGATTAGGTAAAATACTTATTTAAATCAAACACTGACTCAACTGACTGCTAATTTTGTAAAGAACATACACTAAATATGTTTGGTCAATCAACAAACAACGTTAATCAAATCAATATAAGATTTGCTTTATGCAGGTTCAGTTTTTGAGCAAATCTCCGATCATTTGCAGTATCTTGCTTCAAATGCAGTACTAATACCACATTTACTACCAAGCTATATCAGTTAAATACTAATTCTAACCCACAGTAATTTTTGTTTAAATTAAATCTGCAGGCAAGCAGTGCTAGCTATTACTAAGTACAGTAGTACTACCTATGGACTACAGAATCTCTGGCATGAGCTGACATAGTTTCTAGGGCACCAGAGTGTAGCACACATGTGTTTGGCAAGAACACATAACACGAGGCAAAAGGAAGAGACACTGGACTACAAAGCATATCACAAACACATGGAGACAGTAGGCGTTTGTGCCGGAATTATTTTTATAATTCTGCCAAGATATTTGTCCAGAACTACACACATATTCAAGATCACAGATGAAACCGTGTAGAAGCAGCAAAAACCACAAACTAGCCTGGCACCACTGCACTCTGCCCTGAATAAGCGGCAACGCATAGCCCTGATCCGCACAGAGCAAACAAGGAACTGTAGCTGTGACTCAGTCACAGTTTGGTCCTTGCTTTCCCCTTCGTCTGCATATGATGTAATCTGTACCAGCCCTTTTCCTGGTACACTTCACTTTGCCCTCCACCCCTGCTCAGCTGTGCTGTCAGTGAATTAGGACACAGAGCCAGTGCTCCATGCGCTCCCTCCCACATGGATAGGAGCGGAAGAGCAGCAGCAGCTCTTTGCTCTGCAGCCTTGGAATCTGCAGCATGGGCAATCTGGAAGCAATGAGACAAACCGGTGCCCCAATACTCCTCTGTGGAGGTTGACAAGCACTGATATTTCAAACCTGAAGAGAAAGTCAAAATGAACAAGAGGAAAAAAATCTAAAAGGTGATGGCTTCTGCAAATGCTCAATTTATTTTTTTTTATTGACTTCTATTACTACTCCATTCTATTTAAGGTCTTTGTACCTAAGTTCTTTATATTGTCAAGTTTTACTGCCCTTTTGCACTGAGTAATAATCCTCTCTGGAATCATGCATAATTTACTATGCAAAATGCTATTTAGTGCAACCTAAGTTATTTGAATATGGCCCAAATCCTGGTTGTGATTCTGGACAACAATGGTGGGAAATATTTTGCTCAGAGACATGTTTATCCCTGTGCTTTTTAAATATTTTTTCCTTGAACTGTAAATCATACTGTGCAGCTTTTGGTGGCTTCAGGAGTAGATTACTCATGTGCTAAGCCCTAGTCTCTATGTAAGAATGTACAATCTCCCTGTCAATATTCTCATTTTACAGCTTCTCAACTGAAGCATCTGAAAGCAGACAGAGGCAAACCTGTAACGTGCAATCCCAACAGTGTCAAACAAAGCATTTTTCTAAACTGCATTCCATTCTCCTTAAAGGAATATGAATTCTGTGTAAACTAATAACTGAACCTACTTTTGATCATACCATCTCTCAAATAAATAATACTTACGATCAAACAAATGAGAAGAGTGGGTATGCATTGTGGGAACTAAACAGAATTTAATTTCAATGTAATTGTTCAGGGGGTGGGAGGAAGAAACCTTATGCTTATCACAACTCACTGGAGTATGTTTTTTCCTCCCTTGACAAGGAATATGTCAAAACAGATAATTACGGAAATCCTAGAAATAGTTTGAAAGAATAGAGACGTCATCACAGAAGTTTTTTTTAACATTTCACCTTCTATCCAACTGTGCAATTCAGAACCCACTGAATTTTATTACCGTGTAACAAGCACATACTGCATGGGAAAAGCAGTCATTTACTGTGGTTTTCAGTTTTGAACTGTCTTCAGGATCTTGATACTAATTAAAGGAACATGCAATTCTACTTTACTTCCCATGAAATATTAATATAACACACACATGCATACAGAGCAACAGAGAGGTTTCAGTTCAAACTGAGATTTGTGGCTGTGCAGCCCTCTGTGTGCTACAGAAGCAGTGTCTATATCAACAGGGAAGTGCTAACTAGCACAAAGATCTGTGTACACAGAGATGTGTTACTATAGGTTCACATCTACCACTTGCAGGATACCACGTTGGTGGGTTCAGAGATAAACCACATTTCTCTCCATACCAGTTTCTCTCAGCATTGCCATAATTGCAAGTTTCCTCATTAGTTTTCTGACACCCCAGGAAAATCCATAACTCTTTTTCCATCTCCATTCTACAGATAGGGCCTTAAACAATGCCAAGTTTCTCAGATACCTTTGAACCTCAGGACATTGTCAGAAGTAGCGTGTAGCTGTAAGATCTGTTATGGAAGAAAATAAGGGTTAGATTTCTAAATACATTCAGATACCTTGTGTAATAGATAGTAGGATTCTTTAAAAGCCTCTACAAATCTGATGCCCTATGAAATAAGAAAAAATCAAATAGAAGATAGGTACAGAAAGGCCTGAAGAGAGAAGGTTTCCTCCCTGTCTTCCATGAGCATCTTTTCTTCCTTTCCAAACAAGATGTGAAAAATCCGAAATATAAAGATGCCATGTTTAAAGTCAATAGAGAAGTCTGTAGCCAGAAGGAAAACTGGGAGGTAGGAGCATATACAAGAGAGCACATTTACATATACCTTACAAATTTTTGGATGAGCCATACAGAAGGTGGACTATGGCTCAAAGAATGGAAGGGAATAGCCACTTAGAGAAATAATTTGCATGGATGGAGCATCCTTTCTATAAAACAACCACTATATCTCAAGACAACTTTTCTTAATAAATTCTGACAAGACGAAAGCTTAGCAGGTGAACGAATATGCATGTAAAGTGATAAATTATTAAATCTGCTTCCACAAAATAGCATTTGATTAAAACTATTTTAATATTAGTAGCCTTTAAAACATTTTCATTAATTTAAAACTGTAAGGTCTCTAGACAATGACACATTTCCTATTTGCCAAAACACTTGCTACATACATCTAGTTTCCTATACACATAATAAAGAAATGTATTCATCAACCTAGTTATTCATCCCCTGTTAAACTGGTTAAAATATAATTCAGAACTGCGCAGGAATAAAGGTAATTATTTTCCTCAGCCAACCATATATGATCATGTACTCAATATACATATAAAGGGGCAGATGACAGGATGCTACAGTACTGCAAAAAACATACATATTCAAGCACAGATTCTCACCTTTTATTAAGGACTATATGTACTGTACACATACTGTACACATGCTCAGACAGGGCGAAGGCCTGATCCAGAATTATATATCAAGATGGATTCCCTGATTACCATAGGAACAGAGGATGTTTAAGCAGAACATAAGAAATAACTTGATCTGCATTAATTTGTCAAGTTATCACCTTTATTGTAACTGAGTTGAGACTTGGCATGTTTCAGGCTGTAAAAAAATCAAAAGGCAACCAACTGTTAACCAGTAGCCCAGAAGATTACTTGAAAACCTTCCAGCACTAACATTCCTTATGTAACTGGCCAGGTTAGAAACAACCAAGGTGATGAGCAGCATTCATGAGTTACGTCTAGCCAGACACAGAAGTCCAAGTGACTTCCTTCAAAAATGGAGAAAAAGGGATGGGGGCACAAAGAGGAAAGAAACCATTAGGGATGTGGTACAATTAACACTGCACAAGTTGACTCGGTGTATTCTTCCATTAAAAAAAAGAGAGAAAGTAAAGAAAGAGAGAGGTAAAGCAGCTTCTTCTGAGCAAAAGTGAAAGACTTAAAATGGAAACAAGCAAACAAACAAAAAAAGATCAGTTAGGTGTTTGTGGAAGAAAGAATGGCCTGAATACAAAGCATGATCAAGTCTCAAGAAAATCATCAAGAGATTTAGCTGGTGTCATGACCTAACTACTCTGACCACTGGTAAGGCAGAACAACTCACATTCGTTCTCAATTAAATGACTGACGTGTCCTGATGATTATGAATGACATTTTGTTAGCCTACAGTATTTACCAAACCATTGGTTCCCAACATGTGGTCATCAGTGTGATCAGTAAGATCCAGCTGCTTTATGAAGCTGTATCTCTGCAATATTTTCAATTAAAAATTCATCATAGACCTCATCATGAAACCTGGTAGCCTGAGCAGCTTGGCAACCTCTATCATCAATAGCCAAGAGCTGAATCAAAGATCAGACAGACAAATATAAAATCCTCAAATATAAGATTCAAAAGGGGATGGTAGGCTAATAGAAGTGGAACAGAAATTTTAATAAAGTTTAACATATGCCATTTGATATTAGAAAGAAAGAAAAAGTGAAGGGCAAAGGACAGGAAAGAAAGGAAAACCATCCAAAAAAGTAGTTTTACAGCAAAGGTAAGAACATAGGCACAGCTCCAGAAACTTATGCTTTAGGAACTTTAGGGCTGTTACAATATGATGTTGACGGCAAAATGTCATTAAAGCAAAAATGCAAAATTTGTGGGCTTTAGATCCTTTTTCAGAAATAGTCTGGTCACATGAGAAATACATGAAAGAACAAGGAGATTTGTTATACAGGGTTCCAACATGGAATATGCCATAAATATTCCCTTGTTTCCTAGCTGTCAAACAGCAGTTTACCATACCATCTTTACTGTCAAAAGGGGAATATAATACAGAATAGCAGCCAGTAAAGTTTACATAGCTAAAACACTAAAGCAAATCAGCCCTACAAATAGGGACCAACCAATATGCTATATGTACTTCACTACTATAATTATATTTATAATGATATGATGATGTAAGGGTTTGTGCCAGTTTCAAATTAGGAGAAAAGTAGATCATACATAGCGCCTCACACTATTCTCTGTAATACAGAGCAAAAACTAGGCTTCACAATCACATATTAAAAATATGACTGGAGCACTCTTTTCAAAATATTAGCAAGAATTTTTAACATACATATATTTGAACTACTTTTTCTTACACAGGAAAATAACTATTTAGAGATTACTTGAAAAGGTAACTATTCTCAAATTCCTAGGTTATCACTTCTGCTCTGTGATAAGGTCAATGCACAGCCCTGCAAGGTATCTTGCTGCTACATTATTTTTCAGATCTACTACCTCATGAAACTGATAATATAAGCAGTCCTGTAACTCTGAATGCACCATTAGTCCCAGCAATCTTTCACTCTCCATAAATTGCTTTTTCTGGAAGGTAAAATATTTAGAACACTATTGTTTCACAGTTTTCTCACCTGTGAAGACTTGCTCCCTATTTCAAAAATGAACCAACATCTCTAGCGCCAGAAGGAGCTTTATGGCACCAATTCCAGACCCAAGGCTGCCTGCCTCGGAGCAGGTTTACCTCAGAGCAACTATCACAGCAGCCTGGCTCACAGAAATGATAGAGCAAAAGACACAACACCTCCCATCTTCAAGTATCACACTAAGTGGTAATTTCAACAATAAAAGTTGTTTGCACACAGTTGGTATAAGCCAGAAGTAATTATAATGAGGTCAGTCCAAACTTAGATGAACAACTGTTCCATGACTCTGAAAAAGTAACCAGACTGGGGAGGAAAGGGAAAAAAATTAAAAAAAACAAACCAAAAACCAAACAAAAAACCAAACCCACATTTAGTACTTCCCTGAATAGCTTTAGGGATAAATTTAACTTGAACTTCTTTCAATCATGGGTGTATTATAGTCCTTACTGTCTCTATAGACTCAGTGGCAAGCGGGAAAGATGGGCACAGAGAATTAGTTGAAAGCTGTATGCTGTGTGGGAGCTTGTTTCAATGAGATAGTTTGTCAGCATCAGCTGACAAGCTTCCCCAGGTCACCTCAACACACAGGAAGTCAGGACAACTTTTCACAGGCCAGGACGTTCCAGAAGATCTCAGTGACCAAATGGCTGGAGATGCCAACATATCTTCACTCAACGTGACACAGTTATTCCTGATGCAAGTCAAATATCTGCCTCCGTGGGTGTCATTCTGAATCTTCGGCAGCAAACAATGTCTTATCTTGTCTCTCATTCCTAGCTGGTGCTTAGCAACTTGCAATAGAAATGCTGGGCAAGTCATGTATGTGTGTGCATGCATCTGCATACACAGGTCAGCAGTCAAACTTGTCTGTAAACTCTTTACAAACTCATCAGCACGGAAGACACTGTGGGACATTTCTCTGCTTTCTCTCATGGAAAAAGACATAGCTGCAACTCCCCCATCTCATTAGCACTCTAAAATGTTAGTGCAATTGGTTTTCCTGTTTTGATGAATCCACTGGCAGCTGGGTTTGAAACCTACATTTTAGTATCAACCACGACGAAAAAAGCCTTGCATTAATTAAAAAGTCAAAGCAGTAATTTAAGAGCTTGTTTAATTGAAGAGACTTTTCAATGATCATCTTAAAGAACCTATGTATACCATCTTAAAAGAATTCACGCTGATAATGACTAATGGAGTTTATATTTCCACTTATTTTACATTTTCTAAGTGTTAGATATCTAGCCAGTGTAGATTTTCATCAATTAGGCAAGGAACATACTAAATTCTCCCTCACAAGTGACAGATTACTACACAGATGAGTCCACTATAAATTAATTAATGGTAGTTTCATTACAACTATTCAAAAATTTAAATTTAAAGTCATTTCAACTCACCTCAATGGTGGGTGGATCTTCTCTCTTTTTTCTTATCCATGCTGGGAAAAAAAATCAAACGGATTATTTCAAGATCATAAACAGTATTAAAACCCAAATTATTATGAATTTGTAAAAGAAAGCAAATGTTTATGATAAAATTACAATGGAATTTGCCACAACCTGGCTAACCACGTCATTTCCCAAAATGTTGGCACAAGACATTATTTCCTGTTTCAATACTCAGCCTTCAGAGAAGAAAGAGGTAGGGGATGGTGTCACCTCTGTGTGGAGACCTTGGGCATGGTTTACTTATCACCTTGGCTGTCAAAACAGGGCTTAAGGAGCAGGGCTTATGGCACAGGCTTATTGTTGAGCTTACAATAGAGTTGAGGTACACCCTAAGAAAATGACAAGTTGACCAATGAAAAGAACAGCCTTAGACCACTATGGAGAAAAAGGATTCCTACACGCTTCAGGCATTCTTAAAGCTGAAAACCTTTTTGTTACTACCAGGTAGAATTCCTTTATGGGTATGAAAGGTACAGCCCCAGACCTGACTGAGGGACGGCAGAGCCTGGACTGAAGCACATCCTGTGGCTCTGTGGGATTACCCACTTCACAAAGGGGCAGGTACTGTGCCTGGGGGAAGGATCCCTCCATCTCAGTCAATTCTTGCTGGAAAAGAGCAGATGAATGGAGGAATAAAAGCAGGACAATTGTCCTGTAGCTCAGATTTCTGAACAAAATCCATAGACATATACCCACTCCCATCACTAACACTGTTGTCAGCTGGGACTGTCAGGAGGCAGCAATCCAGAGACCCCATTGCAGATGCTGACAGGTCTCACTTTGTACAGCCAAGGAATTAAGAGAGAGCTCCAACTATTACAGATATTATTTAGAGGAATTACCTGACACCAGTTTTTAGAAATACCACTACTGTAGCATTTTTTCATGCCTTTTCAATGCACGCAATTGGTAGGTACTTGGTTGGATACTTCAAAGACATTTATCTTTTCTGCTCATATTTTTCAAATTAATTAGTAGCAGAATGCAAGTAGCCAGTAGTGAACAGAATGACAAACATAAGGAAAGCCACTTCCAAGTGCTGAGACGCAGTAAAATGTTATTTCATATGTTTGTTTTGATAATTAAGATTTTTGTTACTATGCTTGAAAATTAGAGCAAAAATAACATTTTGCTGTAACCCACTCAAATTCCTGGCCTCACCTGTAGCCATCTATAAAATTTCAGAAATGCTTTAAGAAGGAACAATTCCAAATTTTAATTTTCTAATACCATCTGTGCTGTATTTTGAGGGGAGCCAGGGAATGATTTAGACAAGTCTAAGACAATAAAACCTGCACAGAGTCATAACATCATTTCACTTCTGAAAATGCAATTACATAGAAGGTGAAACACTAACACCATGGCTTCAGCAGCATCATGCAAGTTGTTTTAGGGAGAATAGCTTCCAATTAACATATGAACAAAGGGAGACACATCTTGCAATTTAGCCAGGATGGCAAGGCCAACAGCCTTGGTTAACGGTAAAGCTGAATGGTAAAATACCTGCAAAGATATGAAGCAAGGTAATACTTCTGGTTCTGGTCTATCAGATGCCACTTCCTGAAAATAGGTAGTTTTAAATATCTTTCTCAAACTACTTTTCTTAAAAGCAGTCCCTGTCAGCTCTTCTCAGCGGTACTAACAAAGAGTAGATCCAAATTTGCCATTGTGGAGAAGTGACAGAGCTCTGAGCAGTCAACATCACGCTTCCTGCAAGTTTTATGTCAGTGGAAAGAAAAACAGCCCATTAAGGTAATTCAAAATACAACTAAGTGACTTTCTATTAAATCTATAGAATTCCAGGATTTATAGAACTACATGTACCTGTAGTACTTACAAACATTTAAATTCTACAAGGATTTCAAACTGCAAAATCTGGCAAGATCAGAGACTAAACTGAGACTGCCACTTCTCAGCTGGCAGCCTTGCAGACACTCTATAAAAAACCCAACAATTTTATTGAAGAAAATCTTATTATGTAAGCCTTTCCTCCTGACAGAAGTTAACTTTGTCCATACTAAGCAACAGTTTCAGAATACTGAAATACTTGGCAACATCATTCCAAAAAAACCAAAAAAGTAGTAGAGGTTTCAGATACGTACAGATACGTTCAGATAGTACTAGGCACTAATCAATAAAAGATACAGGTGGAGAAAAAAAAAAGGAAAAATAGTACTTCAAAATGTCTCATGAAAATTAAAGCTTTAAACTATCAAAATTAAACAGATTACGTTCAACAAAATATCATCTTCTACCTTGCCATGCCTTGCTTCTGACCTATGGAAGGATAGTACCACTGTTTTCACTCCAACAACTCTCAGCATGTAAAAATTGATTTACTTTTTTTGAAATTGCCAGTATTTTCTTAAAACACCAGCTGAATTTTAAACTTCAGATGACTACAATAACTGATCCCTAAAGAAAAAATATGACATACTACAAAAATTAAGCTGCCATTAGAAAGTACTGCCGAAATACAAACATTACAATAGATTTTCTTTCAAGAGCACCTGTGACTTTCAGCAGTTATTTGACTAATGATTTTCAGATGAATGGAATACTTCTAGTAAAAGACTTTATCATTTAATTATCTAGCTCGTTTAACAAGCTGCAAACAAAACAGTGAAGGGCAACACAATCACACGTCCTGTGAACAGAGACTCTGAAGTAAGGAGCATTACACAACACATTTTCATTCATTAACTGAACTTACTACCAACACTCAAAAGCAATGAAACAAACCTTCATTTAGGAAGATTTCTCATATCAAACATTCCATAATAAAACTGTATCTATTTAAACACACAAATAATACACACAGTTTTAACATTGTGCTCTTTTTCTTTCCAGTTATAACAACACTTGAATGCATGGTTTTATAGGAGCTATCAACCTTCCTTTTTTTTTCTAATAAATGTCAGGAGTCAAAATCTTTTTCAGCTTAACAGTACATAAAACTTGTTGGCACAAATAATGATACTATTTTCTGAATAACTACAAGTAAATAATTTTAATATCTCTAATGAACTGCATAAGAAAGTAATTATTTAATGACAGATTTCTTCACTTCCATGTGGCTGAGGGGGAAATATAGTAAGAAAATGTACTAAAATCTTTTTATATCAGTAAGATGAAGTTAGTTGGATTTAACATTATCATATTCCTCTGTGCAAATCCACTTCTTAAATATTCTTCATAAAGCTCAAGATGCAATACAAGATTAAAAGCAAAGAAAACATCATCTGAATTCAGTATATTTTAGCATACTGCAGTTCAGCATCTAATAGTTTTATTAGTCTTTCAAAAGCAATACATTTTAGTAATAATTCGCCTGACCACTCCTTAATCTTTGGGGATAAGAATGGGAAGACTCTAATATATTTAATTCTCACCAGTTTTCATGTGGTTCTTTTGGAGATGGGGAAATTTTAAAAGACTTTCAAATCTTTGATTTTTAAGTTATCAATAAAATTTTGAGCGCCCAACACACAGCTCAAAAAAGCACCAACTTGTAACTCATGTAAGAGAAATTCACGGTAGTAAAGGAAGAATGAAGATGTACAAAAATAGAACCAATTTGCTATGAGTTAGCACTAGCTTTAACAAAATCCAAGTAAATAACACATTGAAATTTAGATATTTTGCATTCTCTTTGGAAAATATATCTGTATAAACAGTTGAGTAAAGAAAAAGCTCTTGCACCTTTCTTTATGATCAGCATTACACCTTTGGTGAATACACTTTTAAATTACAGCTTTATACCACAATATTTGTTGATGGAAACAAGGTAAGTAGGTGTTTTATTACATTTTATTTGAACAACATATGCATACATGCATATACTTAATTAAAAGTTGACAGTTATAGCTGGGAAAAATTTCCACATGACATTCGCATTCCCCAAGCTAACAAAACAAAATGCCTTCACCATTGTCAGCCAAGATGTTTTAAGCCTGGCAGAGAAGGTAATGCATATGTACTGAGTGCAACCAAAACGTCTTCCCTGCCCCCCAGAGCTTTGGCACAATGAATCACTGCCTCCATCTAAAACTGCTGCTTCTAATTTTATCTGGATGTACTCATTTTAATTCCACCTTGGTCTGAAAGGAATTTTGCAAGTAAGCTGGACATTTCCTACCTTGAGACATTCGCATTCTTTAATCAGCACTCATTTGCATTCTTATTAGTATGCATGAAATTTTCATTGAACTTTAAGACTCCTACTGGCAGATAACACACTGCAACGACCATAAAAGTGAACATGCAAATTAAGACTCCCATTAATCACTAAATGTTACCAAGAAAAAGAAAAGAGAGATTAAAACTAGATGGCAATAATATGCTGCATGAAGCATGCCATCTCCTGAATCTCTGAGGTATGTAAAATTACAGACCTCCCTTCAGGCTCACTATTGACATGTCCTGAGGAGGTAAATTACACGTTCTTCAGTAGGTGAGCATTCAGAACCAAAATACTGAAATGTTATCTGTTGTGTGCATCCATACTGCCTAAGGAAAAGTAGGCACTTCCACTTTGAAGCAAAATATGAGACTTCACCTAAACAAAACCAGGCAATATTTGTATTATACATATGGATTGCATTCTAAATTCAAAAGTATAGTTTTGAATAACAACAGGAAATACACTTTTGGATTTTTAAAATTAAAATTAATTGAATTTTATGTGTACAAGGAGCTAACACTAAGGATAACACAAGGGATTCTGTTTTAGTTTTACAAAAGCCTTAATGGACATTTCAGAACTTTCATAAAATCCACAGATCTGAGAAGGCAGATAATTTAACACTACGGAGTGCTTAAAACATCTTTAGGATAAAATTTCCAGACAAGTCCTTCAGGAGTAAACCCTTGGCCCTGTATTCAGTAAGCTCCCAGGATCAGTACACAAATACCCTCTCCAGAGTCAAAGAAATAGCTTCCACAGATTGAGTCTATGATCTGGATGATGCTTTATAGCTTTCTACTTGGTCTCCTTTATCTTATTACATGTTTAAGACTTAATAAACACAGCTCCAGAATCAGTACCTTAGGTTACCAGTTGTCCAAGTTGAATGTCTTAAGTATAGAATGAGATTTAATTCAGACCCTCTTCCAATTTCATTACTGTTCCAACTCCTTACACTATCCTTTGTCCCTGGTTTTGTGAAAGTTCTCCACAGACAGGTCATGCCTGTAAGTATTTCCAGGGATGGTACTTTTATTAATTTTGGTCACAAGAGGTTTCTTTTTCTAGTCATACAGCTGTGTAGGGTAACTAAGAAAGGGAAAGGGTGTTGGGATGACTGCTTTTAAATCAGATGGCCATTAAGAATTGTCCATGAGTAAAAAAAAAACCTGAGTCCTGGCAGAACAAAGACAGGTAAAAGCAGCTCTCTACAGATCCCAAGAAAAGAAGGGGAAGCAACAGACTCTTCAGCACAGTCCTAAAAGTGAAAATCTTGAGAGGGATAGGAAGGAGAGCCAGCCAAAACTTAAGCAGAGGCCATGGATGTCAAAGTACATACATAGA
>VWZT01006089.1:26556-36580 GCA_013397055.1 Pachycephala philippinensis | reverse complement strand
TTATTTCCTTTGTTAAAAACCAAAAGTCAGTAGGTAGGAATCTGATAGGGAACATTCAGTATATTGAAAGGGGAGCCACTGTGGGGAACCTGAATCTACATCCCACATTCTGATTTTACTACTGCCAAAGAAGAAGAATTAAAAAGTTCAAACAGTAAGGTGGTACACAGCAGACTGACTGTCAGATATTATGCTACTGTGTAGAGAAAGAGTATTTTAATTTGCTTTTCAAATTAGCAGGTACTAGAAACATATGCAAGGTTCCCATCTCTCATAGGGAAAAACCTAATATTATTCCCTAGGCTCTTTCTACCAGCTTTTTCTCTTCCTAGGATGCTGATATGGAGAAATTTGACATTTTGAGGAAACACTAAGTATATCTGCATAAAACATTTTATTTCATAATGAAGTGATTAATTCATTCCTTCAGCATGCTTTCAACAAGTATTTAAACTGAAGTTATTTTAAAACTGATACCCGCTGAGACTTAGAACCATTAGTAGCTAAACTTCACACTATTATTCATTACTATTTAATACACTAAAATAAGAACTTGTATAGAATCTGAAATTCCTTTTCTAAGTATCTTCTTTAGCTTTATATTTTATTTTTAAGCAATTCAACATTTTTATTTTTTCAAGGTATGCCATCAGGCAAAGAAGATTGTGTAGCATGCCTTCATCTTTAAAATTAGTTATTTTTAATCAGTGTTGAACGCTGTATGTTTGATACTTATTTGTTTTACAAGTATACAATCCCTACATGCTGAAGAAATTATAGTTTGTATCTTGCTTTAATATAATTTTTTTCAACAATACCACTGATGATTTGATTTCCTAAACTCTTTATCTACAAAGCAAAACAAAACTACAGAATTACTTTCTTCCCATACAGAAGATTTCCAGAAAAGCTGAACAGGTATCTCATTAGGGCTGATCCCATACAAGTCTCAGAAAAAAACACTCTTCTACAATGTTGTAATGTTACTAGACTTTACTGTTAGAACAGCACCTTTTAAAAAACTGTCCATAATTTGAGTATTACACCATCTGAATAAACTGCCATAAGAAAGAGTAATGAAGAAGTGTTTTATTTCTAACTGCCACCACAACTTCTGACTGATACTATTTAACAAAATACTCCACTTCTTATTCTGCTCCAAGCTTTCACAAAACTCCCATAAAAATTCATTCTCCAGATCCCACAGTCAAATCATACTGTAGAGACAAACTCAGAAATTATTTCCCAAATGTGTTATTTTGTGTACTGCTGGTGGCTTTTAAGCCTCTCTGCATTTGTGATGCACACATGACACTAATTAACTTCAACTGCCTGATTTGCCTTGTCCCCTAGGTTTTTTTTGGCAGACCACCACTGACAAATAATTTACATAGGCTTTTGTAGTGAAGATTGCACTGAGGCCTCTTTAGACGTAATTAAAACCTTTTACAGTTCAGGGAAGTGTTTTTTCATACTAGAGATTGACTTTATTGACTGTTTTGCTTCATATTAATTCATTCCCATGTTTTCAAACAAATACTGGGGTCTTTGCTACACCAATTCACGAAACTTCACTTGTAAGAGCAATGAAGCAATTAAGAAAAACACCATAAGGATAGTTTTAACTTTAAAATTAACCTCATTTTCATGTGACCACTGGATGTTAGAAACACTGAAGAATCATTAATGCTTCAAGATGGGATTATATACATAACACAGTATATCCAATTGTGTCTTAAAACAAAAAGCAGGTCACTTCAGAAAGAATTTACCAGATGTACAGAATGTGCACATAGAATATCGGATACAACATCATTTATGCTGAACACCAAAGTAGCCAAGATTTTCAGTTCTGCAGGAGTTTTCAAGCAGGCAAAATGGCCAAGAAGCATGAGTACTTGACAGATCTTTCAGCAAGTGATACAGTATTTACATATGTTACATTTATATACTTCCTTACTTCACATATTTTCTCTAAACCTGTCAGTCCCAGTCTATCTGAAAACCAATGTGTCATGACTGAAGTGAATTTGTATAAAAGCCTGAAAACGAAAGTGTTAGCAGAAGATTTGCGGCCTGCTGGCATAAGAAGGGGATAGTCAAAGCCAGCAAAGGAAATACACAGTGAAACATAAAGGGGTAGCCAACCACGTAATGAATCAGTTTCTAAATTTCTACAGCCTTATCTCTAGACTAAGGAGCCTATAAACTAGGTTATATTTTCACAACAAAACCAATGGTTAACATTAGATAAGCACAGATGTTATAAAATTAATATTTTAATTTTTCAGCGACTTCTAAGGAAGAGTCCTTCTATGGGCAAAATATCCTAGTTATTCCACTGCAGTCACTAAACATGATATATATGTATTTAAATTTAGAAAAAGCCATTGAAGAACCTTACAGATGAAAATAAATAACGAATCCCAAAATTATGGTGTTCTATAACCAAATTATTACCATTCTGATACCAATTTCTAAAGAAAAAAAGGATACACACTACTCTAAAGATCTTCAGCAGCTCTAGATCGATTTTCACTGTTTACAAAACCGTTATTTGAAAAATATTTCCTGCTAACCCTCAAACAAGTTTGTATAATGTGTACAGCTAAACAAACTATGGCACATATAATCAGTGAGAGCAGAAATGAGACCAGCAACAGGGAACTGGATGTTTTTGGTACCTGAACTGAGCTACCTGAACAAGAGCCCCTGCCAGCTATAAAATATCAGCACATTTTGCAGTCAGCAGACGGAAATGGGATCTCCTTCTCACACACTACTGTGTTAAAGTAGCAATCCCTGCTCAAACTGAATGAATATCAGATGTTCATGAGAACTCATGACCAGGACTCTTTCGGCTTGCTGATTTGCAACATCTGCATGGTAAGAGTCCATCGAAGAAACACTCCACTAAGATTTTGTTTTTTAAATACACAGACTGAACATGCAACCTTTGTGAATTTAAGGCAAATGGCCTAAATTCCAGTTGCACAGCAGTGCTCTAAATTTCATGATGAAAGAAGCATTTTTAAAGCATACCTTTTTACTGAAGTGCTATGTGCTTTGAAAAGATTATATGGTACTTAATTCACTAACAGACTATTATTTCATTGTCAGCAACACAACATAAACTTCACTCCCTCAAAACAAAGGTTTCTAAAATTTTTTTCAGTAGTATCTTACAACACTCACAAAATGGGTCACCCATTTCTTTCCTGTTTGTTAACCACCAAATAAACTGTAGTTTCTGCTAAATGTGAAGCAGTAATTAAATTATCAAAGCAACTGAACTATGAGCAGTTCTTCATACATAGCAGAGGAAGAACTACTTCTCCAGCAGGAACAAATGTAGATTTACTTATCTACAGGCTGCAGGAGCAGCCCATCACTGTCAGAACAAGATCCAAAGTTTTCATCTCCACTGAAGAAGGGAAATATGTTTCTTGTGAAGAAAGTGAAAAGACAACCCCTTCAAAGGTAAGTATTAATTTGTGAAAGCCACTATCTTTCCTTTGCATAGATATTTAGCTGAGGGAGTCTGTTCACTGATGACTATCTTCATGTTACCTCATGGTCAGAATTCCAGTGTTTCTGCAGTAATTATCTTCACCTTAGGAAAGACATAAATGTTTTAAAATAATATTTTTTCCCAAAGAATTACGGGTTTTTTTCCAAATTTAGATTTCTATGACGTTAATTAACTTCTGCTTAGTGACAAGTTAATAACTTCCAACAGTTCCTCATATTCATTCATACAATAAATCAATACAGTATTCTGAAATACAAAAAAGTTGTATCACTAACATGTATCACTTACAGATGTAATTATATTTTCTGCAGTAATTAATACACTTGAAATAATTTTAAATGCTTTATGCTTTACAAAATCCTAACAGAAACACATTTCAACTTTTAAGAGTGGCAAGGCCACAGGTATTCTATGGTTTTGATTTCCATTAACCTCAAATGAACTCGGATCAGTGATTTCCAGTTTTACAGCAATGCAGGATCAAGCCATATTAAACTTGTTAAGTGCTGACTCAGCAAGTCCAAAAAAGCTGTAAATACCAGGCAGTCATGGTCAAAAATTGTGTTTCAGTTTTGCTATTTGTATTTACATCTTATCAACAATACATTTGGTTTTTCAGAGTTGTCTGCAAGTAGTATTTTCTTTCCAAAGGAAGACACATTTCTTCAGACTTCTATTGAAGGTTTCAAGCCAGGGCAATTGCTTCCATTTTTGGGAACACGTACTGTCAAAGAAAGACTCCCATACACTACAAACATCACAGTCCCTTTTCACTTAGCAAAAGAATTGCCAGCTGACAAAGTCAGTAACTTCCTCTGGGATCAGTGCCCATGGAGTTTACATATGTTCACACAAATCTTATGTTTTGAAAACCTGCTGTATCTTAGACTGTGGAAGTTAAATTAAATAACATTTGTTTGAGAAACAATTTCCTTCAACGGACAGACAAATCCCTCTGCTAAATCCACTGTCATTGTAGTCCCTGAGCTCTCTTAATGTGGCAGCAGGATGCAGCACCACCAGTCCCCACTCCCTGCTCACTGGAAAGCCTTATGCCTTCCTCCTCATCTGTGAAGCCCAAGACATACCATGTCTTCACAAAGAACCACTGTTTTGTAAATGAGTCTACAATAAGCCTACTAGAATTATGCAGCATTACATTCTTTTGGGAACACAAGTGCAAATGATACTAGTACAAATGACAGTTCCTTGGAGAGCTGATGGAAACTCACTGGTCTGTCATAAAGAAGCTTTCTCCCAACTGTTCTTTTGGTTTCTTTTGGTCTATCAGATTCAAGAAACACTTTTCTACCAATTACTGTCAAAATGTGAATAAATCCAAGAATGAAATGCTGAATTTATTTTGTAAATATATGAAAAATGGCTTAAAATGGGAACTTAGGATGTATACAGGGAAGTTAGCAAGCAGACAGAAAGTGCACAATAACTTGTACTCTTATAAATAAAAACATAATGCAGGAAGATAAACAAAAAGTCATACAGGGAAGAGAAATGCGTAAATGACAGCAAGGGTATGAATGGTAAATAAAATGAAAAGAAAGACACAGCTGTGAAGAACATTCATTCTGCAATATGACCCAACACAGACTTATGGGCTGGTTTGGATGATTCATTACATTTCAAATAGAAATCCTTTGCAAAACCTCATTTACCATCTCCACTTTTTCCAGAATAAATGCAATTATTACAACTAGCTGCACATACATTCTCAGGGTATCAATGCTATTTTTGGGTTTTAGTAGATTTTAATGAATTTTACAAAAGCAATACAGGTGTGATATTTGCAAAGAAAATTCAGTCTTATACAAGAGGTCAGGTCTGAACACAATTGCAGCTAATACTGTACTGCACTTGAAGGATTAAATACTGGTACTACTATTTTACTATGTTTGCTTTTCATTGTGGAGGTTAGGGAAGAACACTCACCTGTATCAGCCACAGTCAACCCAACAGTGCAACTTCTGAAGAAAAGTTAGCTAAAGTCCTTGAGATGTATTACCCACTTCACATATATGCATATCCTACAAACAGGTAAAGAGCCTTAAATGTTGTTCTTTGTTCTACAATTTACATGCTGCTCATTTTCTCATATAAATTACAAAAGTAGCCTTTGAAGTTGCACTTGTACTACAAGACTGCATATTTTAAGAACATAAGAAAAGGTGTGTCTGTATGTGTACAACCCTACCTGGTCCTTTTGCTAACAGAAGTCTCACAAAGTCAGATGAAAAACTGAGATGAAGATGCATCAAAAGAACACAACAAATACACTTCTGCTGTAGGTAAGTTGCTTGTTCACACCTATGTAGCAATGGCACAAAAACTCTTGTAAAGTTGACATCTACATAAGATATGACTGAACAGAGGTCCTAATATTTCAGACACAGCAAGAAGGTGGAGGTGGTGCCCCTCTAAACATGCCAACATGGCTCTGAAATTGATGGTGTTGTTGAAAATTCGGGGAGAAAAAGAAGGAGCTCCAGCCCCCTTTGTAAAAATCAGGAGACATGCTGAATGCTGGTGTTTTGTTCAAAAAAGCCTCTTGGGTCATCCAGCAGGGGAAATGCTACTCTTCATGGGCTAAAAGAGGGCTTTAGGAAGAAAACTAGAAATACTGTTGGGAAAGCTCAAGAAAAAAAGGGGCTGGTGGGGCAGGGGTGTGTTTATGTGTGTGCACGTGCAAATACCACAGAACAGGGTCAAAACATAATGTAGACCTCCCAGAACACCATCTGTGGGATACTGGCAGTCTGACAGCCCCCCAGGCAAGTTAAGAGGGATCTTGGCAAAGAGAAGGAGTTCTTCCTTGAAAAAAGAGGAAGCAATCTCAATACGACAGGACAAGTGACTACAGCAAGACCCTGAACAAGAAACAATTTGTGGGGATGTTTGCTATGCACAGCCTGCTACAGTCAAGAGAAACACCAAAAGCTCAAGGAAATGAAATAAGTAACAAAGACTGAAATAAATATACAGAACAGTAGAGTCTGAACGAATTTTCTGTTTCATCATGGAGCTGAGTCTAACAGGAAGTTTTGTACTTCATAAATAACCTCATGGCAATGCTAAGTCCTGCAGGATGAGGCAGTCAGGTTGACATAACCAGGTGAAGTGGCAACAGGGACTCTTCTCCCTCAGATCTCAGAAAAGAGGAACCTAAAGGGCTGTGACGGCACAGACACCAACATGACAAGTGACGCTACTCCACAGCACCAGAGTGTGCACCCAGGGGCACTGCTGCCCAACTGAGAATGCAGCCATAGGCCTGGGATCTGGCAACCATCTTCTGCATCCAGACATTATATTCATATTTTTTATAAAACAATACTGAAGTTCCTACCTGACTGCTGGGATTCAGCTTTAACCAATCCTAAAGAATTAATTTGAGATGGAATAAAAATTGATACTGAGACAAAAGAACAAGAACCTAGCCTGGGAATGATGCATGACACATTGAACTTAAACGCTCAAAATTCTGTGCTTCAAAATACCAATACTATGTAGAAGATAAATACTGCATCAGTGAGTTCCAAAAATGTATGCTACCACTTTTTTCCAACCTGAAAGTCTAAGCTTTCACTCAGATAAACTAACTGAACTTGAATACCTTACCTCACAAGCAAACCGTGCCTTAATCCTGCTACGAGAAAGAAAAAAAAATATTACTTGAGGGCTTAAAGACAACTCTGTATCTATAATATGATAGGACTATACATCTTGAATTCAAAACTGTCATCTCAGTTCTAAAACAACAGAGGATATGCCTCATCCTTGATGATTTAGATTAATTATTACAATAGCATTTCAATCTTAGAGTCCTTAAGATGAAGCTGTTAGGGAGTTAACATGCCAAAAGAAATTTCGCTGTGTTTTCACTCTTGTTTCCTAATTTGTGATGGCTCAAAGGGAGATACTTAAAATGAAATATCTCAAAAAAACCCTAGTTTAGAAACAAGCTTCTAAACATTTCTGACTCAT
The DNA here is from genome assembly GCA_013397055.1 of Pachycephala philippinensis. Classification (NCBI taxonomy): domain Eukaryota; kingdom Metazoa; phylum Chordata; class Aves; order Passeriformes; genus Pachycephala; species Pachycephala philippinensis. Next base: position 29,049 of record VWZT01006089.1, on the reverse strand, counting down.
TAACTTGAAACTGACATATGACTACAATAGGATTTTTTACGTTTATCAGTTGTATCTTTCTTTACTTTTGTGTTTATACTTACAATAAATTTCTAGTGTGCTTTTTCACGTATCTTTATACATGTATACCATGTTATTTCATATAATGTTCAAAATTTATTAAAAAGGCGTTGAAGTAAAAAATAGGAAATAAATTGCAAGCATAAGTAGTAACACGATTTTTTAAAAACAGATTGAAAGAATGCTGTACTAATGTTTATAGGAACTTAAGTTTCATTGTTATTCAGGTTAGTATGTACTTCTACAGCTTTTCATATCTGAAGTTTGAAAGATGGCATCTTTAATTTATACAGAAATAAAAGAATGTTTAGTTTATTTGGTTAGAGTTCTAAGATAAACAAGTATTTCAGAGGTAATTGGTACTTTTTTAAACAATGTTAAACAACACATATTAGTAAGCAATAATTTAGTGGATTAATATTAGCAATGTAAAACCATTTAACATTCAACAAATGATTTTTTTTTATGATTACCCTCTAGCTCTACATTGTTAGGTTACTTTCAAAGCTCTCTTCAAAAATTTGTTTCTTTAAGCTGGCCTCTGTGTGTGCACCCATTAGTTAAGGTGCTTTCCAGTAACACTGATCTGGAGGAAAAAACCCCCATACTTCAGGTGATTTTGGTGAGCTTGGAGTGGTGTAGGTGGTGAGGAAATTAAAAAAAGCCTCCACATAGCCAGGAATTGCAGCAATACCCAATCTGCTTTCAAAGCTAGTTTGAGCAGAAAAAAATTTAAAGTGCAACAGCTGGGAACAAGGACTAACCTTAAATCAAAGCTTTTTACATCTGAGTCAACGCATTATTTTATTTTATTTTCCTACTCAATTCTCAGAGTTTGTATGGTCTCTTTTCAAGTTAGAAAGAGCAAATGTGTACACAAAAAGCAACTAAAGAGTCCACACTTGACAGTTCTCCCTGTTCTAGTTCCACAGTTTCAGCTTAACTAAATTGTAGACTAAACAGAAAAAACTGAGGCCTATGTGCTTTCATAGTACGTAAATCAACAAGTACTTAAATACCTATTTGAGTGCCTACTGATTTGAGAGTATTTTGCTGCCACTAAAAGCACCAGGTGAAACTATTGTAATAGTTGCCAATAAGTTCATATAAAAATTCCTATGTGAAAGCATTTACCCTGATGCCAGTGAAAGAAAAGAAGAAAGACCACTTCTGGATGGCAACCTTTAGAATTGTATTGCTTGTAGTAACTGTAATACAAGCGTTTGATACACAGAGTTTACAACTACTGAAAACACAAGCTGTGATACTTATAAACTCTATAACCAAAGAATTTAATTTCTTTGTACATCAAAGACTAGTAGGTTCCTAAACCTACTTATAGTAAAATTAAAAAGTTACTCTACTATGCTTTATCAATTTAATCTCCAAAATGCAAGCTCTCAGAAATAAAGACATTCATAGAGATTTCCATTATTGCAAAGTTGCTCAATTAACCTAGCTAGTATTCTAACTCATTCCTTTCTGGTGTGAGCAGCTAGATATGTGATCCCTATGTCTTTATATTAAGATGTCACACAAGCACTTTAATTCTTAAATATCAAAACCACACAACTTGTGTCTCACTATCCTAAATCACAGCTCTGCATTGTCCAGCTGTGGAGAACTCCCTTCTTACTTTCTGCAACACCTGGGTGCCTACTGACCTCAAAACTTGCATTTGTTGACCTTCCTTAACCGCAGCAAAGGATGACACCAATGCAGACTACAAACTATGAGGAAAAGGCTTCCGGACACAGCTCGGTGGTTGTAGCTGCCTTGCAAGTGCATTGAGAGCTCCAGGCAGAAATCTCTAACACCAAGATTAAAGAACACACCTAAACACTGAACTTCTCCACAGTCTTTAAGATGCACAGACAGTCTGCAACAAAGTTGTCACCAGATTGACAACCATACTGCTTTACCGCTTCTATCAAAAACAAGATACTTCAGAAATATTTAACCTTTTCCCTCCCCTGCCCTCTTTCTTCCACAAAAACAGAAAGAGACAGGAATATAAAAAACCCTCTAACCAAAAAAAGATACATTTTTTTCAATTCTATTATAGCATTTGTCTCAACGGTTTTTCTTACTAATTGTTTTGATAACATGAATTTGTTTTATGCAAACGCATACTTGCTTTTTTAAATGACCAACATAATGAGACTTGTTACTCAGAAAAATAAATTCAGATCTCACACATTCTCTCCTATCTGTGTATGTGTATGAATGAGAGGGAGCATGCCACAGATGAGATGAGAGGAAATGAGATTTTCACCCCTAATAAAGATAACCTATTTTAGTGTATTTCAATACCATTCATTTTCTATCCTGGAAATTTATTACAAAATCAAATTACATGTATGAGAAACCTTCTGCAATTACCAGTAAGAGTCTTATTTTTCAGTTTAAGGACACTTCTGATTTACAGTTACA
>VWZT01006089.1:272-25639 GCA_013397055.1 Pachycephala philippinensis | reverse complement strand
AAAGTTTCTCATTCAATTACTGTTTCTTATAGTAGCTTAGGAGGCACACAAAGCCTACACCAAGTATATTATATTATAGCTGTTCAAATATTTTGCTTTAGAGGAACATGTTTCTCTTTTCTGTAGGCACTGACGTGAAACATATAAAGCAATACCACTTTACCAATTTGCAAACAAAGCAAATAATCTGTTTATTATATAGAAAGGAGGTAAGAAAAATTCACACAGAGAAATTCACTAATAATGATGATTTATCTATTCATGTAGTTGAGAACTAATTGACATTGTGTTTGTTTTCTTCTCTCTGGGGATAAATATTGGGGTGGGGTGGGTGAGGGGTTTACTGAACTGCACTTCACCATCATCAACAAGAATGATACTGTTTTGGATGCTTCAGTACAAATACCACATTCCAAATCATAAGACGGTCTTTCAGTTTAGAGAAAATTCAAATGGGCATCTTCTTTTTGTATACACCGAACTTCCAGTTCATTATCAGAACGAGGAAAGAAACCTAAAAGTGAGCTACAGAGTATTTGTGTTGCAAGAGAATTTCAATGTACTAAGGTTTTATCACTTTATCATTTCTATTTATTTTATCACTACATCATTTCTTCAGCTGAGTCATTCCCAGTTCCCTGCCCTCTCCCTCAGTGACCTGTCCTGCATTCTGGTTTATGTGGACTGGAATGACCTGAGAGTTGACCATAATTCCAAACCCTCAAAAGTGATCTATACAGTTTCCCTGACTAGTTTCTTAAACTTAAGTATAATTCGCTGATTTAAAAAACAATAAATATACAAGAGCACTGGTCTATGTCAAAAATCAGGTTAGTCTCCAAAAAAGACCCAAGGAAAGAATGCTGGTATGCAGCTGGAGAAGGACTTGCACTAGTTAGGTGAAATCTTCTGCTCTGGCAGGTCAGAGGGGCATGTTGCTCAGCAGAAAATTACTGGGCTTCCTACACTTCTTAATCTCACCCTTATAAACTTACTATTCTTAGAATGTTCCCTGCTCAGCATGACAAAAGAAACCCCCAACTTTGATGAAAATGTTATTTCAACAGAACTGTTGTTTGGTTTCATTACAACATCCAGATCAAATAATCAAATGACTTTTACATTGTCATATATTTATTAGCTTTAACAGCAAAACAAAGACACTTACTAATCTCTCCTCTAATACAAGTAATTTTACATAGTGAAGCAGATGTTCTGTCGCACATGGTTTCCAGTCACAAGTTTTCAGCTACAAATTCTGCTAGGGTAGGTAGTAAGAGCAGTAATTACTGAATGTATTATAATAGCTTTCATTATAACAGGTTCTTGAATATTATTTGGTTATTTTTATCTGTGGAGCCTGCCAGAAAGGAAGGTAGGCATAACAAGACAATGTAGTTCTATTTCTCAAAATATTGAGACTACTACGGATAAGATTTTGCCATAATAACTGCAAAGTACAGGAACCAAGAATCCTTCCTAATTGTATTAATCATTGTATAATAATTGGCCTCTTGAGGGTTTAACTTTATTTTGCATTATTTCAAAACCTCACCATTTCTCAAAAACAGTTACTCCTACTTTATCCATGTCTTCCAAGTTCTAGGCCGTGACACTTTACCAAAGTGCAGGGTGTTGAAGCACTTCCAAAGGGTGCTGATTAAACTTCCACTGAATACATTAAAGTGCAGAATTTTCCAATTTATGGGTGAAGTTGGGCTTGCTAACCTCTAGGCATCCTACCAAAACTGAAAACACCAAAGTAATTCAAAACTTAGAGAAGTAAATGAAACTTGAAAATGGTGTTAATAAGCAACACAAAGCTGCATAGAAGAAAACCTACAGTAGTACAAACCCAACAACCGTGATGCTATAAAACCTAGTATGTTCTATGTATTTCCCCAATGCCATCTTCTGCACTGTAAAGCCACTGCAGAAGTGTGATTTCTTTTTTCCTTCCAATATAACCTTGAAAGTCATTTGTGTATCAATTACATACGAATGCTTAAAAAGAACAGCACTCTAAAAGAGCCCTCACCCTGAGCAAACCAGTTTTATAATTTTATGCTGTGTAAAAAATTGCATTAGGAGGGGAATTCAGGCACCTGCTGATACAAAAAAAAAAAAAAAAAGGATCAAGTAGCAATGTCACAAGTCAGATAAACCTAAGATGACACTAAGCATACATTTTGGCAAGATATTAGAAGTACTACAAATAAACAAAAATTGTAACTTTTATGGCACTAAGGTACATCACCTGCAGATTGCATTAACTTCCTCCCACATTAAAAGCTTTGCTTTTCATTTAGTAACACCTCCTACACAGACAAGTATAGAAGTTCATGAAGATTTCCTTATTCTCACCTTCTTCCTAAGACAACTAGAAAAGTTTGTAAATGGCAAGACTGCCTAAAAAGCTTGGGAGCACTACTACCATATGAAGCTGATTTTTAAAATACACCATAATCACTGCTAATATTGGAAGCAGGCAAAAGTGAAACGAGTAATAATAAAAAACCAAAAGGTCCATTACTTTCTCATCCAAAGTATTCTGTTGCAAGGCAGTCCCTATGTAATGTAATCATTCCATTCAAAAAACTTTAAAAATATCTTGTTGAAAATTCATGTGAGGTTTAACCAAGTCTTATAAAGCAAACAAAAAATAGTTTCCAAAGCAGGCACATGGGGTGGTTAAAACTGCATTATTTGGAGGACTGTCAGTTGATTCACCATAGGCATGAAATACACACCCTCCCTGGGAACATGAACTCTCATATGTTCTACATGGCCTTCACAGTTTATGGCCCTTTGACATAGAAACAGGGATGTGATACACAAAGAACACTGCAACAGTGGCCAGATGTCCAATGCCAAAACCTCGTACCTAAATGCTCTCAGGAAAAGCTTGTAAAAAAACACTTGAACACCAGCAAGAACAGAAAAAAGAAATGTTACAGTTGTTACCATTGAGAGAGAAGGAAACAGAATCACAGTTCTTCAGTCAGCTGAGGGACCCCTAGAGAAAAATTGTCACATTAACCCAGTAAAGTCCCAGCGAAATTAAAAAGTGAATGGAAATGTCAGTTTATCCCTCAGGCAAAACCTGATTCATTTATAGAATTCTATAAGCATTGCTTAGATAATGGCATCTATAACAACACTGCATCACCCCCAATATACACAAGGTTTATCTATTAAAAGGAAACATGGCTAATATCCAGCCTTTCAAAAAATATTTCTCTGTATAATAGAAATTGGTGTGCAGATTTCCAGAAATGTTTGTGTTCCAGACCTTTGAACCATTTGAAAAACTGTAAGAATAATCATGTTGCTCAGTAATCTCCAGTATCACTATTTATGATAGCCTTGAAAGCCTCATCTGGAGTGATGCCATGCTAATTAATGCATAATCAAGCACACGTTACCATTTCTCTGTTATTCTACACATTAAGCGAAACTTTCAAATATTTTCCAACAATGAGATGATCAACAAAAAGAATTCAGAATCATCAAAAGATCCTAAAGAGGCTGCGTGCACAACGTAAGAGTTCTCTAAAGCTTGGTGTAGAAGGAAAAAGATAATCACTAAAAAATTTTTAGGTATTGGCCATCAAATCCTACCCTTTCATGCTCATTAATATTTACAGCTGCATTCCTAGTCCCTACTAAAACTAGCACAAGTTTCAATGTCTTTCTTTCATTTATTCAAAGATTAGCTCAAACACCTTTCTGTTATTTGCGTATTTTCTCTTGACAAAGGGAAAAAACCCAACTAACCAACTACCACAAAAAAACTGTTTCACAGCTGTTTTCTATGACATTGCATCTCCTCTACACAAACTTCCCTCCCTGAAGGGCATGAGTCTTACAGAATTTAGCAGTCAACAATGCAGAAAGAGATGTTAAAGACTCTTTAATTCCTCTTGTAATCTGCACCACAAATAGCAGGTTCAGAGTACCGCCCTAAAGAGAAAGTATGGAAAGGAGAGCACTGAAAAGGAAAACAGGAGTGTCGACTTACTTTTATGGATTCTTCCATCCAAGGCTTTCTACACCTTTGGAATAACAAAAGAGGCAAGCATAGATCCACCTTCTTTTCTGAAGGCAAACAGTGGAAGTCATGTCTATGATACACGGTAGTAGCTATCAGACTAATCCAACATCATATCCTATCCATCCATCAGGCAAGTTGCCTTTAACAATTTTTTTCACCATTTTATTTTCTTTAGCACCTATGAAACATCTATCAGGTATACTATCTAAACACTTATTATTATTATACTGAAGAAACTACCAGTAACTTTCTTTTTAATCCATTATTTTATTGTTTGTCAGATGAAGACATACTATTTGTTAGGTCTTTATCATACTTCAAAAAATATTCTAGTGAGTACTAATTCTACTGTCCATGTTAAATACATTTTGCATTCTTACATTTTACAACAAGTTTCAGGTTCTTCTTCTCTACATAGAATTAAATACTATTCAGTCCTCATTCATCTTCAGCCATTTTTTACTCATCACAGCTACATAAAATTTTGGATGCATCCAATAGTATATTTTCTTTGGAGCCAAAGTCACTTTTTATACTTTTGGCCAACTTCCTTATGCTGTATCTTTTCCTAATTAGCAATGACACAATTTTTTTTAGTCAGCTCAATCTTCATTCTAGTCCCCTCTTTTCTCCCCAGTTTACTTGATCAAACTGAAGTAATTTCATCTAGTCCAACTAGATAAAACAGGTAGACATATATACTTACAGATTCAAATCCAGAACCAATGCATTCTTGAACCTCATTGCATAGAAATGGCTCAGCACGTTACAGAAACGTCACAGAGTCTCCACATCCAACTTGTTCACTTACAAAACGCACCAGAACCCCACTATGCCAATGTCAGTCCAAGAGCTTGCCGTCTCATTCATGCAGACTATCCACTCTTGCCTAGAAATTACCTCCTATAAACTGTTTCAATTTCATTAGCAGTTATGAGGTCTTCTATTACGTAAGATTTCAGGATAACATCATAATTTTAAAATACTAACACTTTAAAGTACTAAATAATGATGATTTAACCTACTGTGTGAACTTAAACTACAGTAACATAGGACAAAAGTTTCAGTCTGCCAATAACTCTTCAAAAATAAATCTGGACGCCTTTTGAAAAGACTCAAAATAAAGCAATATTGAGTAAATTACGAACTTCCATCTAAGAACACAAAATTTTCTACGTTCACAGAAATATTGCCTTCATCGTCTGCAAGCTTTCAGCATGACAGAAGGCAAACTACAGAACATGCCTTGGGAAACAACCCTGACGAAAAGGGGTGTGTGCAGCTATTCAGAGATATGCCGGCTACAGATGAGCTGCGTAGTCAAAAGGGGTAAAATGTTACTGCTACTTGTGAATTGTTACTAAAATTATGCACAATGGTTGCTATACTTTCCACAGCTTGAGGGTATGAGGGGGAGGTAGGTGAAAAGTCTAGTGAATACTGCATACATATCATAATTTTCATGGCCACTGCAGGGCCACAGAAGTGACAGAAAAAATCTCGTAATTTGAGATAGGTCAGTTTTAAATATAAAATCACTTCTTTCTGAATCAAAATGTATCAAGAGTCACCTTGGTTTAAATAAAATCTAAAAAAAAACCCCAAAACCCAACAGATTATGCTGTCAGTTTTAGAAATGATAATGTGCATCAGAGATTAAACAGATGGAATTTCTCATTGTTTGTTAACTGGACCAATACCTAAAATATAATTCAAATTAAACTGAAAGATACTGCCTTCTAAGAAGAGGTGCACCATCCCAAAAACAATGAGCGCTGTAGAGATTAAGATGACATTATTATATCACATTATACATTTACGCAATACTTAAACTAAATGTTAAAGATTAATACACAGTGGGTTAATTTGAGGAAAAAACCCCACAGTTCATACTGGTAGCTGACATGGGTAAACTGAATTTTGAGTCTCCCTTTATTTAGGGGGAGTCCATGGGATGTAGCAATTTTGTATCTGGTGGTTATTTGCTGTTATTTCTTGCCTGTTGTTTTTCTGCTTTTTAGTAAACTGTTATTCTTTTATGTATATCTACTCATATTCATTCCTTATTGGTGGAATTGGTTGAACCTATAAAGGGAAGGATTAGTTGAACCTATAAAAGGAGGCAACTCATTTTGGAGTGTTCTCCTTTAGTGTCAAATAGCAGAGGAAAAAAATAAAAAACACTGATGTGCCAATACATTTCTGTTCACTTCCCCCCTCCAAATTGTTTTACTGGCTCCAAGACCAGTTATAAATGGACCGAATCATAAATACCAATCCTTGTCCAAAATAAACCTCCCACTGAAGAGTGTTTCTTTAAACTTTTTAGTCCTTTTAATTCCATTTATTTCTAACTATATTCATTAAGAGGAAAATTTCTGACTCAATCCAAGCCTCTTCCCCCTCTCACCTTATTGCCAATACTTACTTACTTAGTGTTTTATGACATTTTCTCTATACAGTCTCTCAACAATACTGCTTTCAAAAAAATTCCACCATACCTTTTCTCACTATAGTTACACTTCCTCTCTGTGCTACTTCATTCGTTTCCAGCTTTTTCTGTTGCATCAGAAAGATGAGCTAGAAAAGCTCCAGTGCACTACTGCATTTACAGCAATTGTTCTAACAGCTGCTCTCAGATGTATGTATAACTAACAATTACCTTGCAGTACTTACAAGGAAAGTGCCGCATGGCACTGCCTGTGCTCCACCCCAGTTGTCTTCCTGTGTTCCACCTCTGGAGACACTGCAATCAATCTTTGCAACACAAACACCCTTCAGACAAGTATTTGTAGTACAGATACCAAAACATAACTCAAATCACTTTTACTATTTCTTTCTGATTCAAATTACTGCTAAGCACCCTCCACAGTTCTGCTGAGTTTCCTATCAAGGGTCACCCATCTTATACACAGAAACAAATTCTTCTCTACCAAGAGTTTAGTCCTGCCTCCTTCTGTCTTACCATGTCCCTCTCTCTCCGGCACCTCCAAATATGTGTATGATCTTCATAGTAAAATTAGCATATCTTATTGTCCCCCCTTTCCATATAATCATGATGAATGCCATCATTCTCCTCCTTTCTTTCTGGTATTCAGGATTTCTCTCCAACATGTAAGTTGGAGAGATATTTTCTTAAATAATTTTACCTGCATAAGATGTTTTCAGTAAGACTTTCCTGATTTTCCACAATGCTAAATCTACCATTCAGGCACAACAACATAATTTTCTCTTGACATGGCATATGCATCCTACCCTACTCATGAATTTATAACACTGCTGCAAAGATTGGTTTTCTAGTCAGGAACCATGGGAACTCAATTGTGTCTTTAGACCCTCTGTACAGTTTCTGTTTTTCACTTGGACTACAAGGTACTTTGTTTTCAAGCTCCTATGCAAGGAGTCTCCTCTGTACCCTTCACGTCTTTCTATAGCCTGAGACAGGTGGAGTCCTATCACATCTGGGTCTGTAACAATCAAGCTAAATTTATTTTCTGTCTCCTTCACTAAACGGAAGAACTCCATGAATCTCTACAAAGCAATTTCAAAATTTTCCTTTACCTTCTATTTGATGAGATGTGTAAGAATTCTACCATGAGTAGATTGTGTTTTTGCTAATAAGGATGGCCATTACTATCCATAATTATCTACAGTACCTCTTCTTAGGCATCCACTTTAAACACCTTGAGTAAAGGCTATCCTTCCATCTCAATGATCAGGTACTAGAGATGCAAGACATTGCTGTGGTTCATAAGCATAATAAAAATCGGAAAACAAATTTAAACACCATAGATGGGAAAAATCACACTGTAATATCCAGGAAGATAAAATAAAAGTAGAGATGGCTCTTGTTCTTTGCCCAGCAGCACCGAAAATTTTGACGTCGTTCTACAGCGGGTGGTTTTTTTCATAATATAGAGAAGTTTTTGTTATTGCTGAGCAGGGCACACACAGAGCCAAGGCCTTTTCTGCTTTGCATACTGCCACGTTGGCGAGGAGACCAGGGGTGGCTGGGAGGTTGGGAGGAGACAAAGCCAGGACAGGTGACCCAAACTGACCAAAGGGATATTACCGACCATGTGACATCATGCTCAGTGTATAAAGCAGGGGCAAAAAGGAGGAAGGGGGGGGACATTTGGAGTGATGGCATTTATTTTCCTCAGTAACCATTATGCTGCACTCCTGAGATGGCTGATTTTCTTGTATACATGGCTTTTGCTTTCTCTATTGACCTGTCTTTATCTCAATCAAGTTTTCCGGCTTTTACCCTTCCAATTCTTACCCTGATTCTGCTGGTGGGGGAGGGAGCGAGTGGCTGCATGGGACTTGGTGGCTGGGTGGGGTTAAAACACAAGAAGCCTCTATAAATTCACACTTGATAACATGCAGAACACATGATCTAGCAGCAGTAATTTTATCATTAAGTAATGTCTAAGTATTTTGTCTAATATATCTATTACACATAGCCAAGCAGCTAGATACCGAAGCCAGACCTGATCTCAGGACATGTTTGCCAACAGAAGAAAAAAAACCAAAAACAATTTTACAGAACAGCAGGTAAAATTTATTTCCTTCCCTCATCCATCAATAAAGAAGGCCCGCATCTGCACTTCACATATTTGAACAGGATACAGCATCACACTGAATCTGTCTTTGGCTTCCACTGTGCTACTGTAGCAGATTATGAATTTCTTCTCTTCTAGCTCACGCAAGTTATTTCCACTTAATTGCCCGTTTACATTTAGGTAGTTTTAGTCCTGCCTCATGTTATGCCATACCTTCCTACTAGAGAAAGATTTCCTCCATGTGCAGAGCACATGGATAATAAAGCTACAGGGATTCAAGAACACGTGAGAAGGAACACAATCCCTTTCACCTCAAAAGAGGACAGAGCCTGCAAGTTGATGTATTTTAATTCCCAGTTCCTTTGTCTTGATTACCAGAGGTAATGCAACTTTGTACTGGCATTTTCATTACAAACCCTTCTAAAGAGTACCAGTCATGCTGTAAACATTTGCCACAAACCAGATTATTGAATGGCGAACTAAACAATACTTACAGCCTAATCAATCATGTAGTAAAATTCAATGCAGTCTTTTTTGGGTCATGAGATAGTAATTCACATTTAAAGACCTGATGTCTTATGTACTTCAATAACTCACAAATGCATTACTACCCTGAGATGACTACCCTTCATGCAAAAGGTTACTGTACAAGTTCAGAGACACAGTCATAATTTGTAAAAACCAGATAGTATGAGACAGTGTCAAGCTGTCACTCAGGAGGTAGGTCACGATGTGTAAGTAGTTGAAGCCCTCTTTCCTTTTTAGACACAACTGTAAATGGTTCCAAGGTGCTTGGGTGACACACTTATTTCTTTACTTCAACTGCCTGCTCACCAGCTGCCTCAATATTACCAAAGCAAATCTAATATACAACAACTAACTTGTGACTTACAGAACAAGCATATTTCTTGCCGGTTTTCTGGTACATTGAAACTATTTTGGTAGGCTGGTATGGTTAGGCATTTAAGGCCTCTAACTCTGATTTGGATTAGCCACTTTCCTTTTACTGAGGGGGAGATGTGAACAACCAAAGGACATGGAAGAGTCAGGCTTACGGACTCTACTGAACTGTCTTGCTGCACAGAAGAAACAGAGCAGCAGAAATCAGTCAACCAATTAATTACTCCAGAAACTAATTAATTACACCTCTCTGAGAATACCTATAGTCTGTTTCAGAGGACAGAGTTAGTCACATTTGGGAATACTGCGCCTGTTGCAAAAGTCTAAAAATTAATAGGCTCTGCAAGAGATTGTGCCTTCCTAACTCCTCCGTGCTCTCAGAGGAAAGCCCTGGTCTGGAATGGACAAAGACGTCCTCAGAAGCATTACCTTACCATTGTACAGGATCTGCACAGACCACACAAACCTATTAGTAGATATTCCACTGGCAAAAAGTTTATATAAAGCTTGTTAAAATACTCAATTTGATAACCTTCCCTTCTTGTAACAGGGTTAAATGGCTTCTTCCAGAACTGAAAAACTGTTTAATATACCTGCCAAAACCCTGTGTGATCATAGCAACAAATCATAGTAAACTTCCTATTTCAGCAAATACTACCCCTTCTTTCTCATGTAAGAGATCTGTTTTAATCTCACACAAAACAAAAATCAGAGTCTTGTCAGTAATCCTACAGAAACACTAAGGAGTAAGCTACACGAGGAGGCATGAGTTCCCCTGGCAGTCTTCTAGGTTCCTCCACCCAAAGTCACCAATCTCCCACCTCACTTTTAGCTCAAAGGTTCCACCCTCTTTCTTTGTCCCACCTTCGTAACTCATGGGATCACATGTTCAGCTTTTTTAACTGAATTAAACTAGTTCAGCAACAGTTCTCATGAATGCTAGAAGAAGCTTGAAGAAGAGAAGGTAAAGCATGAATAAGATCTCTCCCTTTCATCAATGACAAAACTCATGTGAATCAACAGAGTCAACCTCATTTCACCTTCACAGTCACAAGAGATTCTGGCTCCAGTTTTTTTGACTTTTTCCTATGCTATTATATATCTGGGTCAGACACAACCCCAGAGCTGCCCATTTTCCAGCTCTGGCTCAGAAGTTGATTACACAGCATGTCTTTTCAATTTGAGATGATGAAAATGTCACAAAACCAGCTGATTTCATAAACTACCTGTCATCTCCCACTTAATTATTTCAAGAACAACCTAAGAGGTTTTGGTATGTTACACTGAACCAATGTCAATTCTTATGGATGCTGCATTCTAGGTTCTCAAATCAGGGATAGACTAAGCAAACTTTTTTCCTTGAAATTAGAAAATATCCATATAGAAATATCATGTGCATTTTAATAGCATGGAAAAATGTCTCCATTTTGATCTGAAGAAACTGCTACAGAGATACAAACTATTATACTGAGTAGTAAAAAAAATATCCCGAACACATAAGATAATAATCATAATTTATTTCTAAAACTTCTCTTTTGATTATTTTATAATCATTACATAGGTTTAATTTCGATTTTTGTTTTGTATAAGACAACAGTGGCAAAGTTCTATTGCTATTACAAATAGGAACTAAGAAAAAACAATACCAGCACTTGCAAATCTCCACAGATAGGTAAAAATGTAGCCTTTGGCTCTTTAGAATTACTAGAATTACCTGGATTAGCATTTCAAACTAGAGGAGCCACAGAAAATAGCTGACCTGGATTGTTCTCATCCCTGGATGTTTTTTAGCTCTTTATACAGTTTGTGCCATGAAGCAGACCAAGTAACTTCTCTTGCTGAAAAAAACCAGCACACTAGGTTAGACAGGCAACAGACTCAGCACAAGGCTGCACAAACGCTTGTAGTGAGTATTAGAAGGCAGACATGAGCAGCCAGAGAAACAAAGAGGACTACTCTGCTGGTTTTTGGCCGAAATACCAGACTCTGCTAACTCTCAGAGCAGAGATTTACTTCATCACACAAATAAATATGGATGATACTTTTACTATAGCCAAGTAGTTTTGCAGAAAATGGAACCATAAGGAGTTTAATTTTTGGCAATTTTAGATTCCAGTGTTTCTATTATATTGCCTAGCTAATGTATTTATAGTTTGTGTTTATACATTGGTTTAAACACCAAAACACACCACATGTATTAAATCAGCCATTTAAATAGAGAACTCTCTCAGTAGGTATTTCGCAAAAACGGCAAAAAGAAAAGAGAAAACCTGGAAGACAATGGACATTCTGTCATTGACTTCAAATGAGTAAGTTTTGTCTCCTTTCTTATGGAAAAACATTCAAAGTCCACATTTTAAAAACCTGATGTTGTAAAACTAAAAGCATAAAGATGATTCTGACCATAATCATGCCATCATTTATTAACCAACATTTCTTCACTGACTAAAAATAGGAAAAGATACATTACAACTGCTTATGAAAGTTGTGTCACTATGTCTGAAACATTCACAGTTCCACAATTACAGGTTAACACCAGACCAAACCTTTTTTAAAGTTTCTGGAGGATCAGTCCATCTGAAGCTTTAGTTGTTTCATTATTGTGATGACTACACTAACCAGTGCTGTAGCTAACATACAGGGAAAAGCCACCACTTCCGAAGTACAAGTATGTAAGGTCTCATGGGTAAACATCAACTCTAGCACTTTTCACACATATTTAAACAGTCTTTGCAGTCTCCTGGTAATAACCAGCTCTGAGACTTCGCTCTTGCTCTGCCTGAACCTTTCACAACTCTCACACAGCATGAAGCTCTTGCACATGAAGCAGTCTTATCTGTTTTTTAGTTTCTTTCAACACAAAATACAGGCTTGTTGATAGGGGAACAAGGAAAGCTGCTAGATACAAACAAATTAAGCTAACACTGAACTTGCTATGCCTGGCTTTGTACCTGTCTGAAAAAGTAGTACCAAGGACCACTTAAGAGTGAGAGTGCAGGACCGTCACGGAAACTACACCTACTATCCTTAATTGCAAGGTCTTTTAAAATTGCCCATGGTTTTGTGGGTTCTCCCCTCCTCACCCCCAATAATTGCTACTGTTAGCAACTGTTTTTCTTTACAAATTAAATCGTTTGTGATGTTTGGTCATGGGAGCAAGTGTTCCTCTAGTACCCTGTTACTGGATGCATCTGCTCCAGATAACTGCCAGCAGTTCCACTGGAAAACACAGATTTTGCCATTCTGACTGCCTGGGAACTTTATTTCCCCTTTCCTCAATTCCTATTCAGTCAGTCTGCTTTACAGGAGCAAGAGCAGAAGCAGCCAGCAGTCTTCTCTGAGTATCAATTTGTTGTACTGAAGACTATGAACTAAGACAAGACTTCAAATTCCTCTTTACACACTGAACATTCAGAGAAACAGTTATCAATATTCAGCTGACTTAAGTTTAACAATGCAGCAGTAAATTTACTTATCAACCTCCATGATTAACCTTTATACCAATCAAACATGAACTATACTCCTGGATGAATTCCTCCCCTGATTCAGACAGATTCTTCACCTTTACTGGTATCAGTCTTTGGGTAGCACATAATGATCCAGAGAAGAGAACATGCTATGAAAGAGCTCAATTAGCTTATCTGAATTTCTTCGTTACATAGTGTATCTTCCTGTATTCCTACAACTGTTAAATTGGAGTATCCTTGACCATAATAATGAGCCACTGCTATACACTAAGATACTGGGTTTGTGTGGCCAGATTCTGTAGTGGAGGGGATGGCTACAGGGAGCTTCTCTTCCCTGAGAAGCTGTGAGAAGCTCCCCCATCCCTGACAGAGGCAATGCCAGATGTCTCCAGGACAGACCCACCACCAGCCAAGGCCAAGCCCACCAGCAACACTGGTGGCACTTCTGGTTTAACATACCTAATAAAGGAAAAAATGTTATTGCGCAGATGAAATTGCAGCCAGAGAAGAGTGAGAATATGTGAGAGGTAAAACCCTGCAGACACCAAAGTAAAATGAAGAACAAGGGTAAGAAGGTGCTCCATGTGCCAAAAGAGAGATTCCCCTGTAGCCCAAACTTATCTGGCTATGAGTCTTTTGAGGGTCTTTTGTGGTCATTTGGGAACATCCCCTTCCTCAAAATTCCCTTTTATGACCCCGAATCTTCTAATGAATCTTCTTTCCTGAACAGTATTTCAAATATGTGGTCAGGTCATGATGCACTTCTCTTATCTTTCTTTACTCCAGCACTCTATCTCTGTTCTCAAAACTAAGACATCAACTAGTACATATTAATCACTAATATAAATTAACAATGAAGCATTAGGTGTCACAAGACTTATTAGTCACAACAAGGAGTTAGCACAAGGCCACATTGACCTCTGGTATTTGTACTAAGCACTGCATGGTACAAAACTAAGCATTAACCCTGAACATAGGGTTCATGTGTGCTACTGTGCTGAAGTTAAAAGAATTTTCCAACATCTTCCCCCACTGCTGCATAGGCTTCTACTTGAAGAAATATCACTTGTTCAGTAACATCTGTAGTGGATGTTACGTTCAGTGGACATCCTGCTGCATATTGCTATTTATCTTTTCATTCTATCTTCCTGTTTGTAGTTGTATACACTAACTTTTTTTCATCCTGGAGTTTGATATCCCCCTTACAGACACAAAATATCAATCAGTACATGTGTTTAATAATTCCTAAGCTTATGACCTTTTCAATTCCTACAGCACTGACCACTGCCTGCAGAAGTCTGCCAGAATCCACCCTTTCTTTGACCTCTTCCAAATTTCCTATTGACTGCAATTCCTGCTGGTGGTGTCCCCAGATCATCTAGATGAAAGAGGCTAGTCAAATCACTTCTTCACTTCAAGAAGGATGAAATAACATGTTGTTTTTCATACACATATGGCCATAAACAAGGGACATTCAGAATTTAAGATCTCACCTCTCTATTTCATCATTTCCACTCTTTCAACCTGTCACACTCATTCCTCGATTTCTCTTCTTTTCTGTGCAACCCCTGTTCCCACAGCCTGAGTATGAAACTGATGCTTCCCTCTCCTCAAAGCAAAGCAGTTCTTGTATCTGCAAATCTACCTTAAAACTATAAAGCCTCTGGTGACAGAAACTTTGTTATTTTAAAGATCTATAAAGAACACAATAAACTTATAGCACAAAGCAGAAGCCAGACCTAATTCTTTACCACCTTCTCTATTCTTCAGGAGAACCTTAAAAGGTTATAGTAGCCCACAGGGTAGCATGTCAACCTTACTGAGCTCCTTTTAACCTCTTCTACTGCTGTTTCTCAACTGCACTCTTTTGTTAAGCTTTCTGTCATTTTATCTTCATTTTTAAAACAACAGTGTAGCCTTACCACTTTCATTTAAATGCTAATTTGTAGTCTTATTTTACAGTAACAAACAATTCCTAAAAAAAGATACACCAAATTAGGCACCAGCAAAAATGGACACTGAAAATTTCCACATCAGAATCACAAGTGGCAAAGCATATATACCATATTTATAATCTTGTCTACCCAAATTCATGTAAATAATGCACTGAAATTGATTATACCCACATATCAGAAAAAATGTTTCCTGTACCTGCTACTGACATACTTGCACTCTCTTCTGTAAAATCTGTTCTTTCATTTCCCAACACGATTTCAAATCCCAAAACTTTACACAGAGTAGGTGATCTGTTCTTTTTATGCATATTAATAAGGTATTTTTTTCCTCCTTTGGAACCAGAAAGTAAGTTGAATTCTCCTTGTATTTCAGAATAATGAAACTAAAAGGCATGGAATTTAATCACAAAGCAGGCATGATGACATGCCAACAATCCTGTTTGATATAATGATCATGTTTGCAATACACTCACTCCTGTTACTCTCAGCCCTACAGATGTGAGCTGTTCAAATCACCATCATTAAAAAAACTCTGCTAAGACTTTTCAACCTATTGAAAACACCTATCTTTCTAGCACTACACTGCTTTTTTCTTTCTATGCACAACAGAAGAGAGCTATTAACACAAGGAAAGTTTTTTGAATTTTTACTATCTGATTTTTTCGCAAACAGACCTAAAAAAAAGATACCCACGCAAACCATTACCTCTTCACACACCTCTACTGAAAGAATCAAAATAGCTTTTCAAGCCAAATGCACAATAATTAAATTACAAATGTAAAGCATTTGAATGTTAATAGTAGCAGGCAGAATTCAACAAGATCAGCATCTCAGTTTAATACCAATATATGCACTGAAGATCAAACCTGGCTGTAGCAATGGCCAAATACACAAGTTACTACCTGTCCATATGACTATTATTGCTATTCCTGGTTTTTCAAGTCAGAGAGATTAACATACCATGCCTCTTGCCAGTTTGCTTCTGGCAGCTAAAACTAAAACATATGGAACAGATTATCATGAGTGCCCTCATGCAGCACATCCAGGGTAACAAGGATATCAGGCCCAACCAGCATGAGTTTAGGAAAGGTAGGTCCTGCTTGACCAACCTGCTCTCCTTTTATGACCAGGTGAGCCACTTAGTGGATGAAGAAAAGTCTGTGGATGTTATCTACTCAGACTTCAGTAAAGCCTTCAATACTGTGTCCCATGGAAATCTCCTGGAAACGCTGGCAGCCTGTGGCTTGGACAGGTGCAGTTTTCTCATCAAAGACTGTCCGGATACCTGCGCCCAGGGAGTGGTGAATGGAGTTACATCCAGCTGGTGGCTGGTCACGAGTAGGGTTCCCCAGGGCTCAGTACTGGGCCAGTCCTCTTCAATTTCCTTATTGATGATCTCAATGAGGGGATTGAATGTACTGTCAGTGAGTTAGCAGATGACACCAAGTTGGGTGGGAGCATTATCTGTTGGAGGGATCTGGACAGGCTTGATTGATGGGCCGAGGCCAGTGGTGTGAGGTTCAACAAGGCCCAGTGCTGGGTCCTGCCCTTGGGTCACAACAACCCCAGGCAGCTCCACAGGCTGGGGCAGAGTGGCTGCAAAGCTGCCCACAGGAAAAGGACCTGGGGGTGCTGGTGACAGTGACTGAACATGAGCCAGGGTGTGCCCAGATGCCAAGAAGGCCAATGGCATCCTGGCCTGGATCAGCAATGGTGTGGCCAGCAGGAGCAGGGCAGGGATTGTCCCCCTGTACTCAGCCCTCGTGAGGCCACACATATATTTGGTTGTAATAAATGTGTAAACTGTATGAGGAATTTGTTTTTCAATTAAAAATATATGAACATTCTAAGTATCACTCCATGTTCTACTGCAAGAACAATTAATGTACCAAAGCTATGGCAATGCCCTTGAGTGCTCTGTCCAGCTCTGGGCCCCTCACTCCAAGACACTGAGGTGCTGGAGTGAGTCCAGAGAAGGGCAATGAAGCTGGGGAAGGCTCTGGAGCACAAGTCCTGTGAGGAGCAGCTGATGGAGCTGGGGTGTGTACCTTGCAGAAAAGGAGGCTCAGGGGAGACCTTATCACTCCCTACAACTGCCTGACAGAAGGGTGTAGCCAGGGGTCAGCCTCCTGTCTCAGGACACAACAAGAGGAAATGGGCTCTAGCTGTAGCAATAGAGGTTCAGGTTGGACATCAGGAAGAATTTCTTCATGGAAAGGGCTGTTAAACATTGGAACAGCCTGGCCAGGGAAGTGGTGGAGACACCATCCCTGGAACTGTTCACTAAACAACCAGATGTGGCACTTAGTGCTGCGGTTTAGTTGACATGGTGGTGTCAAAGGTTATACTCAATGAACTCCGAAGTCTTTTTAATACCTTTATGATTCTATATCACTGCAAACAAACATGGATTTTTTAAATATTAATGCTTTTATAATCTGCAATGAGCTCTTCAAAGTGTAATTGCTTCGCTACGTAATGTATCACCCAGACTGAAAAGCTATTTTGTCATTCCAGAATTACTGTCCTAGAAACTGGCAGTCTGCAGTGCAAGTTTCATTTCTGTACAAACATACACACACACAATTATTTTAGAACTATGTTTCAGTATTCTATAATTTCTCCAGAAAGGAATACTCAGTGAGCTGTCAGTACTTGCTGTTCTTCAGTTCTTGAAACAACGTTGCCACCACCTGGACAAACCTCTAACTGCCAGGTATTCCTGGGGTGTGAGAGTCCGTATCTGGAAAAAAACCAAACCCACACTTTCTCCATAGAATTATTTCCATAACCAAGATAATTAAATCCTCTAAAATGTGTTTTTCTATACATGAATCAATGTTCAAATTCCGTGTTTCATTAGTACCTTAACATTAGACATGTAAAATTAAATTTATTAGCTTTCCACCAACATTTGAAAAACTAACTTGAGAAACTGTTTTTTATGTTCAGTAATATTACATACCTGCAATTCTCAACAATCAGCTTACAAATGCTTCATACAATCACAGTTTCTGTCTCTTCCTCAGACTTCATTCCTGTTAGCAAGGAAGCTAACATTCAGAGTCAAAAGAAAACCATAGCTTTTATCTCAGAAGATATGCTTTGCAGATTTGTTGCTTCTTCCACTCTCTCCTATTCATCATAAAGCATTACAGGAATGTTTCAGTCTAGTCTGCAATAAAAACCTGTATTTTATAACAGATTTTGAGGAAAACTAGAAATTCTACTCTAAACTTCTGATGCACAGGAAGGTGACAGGCTACTATCCAAAACAGAAAACAAGGAGCTACTAAAACTATCATGGAATATTCCTTTAGTCTCAACAGAACCTTGTATCTTTCTAACCTTCATTAAAAAGTGTACATACTTCTACTGAAGACTGGATTCAATCAGATATAGGACAACTTATATATATAATGCAACTGAATACTTAGTACTTTTCCTCATACAGATTCGTCTTTATTAACGCACTTCTGGTTTGTTGAGAATTTAGTGCACAAGATACAGGCTTATGCAAATGTGAGTGGGCATTTCACATGAAGAAAATGTTTCCCACAGAAGTCAGTGCTTGCATTCAATAATTAGCAACAAAATTTACAACTGAAACTTGGTAATGACACATGTATTTCTCAATGGTATTTAATAAGAGTATTGAGAAATTTTAGCTTACCACTTTCCTTAAGGCTCATAGCATCAGAAGGTCAGGCTGCATATGGCCCCTAATGCAGAGCTTGTGCAACATATAAAAACCTATGGAATACAGAAGGCTTTGGGCTTTTTCCAGCAGTTCCTGGTAAGCTGAAGGTCCAAATCAAGTCAAACCTGAGTATGCTGTTCCCATAAAGAGAACTTTAAAACTTTAGCCATGCTTTTAATACTCCTACATAATCTTTGAAATAAACTGACCTCTTGATGATGACCTACTGTTCTTATAAAAATTTGCATATGCTGGTACTTAACACTGCTCATTTTAACTCTTAATAATTATAATAGATAACAGTACAAATGAAGATATTGAAGAAGTTTAAATATAACCTGCTCATTCATCAGCCTTTTGAAGAAAAAATTATATACCAGATCTTAAGTACTTCAGGCCCCTTATCTTCCTCTATTTTAAAATAAATTGGTTATTAAGAGTCTTTATAAATTATTTTCAATGGAAAATGGAATCAGCTATTTCCAGCAAGATATATTTGGTTGTAATAAATGCATAAACTGCAAGAGGAACTTGTTTTTCGATTAAAAATACATGAACACTCTAAGTATCACTCCATGTTCTACTGCAAGAACAATTAATCATGTACCAAAGCTATGGCAATGCCCTGGCAGTATGTTATACAATAAGAAAAATAAATTACTTATATTGAGAAATCTAGTCTGTTTAGTGAACTATTTGTCCAAGATACTGAAATGAGTCATCAATCACTACTACTGAATCGTCTATTCCCATCTTTTATCACAACCAACTGAAGAGTCATCTCAGAGTTAATGAGTTAGGTTGGATGTTCCTCTCATGACAAGCTTGGTGTAGCTGTACTACTTTATCACTGTCATCACTTTAAGGTGATCTCATAAAAACCCACCACTTACAGAATGTCATTATGTACAGAACCATCTTTACATTCAAATAAGCCCATCTTACTATGTTGTTGAAGGTCTGACCTGACTTTCAAGAAAATAGTTTTTTCCCCACTTGAAAATAAAAGCTCTTGATAAACATTAAACAATGTACCTTGTCTCCAGTTTCACGTTTTCAGGAAATTAAATACTCTAATTTTGAATTCTCCCATATGCCCGTGGAGAGTACAGTTACTTTTTCAGGACCTTTTCCCTCTATATTGGCACTTAAATTTTCCATAACTCTTTTCCTATTTCTAGCCATTACTTTCTTTACTGAATCTAATGACTTCTCACTCTTACAGTCTAGGGACTTCAAACATTCACTTTCTTTCAAGAGAAATAAGACAACCAGACTGAAACAACATTATTTTACATCTGTCTTCCCTTCCAAAATGTGAATCCTTTCTATATTCACCCAGAAGAATTACAATACTTTTGCAAACTCATCTCTTTTTGCTATTACTCATTACAACACTTTGAATGAAGACAAAACACATGTTAAAATCAGCACTTGCACATCACTGACACTTCTTTAATCTCCACAATGATTCCCTTCATCCCAACAAAACCTATTCAAGTTGCTGGCTCTTCTCCTGAGAACCTAATTACTCAGAGACAGTCAAAATCAGGAACTCAAGGTAACTTTCCTGTGATGACAAAGAGGTAAAGGTGGTCTCAGGGTACGCTTGCTACATCTTGTGTTTGACCTGGACATCCAAGAGCTTAGGATATTGGTGAGACTACATCTACTGTAATGACTTGAATCAAAGCAAGAGTGGTTTTGTAGTTAATCCTGTGTTGTCTCTATTTACCACGTGCTGATTTGGACCTCAAAGTACTTTTTGAGAGCACAACTCGCTTTTCTTAAGAAGAAATCCTCATTTATGAAACATTTCAAAAAATAGCAGCATATTAGGTACCATGGAACATGAAAGCCATACCTGCAGCATATACCTAACAATTTTTTACCTCTTTGAGATCTACAAATTCTATATTGCAGATACTCAGTCCTGGAAAACCGACTAAGTTTAACCTGAAGTATAAACTCTCTGAATCAGAGATGATGGAGGTGTAAGGAAACTCAACATCAACCACTTGTACACATTGACCTGTTCCTACTACTCCCTACTACAGACAAGGCCTCAGGTTCCAAGAGTGGAACCTGACTGTAGAAGACCACAATTCTCAACAGACAGAAAAAAGCCATGAATTCCTTGCATCACACACTCCATTATTTCTGTTTCAAACCCCTGCCACAGACCAGGGCAGGCCAAAAGAAAGCTGTCAGATGGCTTTTGATTGAAGCAGAAGGTGGCATAGATACCAGTACTTACTCTCACCTCCATCTTAAGGTGGGATGCTGGTCTGAAACAAAGCCCAGCCTGTCCTGATAGACCTATCCTGTCTAAGTGAAGAGAGAGAAAGCAAGACCTGTTTTACACTCTCTGCAATATTTGATCCAGTACAGTACAAAGGGATCAAGCACATCAGGCCTGGCACTGTGCTGGAGCTACTCAGTCCTCCCTAAATCCACAGGGCAGATAGAGAAGCATGGTGCAGACACACTGCAGTGACCTTGCACTGAAACCTGCGCACCACAGCTCACTGCTTTCCTCTACAAATCATTTTCTTTCCAGTGTTGTTCCCACCCTGCACTGGTCTCTATATGGTTAGGACACTGGGTGAGCTGTGAATTATATATGCTGCAGATCTTCCTAATGTACAACAAATAATGCTGGTTTTAACACTTAAAAAGAGAGCATTGCTTTCCCAGCACTTTCAAATTCCTAGTTACTTTTAAAAACTGACCGTCAGAAATTTTCTGTGTACATTTTAACATCTATAGCCCTCCTCAATTTTTATTACCTTCACCATCCATATATTTAAACTTCTTCACAAAGCTACTAAAGCCCACAAATGCCAGGTGTGACCTCGCTTGTACAGCACAGGATGCTGTTCAAAAACGTTGCAAGAGGCGGTTAGTTACCACCACCCAAGGCAGTGGGTGCAACCATCTGCAATCACTTCACTAGTGTCAGTGGCTGTGTCCTCAGCCACAAGCCTGAGGGAGAACTGGCGCTCTCCTGCTCTGGAATAGATGAAATCTCGTATCTTTCCTATACTGACACCGCAAGGATGGCCATCCACAGAAGTAAAGGCACAAAATACAGTGGAAATGAATCATGAGTGTGTGGGGAAATTTAATGGACACAGAATCTCCTACATCCAAGTAACCCCAAACAACAAAGGTCAGGGAAAACTGTATCTTAAAACATAATGAACATTCACAAAGAAGTCCATTTTGTAAGGGAAGTGGATGAGAGTCTGTCAGCTGGAAATGGAGGAAGCAAATGGGTATCCAAATTAAGAGGTCACAGATACAAAATTTGTAACAGCACAATACTTTGATACATGCTGTACTACAGTAAATTTGGCAGTTGTGTAGATCCATGTTCTCAGAACCCTTTAACCAATAAATTATATGCTTTCTTTATAAATAAGTATGTCTTGATCCCAGCTGGTCCCCTAGTTGAACTGTATGACAGTTTGACTTGCCATGAGATGCTCACAGCTACTTCCCATTTCCTCCTCCACAGTTGGACCAGAAAATGTAATAAAAATGCTTTATTGTTCTTCATCCAAATGCCTCATAAAAAGTTTTGAGTAGTGCTGCCTTCAACAGGTGGATTCCCTGCATCTGACAGGGTAGCATTTCAGACTATTCCAAGAACAGCTGCTAGCCTCCAACGCACCTGCATAGCAAATTCATAACCCATATTCTTAAATTTTGCACACAAAACGGTCTAAAAACCATTGAAGTATGCAGAAAAAAACTTGATATGAACATATCTTCTCAAACCAACAATTTCACATCAGTTTTCACTTACTACGTGAATATACTTAGGAGATATTACTTGTTCCTCAATTTTTCCAGCACTCGTACCAGTTCATATGAGTCATGGAGGGTTCCTTTTTTTCTTTTGTGGTCACTAAAACCTTATTATTTAGCCCAGTTAATTTATTGCTATACTTCATGGTCTTCATCTGCATTAGGGTAATTTGTACTTCTTTTAACCACTGGAAGAGGTACAGCTATGAGTTGTCCTATGTAAGTTTTCACTGGTTCTACCTAAGACATTCACAGGTTATTTCCTACCATTTTCAGAAATTTTTGAAGCCTGATGCTGTTTTCATTCTACTTATTACCCTTAATGACTGTTAAAACCCACATCTCGTGGTCAAGTATGTCTAACAGCGAGTACCACCAACAACTACTGCAACATAGGACAAATCAACAGAATAAAAAGCAACATTTGAACACTTTCATAAAAAGAAATCACCATCAGTTTCTGCTTTGTTAGTGGAAGTAATGTTTACTTCTTCCAGAATTCTGTCATTCTGCTGATGCTGAGGGATTAAGGGTTTTTCAGATCAAGCTAAAGCACAGTGACAAATATACAGAAAATAAGCAGAATTTTCACAAGCAGTATTTTCACAAAATCATAGCAGTAGTATTTCCCACACAAACTCTCCTGTTCTTTAGTTACATAAAAAAAGAATAAGGGAGAATTTACTGACTGCGAATGATCCGATATTCACTGACATATAAGATGTCATCTTATCCCTCAGTATGTCAAATTTCAGCTTGTATAGCTGATTTGTAAAAAGCCTTCTCTTAATTTGATGATGAAGACAGAAGAGAAGAATGGGAAGAGCAAATTAAACATTAGGCCTTTGCCACATTTCATATTCTGCTTTTTAATACACAATTTTTCCCAGATAATATGCATTTGACTGGGTCAAACCAGAGGAATTAAAAAGCTTAATGGTAAACTGTTAGAAAAACTGAGGTAAGTATGGTTAGGAATTATTAGACACTTCTGTAGAAGTTCCAGCTTTTCACTTTGTTTGAAGACATCTTGCAGAACCTTATGCCATATAACTGTTTATCCTCTTCATTCCCACATCTGTGCCATTTCTAGCTTGCAATTTATTCTTCATCAGTCGTTTTATTCTACTGTTTTATTGACGTTTTCTACAGGAAGTAGAAAGCTATTTTTGACATCAAATAAATGATTGTGAAAAGCTAGCAGCGAGAAACAAAATAGAGGAAAGAGAAGATCTCTTCCTTTTGGTGGCAGTAAAACATTGTGTCAGGGCAAGCTGGTGGTGTAGAATTTTAAAGGTATCAAGTGAAAGTTAAGCAAAAGAATGAGAGATGAAAACCTAATAACAGAAGAGTACTGGTAATTCAGCAGATCTGTATCACTAAAACAGACTTCAGGTGCAAGAGCCTTAAGATTCAAATAAGCGCTGTTCTCACGGACTTCAGCCAGAGCTGCAACTGCAGAGCATTGAAGAGCCAGTCCTTTGCGTTCAAAGCAAAATCGGGAGCAACTTCAGCTGTGGAGTGTAATTCTCAGTATTCTTACAGTCCATCTGAAGAAAAACTGGGAAACGCAAGGGCTGACACAATGTGGTCTTAGATACAACTATTTCAATTCTTTACTAACTTTAAAAAGCCTCTTATACTGGGCTCCTGTAGAGTTCAATAGCCATGCTCCACCTCTCCTGTCCTCCTACTGGCACTACAACTACAGTTCCAAACACAAAGGTAAACCTTAAAGCTGCAGCAGTTGGCTTTCACTGTGAAAGGCATGCCAGTATAAATTCTAATATTGAGAAAAAAACTATCAGTATTTCTGATAGAATTAATTTTTTTGCAGGTCAATAGGGACTGACACTGCAGCGATCACACAGAAGAACTCTGACTGCAGTTTTCACTGTTTCTTGTTGCTAAAAGACAAAGCCTTTTGTACACTCCCCAAAGTCACCATGAACCCCAGCAGTGAGCAGACCAAAAGTTGAAAGCAGGATCAAGAAAACCTGGAAGCATATTAACTATAGCAGCAGATTAACCCTGAGGAAAAACACACTACTGACAAAAGGGTGTTCAGAATTTCTTCCCAGATACTTGTTTGACATTTGCTTTAACTCACTGCCAGTTGTTCAGGAACTTATACAGCAAAACAGGTCAGGGGAACTGCTCTGAAGGGAAAATGACTCCAGCAGACATTATGTGTCTCTAAAGAGAAGGTGTGCTGATTAAGTAACTATACAGTCTCAGACTTTCTGCTTCTCTTTGTATTCTGAAGAATACCAAGTAAAAAGCCTCCACAGCATTGGGATGCTCTAGCTGATGCAGTCATACAAAAGACGTGGACTACAGCAAGCAGATAAACAAGCCTGTGCAGGGACAGGAAAGAGGACTGTAAAACATTACAGCATGTGCACCTGGCCATCTTCAGGGAAGCTGCCTTCCATGATTTATATGTACTGCCGCATATTCATAGAGAATAAGGGCATCCCTAAAGAATAAGGGCGTTCGGGCTCCTGGAATACAGGCAGAAACCTAGAAAAGTATTTTTCTACAGGAATCGGATAAATGTACACATAAGAATTAATTTCACAGAATAAAATTATCAGTTAGGTTGGAAAAGACCTCTGAGATCAAGTGTAACCTATGACCAACACCACCATGCCAACTTAGCCACAGCACTAAGCACCACGTCTGGCTGTTTAGTGAACAGTTCCAAGGATGGTGACTCGACCACCTCCCTGGCCAGGCCGTTCCAACGTTTAACAGCCCTTTCCATGAAGAAATTCTTCCTGATATCCAGCCTGAACCTCCCATTGGTACAACTTGAGCCCATTTCCTCTCGTCGTGTCATTGGTTGCCTAAGACAGGAGGCTGACCCCTGGCTACACCCTTCTGTCAGGCAGTTGTAGGGAGTGATAAGGT
>VWZT01006083.1:301827-324874 GCA_013397055.1 Pachycephala philippinensis | reverse complement strand
CACTCCCTGTCTCCCTGTGCTGTGGGTGGGAGGGGGGGAGGGGGGGGAAGTGTTTTTAAGGGCTTCTTTTACTTCTCATTATCCTCCTCTGATTTTGTTAGCAATAAATTCACTTTGTACCTCTAAGCTGAGCCTGTTTTGCCCTTGGAATGTTTTCTCCCAGTCCTTATCTCAACTGATGAAGCCTTCCTTAGATTTTCTCTCCTCTGCCCAGCTGTGGCAGGGAGGGGTGAGTGAGCACCTATCCTGGGTGCCTGGCATTTGGCCATAGTAACAGCATTACAGGGTTAGGCTTTCAAAAAGTTCGTCAGGTGTTCAGCAATGGAATTTAAATGCCTGGGTCAGTGCATCCATGCACAACAGGTCTCCCAGTGATTGTTACGGAGCTTTAATAGTCCAGTGAACCCACACGCTCTCTGTCTGTTGGCAGCAAGGTTTTCCACACTTTGCATAGTTCTCTGGATCACTCTTTGTTAGACATGGAGCCTATGTTTAGCTAATTCCCATCTAGATCCTAATCAATTTCCTTAGCTTTAAATAGCTATGGAGCTGTTTTTATTGGTCTCTATCAGATCCTAGTTTATCACTCAGAATTACAGTGACTTCTTTCAGGCCAAAAAGCCATTTGATGCATGAATGGCCTTCTGCAGCTACCCTCACACATCTGAAAGACCCAGCTGGGCTTTGAAGCCAAACCTTCTGTATTGGCAGTGCTTTGTCCTGCTATTTACCTCATTAATCATTTTAATATGCAAAATATCTGAAATTTTGAAATTAAGTTTTTATTGGGCTTTTTAGGCTAATATTTCACAAGCTTCAGGTTTTGTTTATCAGTTGTGCCAGGTGAGTTTACTTTTGTTTCTGAAAAACTATACTAGTTTATAAATGTATTCATTTAATTTTACATCCAGCAGCTTGACTGGCGTTTGGAAGAAATAGTGAACTACTAGGCAGAAATTTCTTTAAAGAAAACACAGTATTAAGTAGCTACTAAAATAAAGTCCAATGTTAATTTTCTAGGCCTTTTTCAAGTAACAGGGTAGTGAAGCAAAATACTGAAAGGTATACAGGCATGAATAATATATATCATTTATTAAAGTGTACTTGGTAACATTTACATTGCAAAAAGGGATATTACTTTATTTATTAATTTTATTGGCTTATTGATATGTTACAATTTTGACTTCAGTTAACACTGTATTCTATCACAGCTGGAAAAATAGATTGACTTCAAGGTGCAAAAATGATGGATTGTTTTTTATGTTAAAAAGCACAAAGGAATATTTTATAAATTTCTCATGTGACATTGCTTGATGAGTCATGAACTGTGGGACAAAATGCTAAGCCGAACAAGTGCAAATTAAGTTAGTTATAATTCGTTTTCTCTGAAAGGGTATAGCATGGCTATATCTTTGGAATTCTGAAATAATTATCTATAATCATGACAGAAAATACGACAATTCGATAACATTCTGTAATATAATACTGCATCCAGTACAAAATGTCAAGAAGTGAAAGCTTAAATCACATCATGATAACATTTCCTAAACTATTTTAAAACGATAGAACCCTTCAAAAGGAAAGAATTTAAATCATTCCAGACATGGTAGATTTTTTTGTCAGTCCCACACATATCAAAACTTTTAGTCATAGAGTCTGTGTTCTGTCTCATGAGTTATCACTATCAAAGGGCAGTTTAGTAAAAAAAAAAACACCAAAGGAACAAAAATTACAGATGTCTTCAATGTAGATATAGTGAAAACAAACTGTCTGTGTAACAGAAACAAATGCAATGTAGGGTCAGAGTACCACCTATGCAATTTAAAACTCGTGACTATTTATCCTGATAAATAGTGCATCATCAGAACTTTAGATGTGCTTCTACGTGATGATGTTTTAACGCAAATTATTTCAGCAGAATGCTAATAAACCTACAATGCAGATAAATTTCTTCAATTAGATTCCTTGTTACCATCTGCCGGATTTTTTCCTTAGATGTTACTACTCTATCTCAATTTGTGAATGGCTTTTTTTTTTTTCCTCCCATGTCTTCTCCTGTTTTCTAAAGTTTAAGGGAACTGTTTGCCAGGTATCCAGATTCTCATTAATTTGGCTGCATTTAGCAATCCATCTGTTTTGTTACCTTTCTGACTTTCTGTCACTGCTTCTGTTTAAAAAGAGCTACCAGCACTGTAATACAAGGTATTGAATGCAGTACAACAAAATTGTGAACTATATAAGTAAAGGTGACATATTCTTAGAACTGAAAAAATATTCAGAACTTTTGAAAGAAGGTTGTGATTAATCTACCAGTGTTTCTGCACGAGTTTCCCAGTTGTTACCATTCCTTAAATGGGAGAGAAAAGAAAGCATCTCTGATTCGGCTAGTGCTCTTCCAGAGCAACTATATATAAGATGTAATACAAAGGTAAGAAAGAGTTTAAAGGTGAGGGAAGATATATAAACTGGTTTTAGAGATTACACAGCTAGAGAAAAATAAAGATTTAGGGGAGACATTTTTTAGTCTGAAGGACAAAAACTTATGATACAACTCTGCTTTTGCTGGGCACAAAGTTAGGCTCCTGTCCTGGTTCTGGCCAGAAGAGGGTTAACTTTTTCTATAGCACCTTATACCATGTGCAGGGAGTGTGGGGAAGGGGTCCCTTCCTTTTGGCAGTGGTGAAGTCAGCAGTAGGGCAGTGCCATGTCCTGCGTGCTGAGTGCTCACATTTGAATTGTATGTTGCTCTTGTAAATTCTGCCATTAATATTGTTGTTGTTCCTGGCTGTTTCTTATCTTACTGCTCTTTCTAGTAAATTTTTCTTATCTCAGCCTGTGATATTTACCTTTTGTGCCTCCAATTTTCCTCTTCAGCCTGCTGGGGATGGGGAGGGAGGAGTAAGCAAGCAGCAAATGGTTTGGAGTGTTTCAGTGGGAACAGTAAATTAGGGAATACCATTCCTAAACCACAACAGCTCCTGACATTTCTCTGCATCCTGGAGTTAATGACAGACAAGAGCAAGAGGCAAGGATGCTAGCAAACTCCTGTCACGCTCTGCAACAATGCAGAGATGTCTTATTGGAAGTGCACTCTTCCAATAACAATGTGGAAAGGCAATTCACTAAAACTTCCCTGTTTTTAAGACTACTTTGCAACTATTTCATCTCACTCATTTTCAGAAGATGACTGGAAAGCCTAGTAGCACTTTAAAATGGAGACAGCAGGGGAGCAGAAGCATGTTGGTAACACCATAGCATCACCTGCTGTCCTGCCAGATCTAGCACCTCATCCAGTGTAAAGTTTGGATAGATATGATGAATATTTGAAGGAAAACTTCTGGCTCAATCATTTATATTCAAGTCCTTGCAGAAAAACTCTGCCCCAAGCAAGGTCTCAGTCGTCCAGGTTTCACCTGTGACGCAGCCTGCTCGTGTCGGCTGAAGGTGTCAGGGCTGTATCTCCCCGAGTGTCCACCGGGGATCCAGGAATGTCTGGGGTCTATCGAAGAGGTGCAGATATCCTCTAATCCAGAAAGTATAGTACCTTTTTTAATGGGAGAAATACTCCAAACTTCATCTACAGCCCATGGAAGTAAACAGTGTTTCTGTGATTTAAAAGGGCATTACACAAATATGTTAGAGAAAAAGTATAAGAAGATAATAAATTCAAGGAAAGTTAATGACTCCACCTAAGCAAGCAAGAAAGGTAGAGGAGAGTTCAACATGACAACCTGAAACTGATAAAAAGCACTGGAAACTAGAAAATATGAAAAAGGCAGTAGGGGGAAAGTACTAATCATGTGCTGTCTGCACCCAGCCTGGAACATGAAACATTCAAGATGAAAACAAAACAAATTTGTCTAACATACTGTTAGTGTAGCAGGATATCAGGGCGTCACTCTGCACCACTGAGATCAGTGAGTGTTTTGGGTCAGACTAAGAGAAACTAAAGCTTTAGTTTTACTCTACTTCAGTGGTAAATGAGTAATACATAAATGAATTTGTTAAGAAATTATGAATTTACTATTTTGCACCACATGCAATAGTTCTGAGGAAGTTATTACTCCTATATACAGTGCATAAAATTAGATCTATTTAGTCCTTCACAGAATCAAGATTTCATAAATCAAGCTTTCACTTACAGTATTAGGGAAATAAATTGATGATGTGAACACCCTTGGCACTCAGACCTGTGGAATGGAGATGTTTTCCTACTTTTTTGAAAGTAGGACGGATAAAAAAAGATGCATTTCACTGTTAATCCTAAGATCTAAGCACTTGGAATCTCCTTTGATTGCTACAGGGCAACAGAAGTTCCAGCAGTAAAATAGAATTTCTGCTGAAGTTCCTGTCCCAAGTATGAAATAAAGCAATGTAGATGTAATATAGTATTCCACTGGATTTGTCTGACAGCTGCCTAGTTACAGCAATTCTTTTTTAGTTATGTCTAGTTCGTCACAATGTGATAAGATTTTCTTTTGGAAATTCAGTTTCCCAGGAAATTCTTCTTGGCAGAATTGTTATTAAAGGTCATCCCACAAATTGATGCTTCAGATCAAAGTAAAGTTACATGCTAAACTTTTAGTCTATTCTAAGTTCAGTCACAGCAGTGTAGAGTTCTCTCTTTTGGCACATTGCTAAAAAGTCAAATCTTTATTTCAAAGCCAGATAAAGAAAATGAGGTCTGTCAGAGATCAAACTGGCATCCTTGGAAAACTGGGTTGTGCTGGAAACAACCCAGCAGTATAGGAATAGCAAGCTTTCATTCTACAGAATTTCATCTGCAGTTCCACTCTGCATTGATTATTTGGAATATCTGTACTGAAATGTAAAGACTCTGTCCAGAGTTGTTTTAATGTCATGATGTACTTTAAAATAAAAAGAAGATCCCTCCTAGCTCCCTCAGTTGGTGGTATTTCCGTTTTGCTTTTAATAAAGAACAAGTTAGTCACTCCCCCTGCCCCCAAAACAAGTTTTACCGTGTTTCTTCACTTCTGCTTGTCAATCTCCCAAACACATTTATTCACCAGGAGTCTGTTCATCTTATTTATTGTAGAAGTTGAACTCTATTGAAATTATATACAAGCCATAGAGCTGACAGAGCAAACTTGAAGGTTTTGTATAACATCTTATGCAATTAACCTGACCTAAATCTTTTTTGCACAAGCACTCCAGCCAAATTAAGTGCTTGTAGGAACCATCACCCATTTGTAACAATAATATTGTTATAACTAAAGTATTTTGAAGGTTTCCAGGTTCTAGCTGCAATTTGAGACGTCTTATATGTGGCTTAGGATCTTGCTTAAGCGTCAGCAATACTGTGGGCATCACTACTTTCACAGAGTTGTGAAAGTAAAGCATTAATTAGCTTGTCAAATTTCTCCTCCAAAAGCACTGGGAGATACTATGATACAAAAGAGTTTTCATATTTTTTCATCCAATTTATAAAGCCTTGAGGGCTGAACCAGCATTGATACAAGTAGGAAATGTGAACAATGAAAAAAATCATAACCTTACAGTACAGTAATTTCCTTTTAGCATTGCTACTCCTGTTAGAGGTCCCAGTCCAATGCAGTGTACTTATTCCAGATAGAACTGGATCAAGTAGGTAATTCAGATCTTTGGTTTATCTTGAATTCAGTCTGTAGTGGTTTAGTTTGCATCCGTTAATTACTCATTTTCCTCCGTGAGATAAGGATTAGGAGAAAAGCAAAGCAGGCTCAAAACTTTAAAGAATACAGAAGTAGTTTATTACTAACAGAATTAAAAGTAAAAAGAAATAATAAGAAATTAAAGCAAACTCCCCTTTCTTCCAGAACCCCCTCCATCCCAACAACCCATACAAGGGGAAAAAAACCCAAAACATGGGATTTTGGTCAGTATTACAGTGCTTAAAAGTCTCTCCAATATTTGAGCGAAAAAAAGGGTTTCTTCTGCTATGCTGTGGAATTTTTCACAACTCAGCAATCTGCCTGGTAAATCAACTCGCTGAGGTGAAAAAATCTCTCTCCCATGAAATCTCACAGTCCCTTCACACTGCAGTCATGGGTCACAATAACATAGGGTGTTAGTTTTTTAAGGATGAGTTATTCTGGCNTGTTAGTTTTTTAAGGATGAGTTATTCTGGCCTGGAAACAAAGGCTCTCTTTCTTCAAAATCTCTAAAAGCCTTTCACTGCTTCTATACAGCCTGGCATAGACATTCTCTTATTTTCACTGGCCGCGTGTGGATTCTCCATCCCCCCATGTACGTCAATGAATTAAAGAGTAAACAGTCTGTAATAGTACAGTTTTTTTCACAGCTCGCTAGAAGAATTTTAAGTTCTGTGCCAGAGGTGCCTCCACCCTCTTTTTCTGCCGCCATCTTGGCTCCGTCCCATGTGACTTACTTCCCTTTCTCCCTGACCTTGGGGTTGCCATGTTAAGAAGTTGATCTTGTTTGNCTGATATAGTTATGCTTGTGGGAACGGAACTGTCTGCTCGGATGGATAACAATCAATGGATGTATGGTGAGGACCCCTACCATGGACATGGCAGCTATCAGCAACTGCCATCTGCGGAAACCCCAGACCAGAGCCCAAGCTGGAGGTGATAACACAAACTGACCAAAACCACAGCCAAGAAATGCACATGCTCTAAAAAGGCAGATCCAAGGAGGAGCCATGCTGAACAGTTCCCAGAAAAGTTTGAATATGTATAATTGTTTATGAATATGTATTAGACTGATGCAATAGTGAAGGTTTGTTAAAGGGTGTCCCTGAGGTAGCAGGCGTGCTCTTGGCTGAGTGCACCCAGCACTGTTTTTTTGCTTTATTGTCTTTGTCCTCTATTGTCCTTTATTAAGCTTTTGAAATTTTAACAGGAGAATGAACCTCGTTTTTCACAGGAACTTGTCCATCAATTCAGTTTCAACCTACAACACAGTCATATGAAGGCCTTATTGTGACAAAAATACAGAAATGAGAGGAATACCTATTACTGTGTCAATTTGAGCCATGGTGAAAACGTCAATAGAGATTTTCTGCTTTAGATGACTTGTACCTTGTGGTTGTTTAATAAGATATCTATATATATGGTAGGTATTGTTCAAGAAGAGACTGTACTTTCCACATAATATGTGGCCTACATATCTACCACATAACTATTTTCAAAAGATTCTGTTAATCATATATGATCATATGAGGCCTTTCCCATTCTATTTGCCTCTCTTAGCCAGAACTATTACTTTCCTGTGAATCCCCATTATTTTCCTGTAGGTGTTTACCAAATAATAAACAGAGTACTTTTCAAACACATAACATTCAACCCCATAACTTAAACAGTAAATCAGGATTTTAGATCGTGTAATGCCTCATTCTTATAGTAAAGATTTAAAGAGAGAATAAGAAGGGCCATCTCATTTATTTTTCTATCAGAGAATGATTTCAAGAGTGAAAAATGTTTCTGGCACTCAAAGGTATTCAGGGAAAAAAAATTAAAATCTATTTAAATAAATTGCCCAGGGATATCCAAAGATTATTAAACCAAAAGCTCACAAACACTTCAGTGCTGCAAGTTTTCTGAGTCAACTTCATGTTTCTAATTATCATTAATCTAACTGACATTGGGTACCTAAATATCTTGGAAATCAAAGCCTCTTTTCTGTCTTAATAAAGTAAAGCCTTACACTAGCACCTATTTTATGAGCAGTCCCACTGTTTTTTTGACATTATGATCTGTCAATACTTTTAGTATTTTTCTATGTTCTCCAGGAATTTTTTACTTGACTGTTCATGATTTTAGTTGGGAAGTGTTTTAGGTTTTATTGCAGCCGTCTTCTATCATCCTTGAAGTGATTGATCTTTCTTTACCCATTAAAATCAGCAAATGCTTCCATGGATCGATCTAAAACAAAATTCCAGTCTTAAAGCACATTGTTTCACTTCACTGCAACGAGTCAACTGGAAAGTTTTCCTGTAGATCTCCATCATGTAAACCACTGATCATCCAGGCTCCGGGCTACAGAAACAGGCAAAAAGTTCAGCCTACACTTAAGGAAAAACCTGCCAAAATGCTTGGCCATTGCTCATTGGACAGAGTGGAGCCACCAGTAAATCTCCCTGCAGCCTCATGACAGGAGGGGCAGGACCAAGCCAAATGTGGGGTGGGAGACTCCCTCTCCACAAAGCCCACCAGATTTTGTCTCGTCAATACATGGAATAGGGAGATTTGACAGTGGCATGGTTTACATTTCCCTTTGAGAGCTCATGGTAAGTTCTGTAGACATTGGAATCTCATTTTATCATGAATTCCATACTTCAAAGTGAAGGATTTACACCACCAGGCTGGAGAGACCAAGCTGTAGGAAATGCTCCTCCCCTTTATCTCATGTCATCTTGGTAAGGTGTCTTACCCCCTTCCTACAGGAAATTTACTTCTTCAGACTTTTATTTTTTTTAAGAAGAAAACTACGAATTCTAAAAGAGCTTGAATAGATGCATGATGAATCCCACTGTGCCTATTGGCACCAAAAATGTAATCTATTCTTGTAAAAGTTTTCATAAGACTTCATATTTAACTATTCCTTTAAATGAAATATAGTAATTAATATTGTATGTTAATCATCTATTTGTATACAAACTGTATTTTTGGATACAATTACTTTTGAAAGAAAGACATGGTTATTTATACTGCTGCCAGCATCTCTGCTAATTAGCAGAGTTAGAGATGGAACAAAGCAGGGTTCTAATCAGCAGAATTCTTTGTTCCATCTCCCACCATTTCCCCATGTATTTTCCCTTTTTATTTTAACACAGAAAGTAAAAACTCTAGAACCTGGAAATTCTTCACAATATGTCTGGAGTTTGTTTCTTTTTAATAAACATTCTTATTTCAGACTTTATTTTCCCATATTTTCCTCAGCCTCTCCTTTATGACAGATGAATTCAAACAAGCTCAATACCAGTATTGTTACTCTCACTGCAGAAGCCAACAGAAACATACTTTTTGTTGTTTAATCAATGAATGGAGAACTTGATTAATTTTTCCCTTTGAAACCTTAATCCTGTGTAGTGAAGATTTGAAGACACTGCTGCCTGCTTGCAAATATTTCACAGAGTGATAAACAGGCACATTCATAAACTGAATTATTTATTGCAAATTAGTTGCTCATTTTTACAAAGCACATCACACATCATGTATAATTGCCATTACACAATTTCCTCAGTGTGTTGGCTATTTTTCATCAAGCTTTCCATTCTCCCCCACGCCTTTCCTCTATTATGATGCTATTTCACTAATGTTTCATGAATATAAATATTCACAGCTGAAATCCAAATTGTTTGCGTGGACACAATACCCACTTTCTTCCACTGTCCAAAAGAGCTCTTCCGATTAAAAAGAATCTAGTTTACCCAGATTTCTTCATATTTAATTTTATTTGTTTTCCCCAAAAAGACCTGCTGTTTTTTAAATATGAAAAACTATCCTTCAGGGACTGAAGCATAATTGCTCTCTACTATTAACAGCGCCTAAGTCAATAATGCAGAAATACATTTCTCAACATTTAGATTAATTAGAAAATCAGATTTATCACACTGTTATGTGCTTTCCCCCACTTTGCTTTATGTTAACTCTTAGATAGATTTTGTTCATAAAGAAGCATACAGAAAATAAAGATTAAATTCTCATTAACTCCTTCTATTATTTTAATAGTGATGTTTGTTTGGGGTTTTGTTGAGGTTTTTTGTTTGTTTGTTTGATTGTCTGTTTTCATGCAAGAGGTTGTATTCAAAAGTAATTACAGACCCTAAACATTACTGTGATAAATGGATTCTATTCACTAATTTTACTTTCTTTGGAAGAATTGAAATTCCACTGGTTAATACTTACCACTCCATATTTTTTTACAGTTCTAATCATCCAAATTGAGGAAGAAAAACAATATGTCAATCACATGATTGTTCATAAAGAGATAATTATGAATAATGAGCACAATCTATGAAACTTGCTTTAGCAAACACTGTGATGCTTTTATACAGCTTTTAATTTGCTCACAATTAGAATGGATCAAAACGGATCACTAAGGTAAGAGAAGGAGACAAAAATATAATATAAATTACTTTAAGTTCTGTGCATATAGTTCTTTTATACTATATGATACAGTAAACTAAATGAAGTTAGAAGTTACAAGCAAACAATATGCAATTGCAGAAGATCATTTTGGAGATCCCATAATGGAACTGTGACAAATGCAATGGTCTGGAATCATAGAATGTCCAACCCTTTTACACCGAGATACACAGATACAATATTAAAACACCACTGTAATAAACTGATGCTGTATGCTTATTTTTGGAATTTCTTTCTCTGTATTGCTCACTCAACAGAAGATGAATAATACTTAACCCAGATACTAAAGCTATATTTAAGGTAGAAAAACTGCACTAATTCCCAACACCAAAAAGGTCTCGGTAACTCATCACTTGATATTTTATTTCTCTGGGGACATGAAGCAGCTAACACTAACACTGGCAGAAGAAAACATTTGACTTAGTCCAAGAAGTAGTATTATTGTTTAATGGAAGAACCTAAAGAAGTGCACTTGTTGCTGGAAGCTTTAGATAGACTAATGCAGTGACTGGGAACAGGGAGATCATCAACAATCCAGAATCTATAGCAGCTACAGATCTGTGAAACGGTGTTCTTTAAACACTTCTCTACTAGTGTAAATGCCTTACCTTTATAACACACTACTTCTGCTGTGTCATTTCTAGCTCTCCCCTCAAAATCCCTTTGTTCCTCACTGTTTGAAATGATGGAAGTAAACTAAGCAGAAGTTCCAGATGGTGTTTATTAGTTTGGAATTAGTTTTCATGGGAGACATGCTCTGTACTGAGCTGGACACTGTGCAGTTCATCTAAATAATTCAGTTGCTGTATGAATTTGTAGAAAGAGTATAGAGACACAGCATATTCAAGTTTTTTATTCCTCTAAATTAAGTCACTGGATAGCCTAAGAAAACAGAAATACAGCACTTGCAAACCTCATGAGAAAAAATAAAGTGGTCATTGTGTTTTCTCTTTTTAAGAGTAATGGTCATTGCCTTGGAGTGTGTCTAGCAATAAACAGTTTTGTAGTTATCAGATATCTCGACATTACTCCTGCAATTACCAATATCTAATGCCTTAATATGCCTTCTATTCAGGACCATAAGCACCATTTCAAAGAGTGTGTATGAATATCTACTCTTTAAAATATGTTTCCAAATAATTATTAGCATAAGTTACAGGTTTTTTTCAGTTTTCAGTGGTTCTATGCACCTGTCAGTAAAAAACATTTGTTTTTAGTTCCACATAGGACTGTTTGAAGGACAATGGTTACAAGCACATAAATCCAAAGCATCACAATGAGAATATACTAAAAAGAAGACACCAGAGATTTTAATTTCTTCTGTAATATAAGGATTCAGTGTGCTTTACCACAAATAAAGTACTCTTGATGTTCCTTTTAAAAGCAATGGAAACCCCTTAAAATTTTCCTGATTTAAGTACAACTTTAATGCTGTTGCTCATATGATGCACTACTGTTTGTTGCAAGTCAATAGCAGAACATAATTCAAACAGGTTCTTATCTCACCCACGAGTACATTCATCACTGTTTAGATTTTAGCTTTACATTACAGATGTGTGAACCCACTTTTTCTGAGATACACATGTAAAATTTAAATCTGAGCTTGAGGAGCCTTGGCAGCCTAGGTTTCCCAGTTCAACTACTGTTTATTAGTAACACCCTCTCTAAAAAACTCAAATTGGCACCAGTTAATTACTTTTCAAGAAGAGACATTCTTTAATATATAATATACAAAGCCAATTATACTATCCTTGTTAATAAGGGGATTGGGAGCTGTTGATAACTACATCTGAATTAGAAAGAATATTTCCCAGGACTTCTTTCCAGTTTTGATGATCTCTGCACTGATTCACACAAGTCTACTTCCGCAGATCAGAATCTGATTTCCAGATCCAAAGCCAAAAAATCTGTTAAGACATTTCCATTTTCATTACTTTTGCCATTTTTTATTTGTAGTATGGAAAATTTCTGATTCTTCTTATACTAATTTCTTTCCCACCATTTCAAGTGAGTGATATGCTTTACTATAATTTCACTGTCCTCTTAGTATATATAGCAAATAGACTGTCACTGCAGGAACATAGGTATTTTCTCTATTGTGTATCTATACCACTTCTACCTACACAGGAGTTTAATTGTAGAGATTTAACTGGAAGTGTCAGGGTGCTGATGAAAAGAAATATCTGAGCAGTAGCACCTACTGACCAGGAAGGCTCCGCAGATTCCACATGGGGTCTACAAGCAGGTGAGATAGCTCCATAATAGAAGAGCTGAAATGGTTAAAACTAAATTAATTATTAAACTTTAGGGGGAAAAAATGAATACACAAAAAAATAAGATACAGGCATTCTTCCATTGTGGGAGTTGGGATGCAGGATATAATCAGAGAACTTAATAAGTGAACAAAATTGTATTGCCTATGACCCAGTGAGAGTCTCCATTTTGTTTTGAAATTAGAACTGCTACCACTGAGGTGTACCAAGCAGTGACCATCCTGCCAAGCTTACCCTGGACATGAACTGCCCTCTGCCTGACAGGAAGGGAATACAAGGTACCTACCTCTAAAAGAAGCTTTTTAAGGATCAGATTTCAGCCAAATCTGAATACTGGCCACATTGCAGAAAGCAGTTTTATTGGACTGCAGAGACCACCAAGTCCTGCAGTCAACCACTGTGAGTGTAAAGACATGTCTTGCACTGCAACATCTGGAAAGGGGAAGCTAGGGATAGGAGGGGCGGGACGGAGAGGATGGTTCTTTTTGGTTTGAAACATGGCAAGTGGAATAAGTTTCTTTTGCACAGATCTTCAGAAGGAACCTCATGGGCACCTAGCCTCACTTAAAAACTACAGGCTTCCAATTTTTAAATTGTTCTCTAGTTTTTTTTTCTTTGTAAAGTGACTCAAGCCCATCAGTCATAGGTCTAGAGTCTACCCTATAGTCAAACATCTAAAATGCAAGCATCAGAGAAGGCAATCCTTACTTGCCTAAGTCTGCTTGACAGTAGCTTTCTATGCCTTCCCAAGCAATCTGAATCATTTGCAGCTTTTCTTGGCCTTCATGTGTGTATATTTAAATTTTATGCTTCAGCTACCCTACATAGAACACTAGTATCGTAACTAAAACAAAATCGTAACAGGTTATTGAGGTCTCTGAGCCCTACAGCGAATAGTTTCACACATGACAAAAATATGCATATCCAGGGCTTTAATATCTTCTCCAAAAGAAAGCTACACTAAGTCTCAGATGCAAAGAGTATCGTGTGGATATGGAGAGAGTTAAAAGGAGAGGATAAAGTGTCTTCACTAGAACTGCTATTTGTACATGCCTTTAAAAAGACTTTCGTTGATGTAACAGAATGGGTGAAAAAGTCCCCAGGAATCTATCCACTGACTGTATGAAGTGTCAGCAATCCTTTCTGCTGACATAGCACTTATTGTTGCACTATCCACATATGTCACTGGCAAAAATTCTGCACTGCAAAGCAGACCCAAGGGAAACCAAAGAACGGGTAATTAATTCACAAGCACTTCCTCAAACTGCCTCCAGGAGATCCATTAGAGCTCCCTGCTCCAGCTGTGACAGCAAAAAAGGCCCCGACTGCACGTTTTCTTAGGAACCTGCACCCCAAAATTTTCCCTCTAAGCTGGCTCTCCCCTTCATTGTTATTCTCAACCACACACCATGTGCTAAGCTCCTAAGAGAAACAGAAAGGCAATTCAGTTACCTTGATGGAGAAACACAAACAAAATTCTCCTGAAGCTTTTCTTAAGACTCCCACTGCAAGTAAATTTATAGTTTCGACATAGGTGCGACTGCAGAAGAAGATACAGCACATCCCTTACGCACGTCCCTGGAAAGCATGGGAGCTGAAATGCTTGCATCCTACTGATGAAATTACTTGGCACTTCAAACACCAAAAAAGGCCTGTGATACAGAAATCTGTGCTGGAAATTTCACAAAGCAGAAGATATTATTGAATGTAGGTCTCATACTGACCTGTTATGGTTTGTTAGAATAAAACCAAACACTTTTTCTTGTGTTTTTGGCCATCCCTTTGCTTTCATGACCATCCAAGCATGCAAAGTGCCGAAGTCTAAAGAAGACTAAGAACCTGTCCTCAAGACATCTGGTCTCCTCTATTCCTACTCTTTTTCACATCACAAGTGTCCACAGATGCAAATCCCCTTTTGCATTATTGAATCAATCAATTGATAGATAAGCAGATATATTTAAGTGCTGAAAAGACACAGATCTACATAAAAGAAGTCACAAAGCAGCAACAGGGAAGGGAAAGCAGGAAACAAAAATCACTGGAATAAATAATTCTGCTGACAGGCAACTATAAAACTTGAGTTTGGATTTAAAGGCAAGTGCTTTATTAGGGAGAAAAAGACAACTTTAAAGTGAGATCACCATGTTCAGCCATGGAGGCAATGTAGTTTGGTGGATTGCATAATGAATGTGTAATTAAAAAGATGTATTTTTGACCTACATTTATAACCATTGGTCAGTGACATCAATTCTCACTACTATAATTTCCATATGTTGATCACTTTCCACACACAACTCTAGCACAGTAGAAGAGATGCAGATGACACCAGAATATAAATAGTAAGTGTCAATAATATTAAATTAGAGGAGATAGAACATTCAAAGTGTCCAAAAGTATTGATAGAAAGGATGAAGAGACACTTGAATGCATCAAGCTTAGTTTCATTATTGCTCTGATCGATCTGTACTAGTGGAAGAAAGGTACTTCTGTAAAGTTCTTATTTCAGAGACAAATTTTAGCTATAATTCAAAAGAAAATACAAGCTACACAATAGAGGATAAAAAAATTGGGAGAAAAATCTGGAATAAGTTTTCTTTCTTTCCAACTTTATTTATCCATTCTAAATTTTCACTTTTGCGGATAATAAAAAAAAGAAAAAAAAAGAGCAGAAACATAGCAGAGAAAATAAGTATTCCTAACTATAAAACTGCATTTTATTCCAAAAGGAGATGACTTTTTGGTATATTTAATAAAGGGAATTTGAGCAAATCAGCCATTAATGAGAGCTCCTGGGAAATTAGAAATTATAAAAGAAGCAAATTCTCATGTAAGGACAAAATAGAGAAGATATAATTATGGACAAGCAGTTAACAGATTATAAATCTGAAAGATAATTTCTAGGGATGCCTAAAGAGGCCAACCTAGAATCGGAGACCAGACAGGAATAAGGGAATAAAGGTGGATATTTCTTTGAAAGGCCTTCAGAGGTACACCCTGGGCAGGCCAAAGGCTGCACCCAAGATGGACCCTGAGTCACGAGTTCTTCACACTTTTATAGGTTTGGTCCATTTGCATATCAACTCAATTTCACCAATTAAACTTTAGCTAATGATGTCATTTCCCCTCAGCTTGCCCCCCTTCTCAAGGTGCTGGGTTACACATTTTGGGCCTAGGCTGGGCTGGGTGTCCTTGGAGAGCAGCCTGGAGAGGCTTTGTTCTGTCTGTCTCAGCATGAGAGAGCAGCAGCTCACAGGCTACAGGACACTGCAGAGTTACGCACTGGGAATGCAGAATTTGGAAAATATAGAAGTTAAAAGCTAAGGCATCACTAGCATTAAGACATCCTTCGCAGATTCATTTAGCACTATTAATTTCTGCTCATATTCTGACTCCCACTTTACAGAGTCCATGTTAAAATAGGGGATTTTTCAGAAGTAAAAAACATTAAAGGCTAAGATGAAAACAAATATTACAATTTGATCCATTGAAGTATGTGTGTCTCATGCAAAACCTGTTTTTGCGATTCTAAGCTGTTTCATAATCCAAAGTTTATCCCGCTGAAGGCATTGGGGCAGAGAAAGCCAGGATCTGTTTTGTTGTACCAGCTCAATGTCCGTTTCTGAGGTGAGGTACCAAAGTAGCCTAAAGCAATATAAATTAAAGCTCTTCCTACTATGTTGTTCTTGACTTGTCATTGTATGCCTCTGATGATTTTTTCTTTTTTAGGTTTTTTTTTAATTGGACATCCAGATGTGTGACCACTCAGAGATGATAATAGTAGACCCTTTTTCTCTTTTCTCTCCAAAGGAAAACAAACCAGACTCTTATATAGAGTTAGAAGTTTCCTGAAATATTTTGCTTTATTTCTAGCAAAACTCCTTACTATCCACCACATAAAAGGAAAAAAATATAAAAGTTCACCTAAAATCTAGGAATTAAGAAAGGTCTCTTTGGTTTTGGGTCCTAGTATTAAGTTAATTTCTTCCAGACAGATTGTTAATTCATTCGTTTTGCACAGGACAGCGTGTGTATTTTTGTGTTGTGTCTGTTTTAAGTCTTGATTTATCCTCCACTTTAACCTGCTTCTGGTAAGTTCGTAGATGGACAGACTGCAGAAAAGCAATGAATCAGTATGTATCTGTTTTCTTACTCAACACCCACTGGACATGTCTGAGAGCAACTGGAATGTGGTAAGTAATCAGCTTTCCCCCCCTTTTGCTTCCATTTGTTCCTCAATTCCTCGCCTCCCCCAAA
Source organism: Pachycephala philippinensis (assembly GCA_013397055.1). NCBI lineage: Eukaryota > Metazoa > Chordata > Aves > Passeriformes > Pachycephala > Pachycephala philippinensis. The sequence continues at coordinate 308,238 of VWZT01006083.1, read as the reverse complement.
ATGTCATGAGTGGGGAAAGATTTACTGCCTCAGGATACAGTGTGTTTTTCAGGAGAAGGTTAGATTCCTACCTCATCCTACCCAGTAAATGAAACATAACCCAGATCAAAACCCTTTAGGCAGCTCTCATATTGCAAAATGCCTTGCCTTCCTTTAACCTTCAGTTCATTAACAGGGTGTCTGATAAGGAGCAGATTATTTTCAAAATAACAGCAACGTCTTCTTGAAGACATTGCTCTCATATTTCTGGTTCTCAACTTTTTTCTTCCTGTGACCTTAATGATACAGCTGTGTTCTTCTCACAGAAAGGTAGAGCCGAGCTCAAAACCTGAAAATGTACGGGGACAGTTCCAACACAAAAGGTGTCTAAACAGCAAGCTGTTGCTGGTTATTACCTCCCCATGCAGCAAATCATCTGCACCTGAAACACTGGGCCTAGGTGCTTTCCTTCACACGTAAAAGCACTGTGATCCTCCTTCAGGTGCCCACCACCAAAATTTGGATGCCACCTCCAATATTGAATACATACAAGGATTCTCAAGAAAGGGTGACAGGGCAGAAAGGTCTTGCTAGTCTTTATCTCCCCTGGGCAGCCTATAAACTGCATCTGAAACACTGGGGTTAAGTGCTTTCCTGCTGTGCTGTTTCTTTCCCAGTGGCTAGTGTGGGTCTATGTTTTGGATTTGTGCTGAGCACAATTATGATAACAGAAATGAGTTTGTTCTGTTACATAGAGCTTTTGCTGCTTTTAGCACTGCCAGGCCAGCAAGGAAGTTGGGGGTGCATGGAAGGGCGGGAGGGCACATAGCTGGGACCGGTATCCCAAACTGACCACATGTGATATCATGCCATGTGATATCATGCTCTGGATATAAAGTGGGGGAAAGAAGGAGGAAAGGGAGGACGTTTGGAGTGATGGCATTTATCTTCCCCAGTAACCATTACATGTGATGGGGCCCTGCTCTCCTGGGATGGCTGAACACCTGCCTGCCCATGGGAAGCAGTGAGTTAATTCCTTCTTTTGCTTTGCTTGTTTGTGTGGTTTTTGCTTTACCTATAAAACTGCCTTTATCTCATCCCATGGGTTTCCTAGCTTTTAGTCTCTCGATTCTCTCCCCAGTCCTACTGGTGGGGTAGTGAGCAAGAGGCTGTGTGGGACTTGGTGGCTGGCTGGTGTTAAACCTTGACACTTTCCCATTTAAAAGCATCATCATCCTCTTTCAAGAGCCCACCATCAAAATTTGGATACCACCTCCAATATCGAACATGTTCAAGGAATGCTCTCACACAAGATGCCAGGACAGAAAGGTCTTGCTGACCTTTACCTGGGCACTTGATCATCTGCACCAACAGTAGGTGTTTCCCTTCTCCAGCAAAGGTACTGTCATTCAAATCCAACAGCTGCCTGCTGCTTATGATACATGTGGTGCTAGAGATCAGAGAAATTATTTGGAAAAAACACTTTTCAATTAACCTTTTTATGAGCATGTTATATAATTCAGTACTCCGTGAGTTAGTGCTGAATTTTAATTGGTATTATTTTTATGCTGTTAGTGTGGACTCTTGAAACTTCAAAAAAATTAAACTTTGAAAATAACTTAATTTCTGAGTAGGAGATAAACCCCAAAAGAAAATAAAAGCTAGAAAGACAAAAATTTTATACCTCCTGTACAATTGGATACCAAAGTTTGAGACAGAGTTCAAGAAAATGTTATCCATCCAAAATAATACCTAGAAATGGTCTAGAAAACATTCTCAACTCTTGATTTTGTTGAATACTTTTTAAAAAATTGAATGTGTCTGCATCTGAGTTGCATGTATCAGGAAAGCAACTAATGTTTTTATGATTATATTGTGTTTCTAGCATAGTATATTTAAAAAATCCATGAACAAGGATATTCTGATTTGTAACATCTACGATTAGTTGTCAAAAGCAGACCAAAGGTCACTCCCATCTCCATCACCTTAGAGCCTATGGGGTATAAGAAGTTTGTTAGCATAACTATGGATTTAGATTTCCTTCTACTTAAAAATTTGAACCAATTAAAAATTTCATTAGCAACTTTTTAAACTTCTGCTGAAGAGGCAAGATCATGGAAATGCAAGATAGCAATGGTCTCCATTAGTCTTACACATTATTCCTTGCTGTATCCTTTCCTTCTGCTTCACTAATCCTTCTGCTCCCAGAGGTGATGACTCAGCCACATTTGTTTTCTTTTGGAAAATCTGTCCCCCTTCTGACTAACCAAGCATCAGGGTCTTATTCTATCTTCATGCAATGTGAACAGGAAATTTCATGCCTTTTTACGCAGAAACAGCTACATGGACATAATAAATCACCATTGCAGCTCTTAGCAGCTCACATAGAAGCAAGTCTCTTGGTTCATTTTCTTTGCTGAGGTCCATTTTAGTGTGTTCCACATAGTATGTTGTATGAATTTATGTCAACATCACATGTCTGACTTTCAGAGCTTCAACTTGCACATACCAGCTTTCAGGTGGATTAATAGCTCTGGGTGACAAGTCCTGAATGAGGTTGCTTCTGCTGGACACGAGCAAAGCAGCTGGGAACATTTTTCTTCCAGGAGAAATCTGAGCTCCTACCAAAGTTTTATTTATGATTTCCCATTGTGTGATTTATGGGTAGACTACAGGCAATTTTTAATTTGCACTGTTTATCTAGATGTCTAGTATCACTAGCTGATTTATCATAGAAAGGATTTTTACCTAAAAACAAAACTGGAGACAAAAAACCCCAGAAGTCAAACTTTTAAATCTCTCAGCCATACAGGAATAAGCACAGTCCTTTCACTCCCAAATCTGATCAGCTTGAGTTGACCACAGCTGTAATAGCTTCTCTCTTCCACATAGAAAGAAGTGGGATAATGGTCTTTACCAGCAGCCCTATAGTAAGGACTAAAACTGGTGTGCTTTGCATCCAGAAGGGAGTGTGTTTCATATCAAAAAATAAGCAGAGAAAGAATGCTGAAGTATTGGCAATTTTACTAATTTGCACAGTAGTCATTGGGCACTCATAAATTAGTTACGTACTCTTATCAAATTACAATTTATATTTCTCCTGATTCAATTGGGTATTGTTTAATAAAACAATAATTTTTGTGTTGATAAAGTCCAAGCTGCCATAACATCTTGATTGTTTTGTAAAAGTACATTCTATTTACATCTTCTTTAGAAGTTTTAAGTGAGGTAGTTTCTTACCTAAGGACTACAAATGTTGGACTGCATTACTCATAGCTGTATGACTGGAGGGCTAGTCCATCCTAGAGACCTTCATCCTTCCACTCTTTTCAGAGGCCAGCTATCCAATTGCAGCTTTTTTGGCCTTTCCACTCAAACAAGAATCCAGTGTTATCTCCTCCACAGACTGAGAACATAATGAGTGTGGTTGCTTGTTGAAGCACTTACTGATATCTTCTTCTCAGTGCTTTTACTCTCTGCAACTATTCCCCAAAAGGACATTTAAATTTACACTAGCACTCACTGATAAGTACTGAGAAGAATACAAGAGCTAAAGTACACAGCAAAATACTAAGATACTCATTTTCGTTATGTCTTCCCAGATTTGTCTGTTTTCAATACATGGGCCCAATTCCCACCTATAACATCTGCTAAGTGTGGATTCTGCTAGGGCCATCTGTGAATTGTAAGTGTTTGAATTACCTTCCTTTTCGCTACTCTACATAAGAGCTCATCCTGCTTAATGGCAAATCATTATCGGAAGCTGCTGAGCAGAACCACCAGGCAAAAAGAGTTCTGGATCCATGCACCATCTTACATCTTCTACAACACTTCAGTGACTAGAACTCCACCACAAAACTTTTTTTTTTTTTTTTTCCATAATAAAAATAAAGGGCTTTCTTCTATTAAGGTTAGGCATGTCAATGAAATGAAGAGCTAAATTTATCTATTGACTCATCTGAGACAATGGCCTAAATCAGGATCATGACACTGACAATTGCCTGATATTACAAAGACCAATATTTGGAAGAGTTTTTGTGCAAAAAGAATTTGATTTTCTCTCTAAAGCAACAATTGATGCTTCACCTACTTAAGTACTTTCATCTTGTTCCTGACATCTCATGAAGTTTTATACACTATAAAATTCTGATCCAACAAAGATATATAGGTTTTGGGTTGTAGACACTGAAAACCCCTTGAAGGCTGAAGTCTACTGTAGTAATTTTTAGTTAAAGAAAGTATTTATACATAGGCAAGGATAACAAAATGCTTGCATCAACTTTAAAAATTCCTAATGTGGTCAGACTAATTGAAACCTCAAAATCAAAAGCTTCTATTTTTGCTATCATGTCCACAAGATAGCAATAAACACAAGAAATTGAACTGTAGAGTTACACAGAACTTTTTATCAGGGTAAAAAGCCAAGAATCCAGGCCCAGGAAAAAAAAAAGAAAAAAAATATAAATATTTACAAATTAGAAACTGATTTTAATGCATAAGGAAGTAGAGTTTTTGTCTAGAAAATATTTCAACTGAGGTTTTTTTGCACTTACACAGCAGCTTCTTGAGGGTATCAAAGCACTTGCTATACACTATTTATCTTTCTGGAAAAACACTTGTGAGGAACTGAAGTACAGTTTCTACCTACCAGATGTGATGTGATGTCATGGTGGAAGAACATGCCCTGGAGACTTTAAACAGAGCAGTCAGACACACAGTTCAAGCATCAAGCAATGTCTTATTTCTATCTCACCCACTGGTTGGAATTCAGAACTAAAACAAGAAAAGGACCAAAAAAAAATCAGGAAAAGAGAAATTTGGTACAGGATTTCCATTTTTTTCCATTACCCTTAGCCGTTTCTATTAGCAAAAAGCTATGTTAAGAAGAGCTTCTTTGCCCAGAAGCTCAATTTTTAAATATGTTTCATATTCAGATGGACTTGGCTAGATTTGTATAACAAGACTGTAATGGTTTTAGCTGCAGAAGAAATACTGCACCCCCAGAGCTAGGCTTAACAGATACCTTTTTATCTCAGAGCTACATAATAGCATGTGTTCTTCAGAGTGCAGGACCATATGTACTTTGAGAAACATCACAGTGTGTTTGTTTCATGAAGTAACATAGTCCACTCTTGGGTATTTCCCTCGTATTTGCTTTCCTCTAGCGGCCTTCCCATCTACGAGTTCCTCCTTTGTGGCTTTGGTTATGATTCATTTGAGTTTGCAGCAGTAAATGGGGGATGATGAGTTCTATCAGTATCAGCAGTCAGAAGAGTCAGGTCCAAACAAATTGAATACTTTCCTCATACTGGCACATGCCACTTGTGTTCAGTCATAGTTCTTTGACTCAACACGCAGCTTCATTAAGTGCCTTTAAGTGACAGTGTGGCTTTCCTAGAGAGAAAGGGGAGATGAGGCAGAAAACAGCTATTAGTAAGAAATACAGATAACCCAGTACTGGTCTAAAAATCATAATGTCCCAATTGGGACTATGACAACTGTTCAATAGACCAACAGAGCATAGATGTCTGTTCAACAATTACTAAACATGTCAGAAAACACATCTGAACCATCAAATTAATGGAGATTACATTAGTTGGCTGCTGGGAGATTACTGAAAAAGTTTCTCATTTTCGGTGCTTCCTCAGGAGTGATAGAATGGTTTGGGTTGGAAGGGATCTTAAGGTTCATCTAGTTCCCAATGGTCAGGGATAGTCTCCACTAGACCAGGTTCCTCAAAATACCCAAGGCCTTGGTCATGATAGGAATTTGGCACCTCTGGTCTTTCAAAAAGGTATCAGTTCCAACTCAACCCTATGTACTCAGTCTTCCATACAAAACCATGCATAAGATGTCTAAGATGCAACTATCTAGTCACTCTCAAACATCAAATTATACACAATTCCACTGTTGAAAGCCACTTGCAATTATACAGCACTCTCTACTTTTCCTAACTGCAAAGAAATCAATAATCTTTCAGTGATTATTGCTAATGACCACCTACAAAATGGGATATTTAAAGCATGCTCTCCCTTGAATGTTCATGCCCTTAGCAGGAGCCGAAGAAGAGGTAATCTCTTTTAAGTGGCTAATTTAAATGAGGGACTAAAATACTACTTATTGACAACATGAGAGGCAACTAAGTACCATGAGATTTAATGATGGTATTACTTGTTTCCTTACTGGTGCTCAAAGCAATAATCCATGAGTTTTCAAATGCTTGACTGAAACTCTAAAAACTCAAGTGGAACATAAAGCACTTGTGATAGAAGTGATTTTTAATCAGACAAATCACTTCATAGGAGAATGATTATTATATGAATATGAGGTTTGAAAAAAGCTCAGTCAAAGTGCATGCAGCTCTGGATAACTTTCCCTTGCAAATCTCATAAGTAGGTAAAAAACATTTCTTGTATATATATATATATGTAT
>VWZT01006083.1:272560-301755 GCA_013397055.1 Pachycephala philippinensis | reverse complement strand
TATAGGTATATATATATATTTTTACGTATTTATTTTTATATATGAGATAAACATCTACGATACAGTCATCACTTTACAGACATGGGAAATATGGACATGCCCTAATACTGAAACTGGGTGGTCGACAATTCCCACTATCCCAGAACACCTGTAAAATATGAAACACAATGAAGAACTGGCAATTTTAAGGTTAATCCTGTGTTTTCTTTGTTATTTAATGTCTCAGCCTATTTTCTTTGACTCAGTATTTCAGTGCAGCAAACTGGTTTTAAAGTGCCACTTCAGGCAACCTGTACCTCTCACTTGACTTGCACTGCTTAGTATTCACCAGTCTGCTTGTGATTCATTGCATGGGATAAACCTGATGAAACAAGGAGAATTTGCAGCCAAACCCAAGTTGTGACAAATACTCAAAACACAGTCACGTTCCATACAAAAGTGAGGTTTCATACAGTATATCATCTTTCACATTTTACATCCTCATTGTATTCTCAAGATTGTAGCAAATTACTCACTGGTTCTTAAGCTTTGGATGAAGGATAATTTATTGTTGGCTAAGGGAACAGCCATCAGCTGGATTTTTTTAAGTGATTTGCTTGTTTTATCCCATTTTCTTCCTGACGAGAAAGGAAGATTGTTGCTAAAATCAGCTGGAGCTGTCTTGAAAGAGTCACAAACTACTGTGCACAAAAGTCTGCATTATATCTGATGTACTAAAATAAAGACTCAAGAAGTGTCAACTTTTGTTTTCTGAAAGCACTAGGCACTGCTGTGGAAGAAACAGTAATATTTATTCTTAAAGAGAAAAGATTATTTAATACACTCAGACTCCATAGTTTCCATACAGAGCCCTCTACCCCCAAGTCCACTGATGAAAATCTCCCCATGTGAGTATAACTTGAGCAATAATTCAAAAGCTAAGCCCTTGATTTCAGCCATTCCCAAAGCTAATTGGCAGTCAGGAAAAAAAAAAAAAAAAAAGTAATATTTCAATCATTTTCATGTACCCCACATTTTTCCTCTGCACACTATTATCCCTTAGAAATTTTTTACATGATAATAGCAGCATTATAAAATAAAGATAGATCCCATAAGTCGAGATTTCACTTTGCTCTGTTTCCAGACCTATGTGTTTGAATGACCAAGTTATTAATTGGTCCTCCTTAGTAAGGAAATGTAGAAACTTTCCCTAACAGTTTCTCTTAATAAATGTTCCTAAGCTGAAATAACTTGCAAACACAATAAGCTTTTATCCCATAACATTCAAAATACAATTTCTTTGTTTACTATGTCTCCGGTTTCACTTGCCTATTAATATATCATCACCATCATTTCTTCTCTTCCTTGCTATATACCCCTTCAAGAAAGAGAGCTATTTTTTGTGTCTTTTACTGTCTCTTTTCTGTCAAATGTTTAGTTCTTTAATTCCTGGGAAGCCCCTGGGGTTAATCTCTGTGCAAAAAAAGAAGTACTGTTGCAGCCTGTGGATTGGGATGTATGAATATATCAAAAGATGGTATCTTAAAGTAGCATTTTAACTGTGTGCCTTGTGAAATGTAGACGTGAATAGGACTACTAAAAAAAACCGTAATCTTTACAAAAGGAAAAAGAAATTAGCTGCAAAATTGGTGTGGCTTTTTGTTCTGGGTTTTGGGGTAGACTGAGAGGGATTTGGCAGGCTTTGTTATTGAGAACAAATAAACAAGCATTATAGGGTATCCAAGAGTAGGAATTCAAGGCTAAAAGTTCTGAATTCGACTTTTTTTTTTTTTTTTAATGGGACAATGAAATTTAGTTCGGTATCTGTTTCCCACTGCTTCTCTTTTTACTGTATTTTTAAATGCAAATTGCTTTTCCTGGTCCTTTTAATGATGTCTAATTTTATATCTATTGAGGGTAATTTTACTTTTAACACTGATCCTTAACCAATTACTTGACATTTTGTCTTATCCATGAATGAAATATAGGCCATAAATATGAACTGGCTTACTTTCTTCTTTGGAAAGCTGAAGAAGCACCCTGGAAGTGTTAAAGAAATACTCTATTTAGCAAGCTGACTGATGATATTTCATATATTCCAATTTTTTAAAAAAATACTCTCTATTGCTAAAAAGCAGGTACATGCAGAATGAACCTTTTTTCCCCCCTCATTAGGGCATTAGCTTGATATGTTTGGTTATTTACAATGCAAAATAAGGCCCCTGCTGTTTTTTGCTCCCAGATCAAGAAAACACTTTATCACAGCTATGTACTGTAACATTTTTATAGGTTGGGAATAGACTGTTAATTTTAAAAGAATACTTATTTTTCCATACTGACATATGCTGACATGAGAAGTCTTACTAACAATATATTTATCTCAATTTAGTGGTCTCAGTATACAAGTTAAGGCCTGACTTCAAAGTCTAGTTCCAGTAACTAACTAATGAAAAGCTCTCTTGTGCAACTTATCCTTCTCTTCCAACCCAAATCATTCTATGATTTGTATATGCAAATTGCCTTTCAATAATACGGCCCTGAATGTGACACTGCACCGACTGGTAGTCAGCATTGTTTCACTGCAATTAAATAGGACGTTGCAAGTACAGATTAGAAGTTCAAGGTAAGAAAAAGCAGGTAGAGGAATGCTTGCAATGCTCTTCAAAAAATTGTGAAGAATGAAAAATATAGACATAAGCAGAAACGTAGTGAGAATGTAGGAAAAATTGTCTCTGAAGGCAATGCTTTTCAAAGTCATCTGGGATGCACCTGTCTGGTTTTAATGCATGCCTTATTGTGCCAAGCCAGACCATGGAAGGCAGCAGAAAGAACAGATGGAAAAGACCTTTAGATTATTATTTTCCCTTATCTTACTTCTTTTCGATAAGCCTTTCTGGTTGTTTGGAGGTTTTTTTTATGAGCTACTGTGTATGATGTGAGCTGTTTCTCACACAGAAAGGTGGCATCCTGCAGACTAGCAATTGCACAAATTTCAACCTCCCCGTGAAAACCAAGCCACGGATTCATATACAGGGAGAGGGAAGGGCTGGCAAACACTTAGCAGTCTTTCAAGCACATCAGCACTTTCCTTAAGAAATCATCTTCAATCTGTATGGGAGCATGATCTTTTCAATCATGCTCCCATATAGATCCACTATGATGAACTGCAGGAAGCCACTGGCAATGCAAGCGTGGATGCAAGCACAGGTGCTGACAGAAAAAAACACTCTGGGCTTAGTCATCTGTGCGCTAATTTGTGCTTGCAGCTTTATCACTCACTGAAGAGATTTCTGTGGCAGATTCTTCTTCCCCTGCTGTGAACACCCACACTCGCAGCCGTCTCAATTAAAGGTGAGAGAAACAGTCACCCTCTGACTTGGCCCTTGTTCAGAATTCTGCTGGTAACAAACATAGCACACACTTGTATCTCAGAATTTTCAGTTAATCTGAACACACAGATTCACTTTCAAGTACGTCTCAATCAGATAGATGATGTGCATTCTGTACATTCACATCACCAAGCACTTGGTCAGGCAAAAATAATTCCAGATAAAATTAAATCTTTTGTGGCTTCCGGGGACGCAGCACATCATTAAAGCCAGCCGCTCTGCCCATATAGCATTGCACAAAGCTCAGTATCTGCATGTATTCTGCCTGAAAATGGGAGAAGTTCAACCAGTTAAAGAGGTGGATTTCCAGCTAGCACTTACTGCAATACCACTACAGCACCTGTTAATAAGAAATTGTTAAATTCTAGCATCAGAAACAGCTCACGTTGTATTGTTCAGTAATGGGAGTCAGAGCCCAGTGATGGATTTTGATCAAGGTTTGTAGGACTCTAAACTGCATAAAATTATTACCAGAGGGTTATTTTTTGAAATAAATCTCCTTATAATGTTCATTGGCTAAGTCACTTTTTTCTGCCTGTGGTGTTATCAGTTTTCTTCAGAACTTTTTAACCATTGTCTTCTTGGAATAAATTTCATCCCAAATCTCTGGCTTTGAATTGTAGCTTAGAATAAAACCAAAATGAGAATTGCATTTCTGTACTATCAAAGTTAGTTCAGTGGAAGGTAGAGGGAGAACACTGAGGATCCAAACAGCATAAGCCAGTCTCTCACTTTATTAGGGATGTGCTTTTCCCTACTGCTGAAATATGAAAAATCACAATTGCTGTCAGAATCCTGAAATGCGCCTGCAGAGTGCCATAACTATAAATGCTGTTACAGCGTCTTATTTTGTATAAGTCATCATGAAAATTTAAGAGCTGAAAAATCTAGAGAAATTAATGAATAAATATGCAAATAAATACACAATTTGAAACAAAAATCTTATGCCCGTACACACTATTCAATGACAGTTTGGAGCCATCAACTGAATCCTCACTTCTCACAAATCCATTTTTCTCTGGGTCTATGGACTCCATGGCCGTAAGTAGCTGCTGAAATACTCCTAAATACAAACATGTTCTCTTCCAACAGCAAACTAAAGATCACTGACAAGGCCTTTTGGGGAATGTAAGGTTAAAAACAAATTTTTCTTTTCATTATTTTTTCCTCCAGGCTTTTAGAATTCCAGAGAATCTTCCAGGAACACCAAAAATAGGTGTTCCAGAGCTTGAAGCTGGGATCAAAGCCTTCCAGAGAAATTTGTTCACAAACCATCTAATCTCTTTACTGAAAATACTGGTCAGCTCAAGCATTTCAGAAAGCATCATCTTCTAGGCTTTTCTTACGAATAAAATAAAAGGCATAATCTAGTTCCATTCCAAACAAGGTGTTGAAAATGATTCATTTTTTCACTAGCCTAGAGAGGAAAAATTCAATTACCTCTTTGGACATCCCATTCCTGGGAGAATTCTGTACTTGGCAATTTCTACTGTGTTTCCTTGGAGGTATTTACACAAGAACCTGGGACTGCAATTTTACTCCTTTGAGAAGAAAATTGCAGGAAATTCCTGCCCCATGGCAATCCTACAACATGCTGAGTTATGCCTCAAAGATTTTTCTTCCTAAGTTACCAAGACATTCTTTTCCTATCTCTTGTATTTTATGAATGAGTCTACAGTATGACCAACATCCCTAATACAAAATCATTAAAAAGTCTCCCCCCCAAATTATACTTATTGCATAACTTAATTTGGTTTTTAATACATAGTCATAGACACAAGCAGAATATATCTCTCTGAATAAAAGTTAAGGTGGATTTAACTGTCAAACTTCCCTCTGGCACCAATACGAGCAGAAATGTCCTTACTGCGAAAACCAAATTAGCCATGAACTTCACTTGCATTTCAGTAAGATGAATTGCTTCCCTGATGAGAAAAGGCAGCATGAGGAATCTCAAGAGGAAATATTTTTTGAATTTAGTTTTTCAAACAAAAGCAGCTCTGTGATAACACAAGTAAGGATGATGATTTCTGAGTCTGCATTAAAACCAATTGTTATTACAGTCACTATTTTTCTAAATTCATAGAGGAGAGGAAAAAAAGCTGAAAATTTGTAAGTCAAATTGTTTTCAAGGCTTGTACTGGCACCCATTAGTCCCTTGCAGCTCCCTCTAGAAAAACTGCTTAAATGCTGTTTCGTAATTCTGACTGTGCAAACATTCCTCTCATGATGACAGTCACATACAATTATGCTTAATCACATGTGACATATAGGTAAAACCTTATAAAATGAAGGCCTTGTTGCCTTTGTAAAATCATGGCTCAGGCCTGTTATTTCAGCTAAGTAGAAAAGGACTGTGGGGAAGAGACACAGCTGAATTAGGGGTAGAAAAACATGCTGTGTGACTGTCACGTGCTCACATCGTGGTTTGTGGTGGTTGGTTGAATTATGTTTGTTATGCTTTAAAACTATGTAAACTGATAACTGGCTAAGTGCTTAAAAAGGTCAGGTTTTTGCAATAAAGTGCTGATGCTTGCCACCATCTGCAGCATCAGTCTTTTGTCCACTGTCAATCATGCTTTTATGCTTTGTTGAGGTATAAGTAATGTTTGTTACTTATGTTTTCTAAGACCTGCACTTTAATGTACATCCTCATTTATACGGTTGTAAATATATTTGTGAACTGCAGCTTTCATTCCCACACTTAATACGCTGTAAAATGCAAAAACATAAATGTCAGAATCACCTACAAAAAAATCTTCAGTTTAATTTAAAGCTCTATCAACAGTCAGAGGGAGAATGCCATAGCAACTAAAGATTCTAAAACTTTAGATTCACATAAAACACAATAAAAACAAGGTCCTTGTGGAATAAATACACATGTACAAATGCAGAAAATAACAAGAATATGCCTTTATATTTGAAATTTTGATTTTGAGAGAGCTGAGCTAATGTAACAGTAGAAATCATAACAATTTTATGCAAATGCTTTGTAGCTCAATGTCTGAGGAAATGGCTACGGCATCTTATATCCTATTCCTTTTAAGGAGAAGAAAAATACAGGGCATGCCTTCTTTTTCACTGTTCTATTTGCAAACAAAAACAATGAAGAATGAAGGTAATAAATTCAGACTCAAGTGGAAAGAGTTTTTGGTCCAATCAGTATTTTTAAGGACAAAACAACAACTCTTGTAGCAGTTGGATTCATATGGCAACAGGGTTGCTACACCAAAACTGCAACAGAACCAGGGACTCATTCCTCCTGGCACAAAGCAAAATTCTCCCCTGCCCTCTTGGTTTCGTCCTGTGGGACATAATGACACACCTTTAAAAAAAGAGAAACAAAATTTAAAAAGACAATAAAAAGAACAAACAAACAAAACCCCAGACAGGTGAAAACTATATGTTAAAGGTGGAAACTTCCTGTTAAGGAGGTGACTTTTCCCATTTAACTGTCAGAAAAGGACAAGGACATGCTTGTTTCCCATCTGTCTGACTGCTCCTTCAGAAAGATGATATGGTACTGGGATTTCACAGCACTAGGAATAAACATTTCAGAATTCATATCCCAAACCCAAGAAAAGCAATATCAATAATTTCCTTTCCTGTCCCTTTCTGATAAGATATGAGCAGATCAGATTGGCACAGCTTTCGTGCCACTGATTAGCTCTCAGCAGTCTCTTATACTGCCTCTGCAGCTCTACAAAAGATCTCTGTGAACCATCTGTTTCCCTTTCTTATATTCTATTTATTCCTTCATTCATTGCTGTTGAGAGAACTGTTTCATCAATCTAAAATAGGACGGGATAAGGAAGCGGTTTGCTTACTTAAGCAGTAAAAACGTTAATGAGCTCCAATTTATGTGCCATCACTAAAAGAAATAGACACAGGGTTTTGGCTCCCTTGTCCTCACTGTACATTGTTCATCACCCCAGATGCAGTGGCACCTGGGACCCAGAGAAATCCAGGTCCATGTGTCCCTGGAGTCACTCTGTCTAAGAGCCTTGTCTAAAACAATAAGCACAATATTGTGATGGCCTTGCACTTTTTCCACTTCTAACCCAAGTAACAGACTGCTGTTGGTTTTTTCCAGTGAAATCTCTTCTGTGCCTGTTGATCACCACTATGTCTCTGTCCCATAAAAAAAGACCTGACTGTTTAGGAATTTATTCATTTTTACGAAGAGAGATTTTTGGCCCATGCAGCACAAATTTCACATGACCTGATGCACTGTAGAGATACTACACTGTTACCTACATGAAGAACAACTTTTCATTTGTATCCTGATGCTTCCAGGGCTCTATATAGTATGGCATTAAATATTGCAGAGATTTCACATAGAGGCAAATGAAACCTCACTCACACCAATACACTGAGTCAGTTACCATGATAATGTATGCTCCATCCCCTTCATTCCCTGATGAAGGAAGTAGTATTTTGGGGCTTTCTTCCCTCCATTTACCCTTCCAATTCTAAACAAAATTAACCAATACAGGTTTTCCATAAATAAAAATAAACTCACAAATCTTACTCCAAGCAAAGTTTCAGTCCATGAGAAGAGAAACACAGGTAAGACCAAAAGAATTTGGATATCCTACAGAGACCATCTTAAAAGGACTTAAATACCACGCCAGCAATGAGAAATACCAAATTTTTAAATAAATCCAAAAAAATAAGTCATGTGTTAGTGTTTATGAGTGGCAGGGTGTGGCAATGTCATAACTTCACCATGGCTCTTGAGCAGTAACATAGATTCTGTTTCAAAGGTTTTAAAATAAATAAATTTAAAAAAAGGACAATGGGCAGTAAGTGAATATGAACAAACAGGGAACAAGTGAATAACATATTTAAATCAGAATTGCACACTGTTAATGCAATAAATCTTTTCATGGTGTAAGTCTCTTCAATAAGCATATTTACACCTTGAAAGTTGTAATGTAATTCTACATAAAAGTTTTCCTTTTCTCCGTCCCACTGTCTAAAAGCCATTTGCAATCACTTACTAAATATAACCCCAGGAAAACCAACAAGACCCCTTAGAAAAGGTAATGTACTTGCGAAACTGTGAATATTTGCCCAAAATCAAAACTTTCTGGCTTGATTCCAGCCATTGGATTTAGCACCTCTGAAGGCTGTGAATAAGTCTTGAAAATACATTGTTATTTTTCTGTTTCCTTGCATTAGGGTGTAATGCCAGGAAAAAAAGCTCTGTAAGTGAGGAAGAAGGCTAAGCAGAATTCTAATAACGGGTGTTGAGATTTGTTCAATCCAGAGTGTTATAACATAACTATACAAATTTAAAAAAGGAAATAAAAGAGCTGCAGTGTTCTCTAATGCGACTCAGCACTCACTTCTGTAAACAGATACACTCCAGTGAATATACCACCTTGCCTTTATAGCATCTGATACACCAGCACCTGATTACTAATAGAAATGAAATACTCTATTTCAAAAAAGAGACTGCATGAGACACATACGTATTTGCCAAAACAACAAAGAATTATTGCTCCATTGCTGATGAGGGAAGTAGTGTCTCCAGAGCCACCGAGACCTCAAAAACATTGTCAAGGAGCTCCAGACACATTAATGCCTATGTGGTGAGGTCACAGTGTCTTTGGATTGCAAATCGCTTTTTTTTCCTTACCCGGAACTGAATGATAATTTTTCATACAATAGTTTCAAACCTGCCAAAACCGTTTTGAATGAAAAAGTAAAATGAATACATAAAAGTAAGGAGTCAGAACTGGTTTTTGTTAAGGATTACTATTTCTGTGAAGACTAAAATATTCTACTTTTCTCAATTAATAATATTTCTGTTTGTGCACTTCCAATATGCCTGGAAAGGTCTTACCCCTGCGCAAAAGATGCTGAACACTTCTGAAATCAAACCACTTATTTCAGTAACTGATGCACAGACTCATACATACCGCATAACTTAACAGTTTCTTTTACATTAAACTCTCGAAATATTACAAAGCTATTGAAAAAATCCTGACAATTGCAGGAACCCTCTAGATAGAGGGGTTGAAGTTTATCAAGAATAGATCTAATGCACCTAGTTTTGGTAACATACTCACAGGCTGAAAACCTGTCCTGTATTACCTCTCATCTTCCCTGTTTCTCTCATCAGAATTTAAATCCCATTCAGGACACTACTTTATACTTGCAATTTATGCATAACAGCGTATGCATAACTCACTGCTACACTTGATGAAAATTAAAGCTGAATGCAATTTTTCACTGAAGTATGCGGGTTCAGGTTTGCAGCATTTTTGGTTTTGTGTGTGATTTAACTCAGCCGACTCTATCTTTGAAGAACAAACTATACTGCATTCATGACACAGAATTTTCAGCACTTTAGCATTTTTGTGATGAAAATTCGAATCTGGCTCTAGTTTCAGAAAAAAAACCAATTTTTTTTGTAATAGCTAAATAGAATTAATAATATTTTGGAGTTCAATAAAATATTTCCTTGAACTAATAGAATTTTTTTCTAAAAAATTAATGAATTTTTTTTTTCAAAGTATCTGTATATGGCAAATGCAAAACTCATTTTTCCCTAATTTATTTTTCCTAAAACCAAGAAAATAATTTCTATACTTCTGGTTGAATCCTGATTTTTTGGAAGGCAACAACACAATATACCTATAAACTTTGTTGACCTCTCCTTCCTTTGGTGATGCCAGGGAAAATCCCTTTATGAAAAAAAAAGAGAAACAGCTGTCCAGAGCTAGGCTTTGAGTATAACAGTGAAAAAGGACTCAAAGACCAGATCTAGGGGTAGACCACACTTAGCTGTATTTACTACACAGGGTCACTTGAGCATGCTTCTAATAAAAAATAAATTATTTAATAAAATCATTTTTTGTTTCAAGATCAGCAACATTCTGTTGAAATACCAGCACAATTACTGCAGAGAAATAATAAACGGTTATGTAAGCATTAATTTATATCTCCCTCTAAGCCTTGAAAAATCAGTACATGAAGTTCAATTTTCCCTTCTACCACCAAAATTCCTAAAAAAATATAACCTGGAATTTTCTTTGCATTAATAGGTTGTTCTGTCTTGGAAGTTTGAATTTCAGGAAAAATATTCAACATGATAGTGTAGCAAAAGATGCCACAGATCAATCTTGTGGTTTTGTCATCATTTCATTTAGGTCTCTGCCTTTCATTATGACAGCATTGAAATCAAAACTGCCATAATAGTTTTTAAAAATATTTTCTGATGGGACTTCCTTCCAAAAGATTAAAAAGTAAGAAAAATGTACAACAAACTCACACCATATTTTATATGTTTTTATATTTTATATATTGTTAAGAAAATGTTTTCTTGGCACAATTCCCACCAATACTTGCTTAACCCAAGAAAATGAAGAAAAGCAACAAAAATCCACTTTTCAGGTGACAGACAGTGCCATGGGCTATTCCATTTCATAACCCTGCCAAATTATTTGATGTAGCTTCATGAAGTTATTGACATGTGTAATTATAAACCTCCCAGGCAAAAACTAAATTCAGAATCTCAATTTCAAAATCAAATTTGTATATGTCCAAAAATTTGGAAATTATGCAAAATTGGAAGAAATTCACTAATCTCACTCAGTATTTCTTAGCTGAGAATTAATCTCTGCACAAAATGGTATTTTTTGGAACATTTACAACACCAATGAAAAGCCTAAACAGGATCCTCCAAGGACTGTCATGAAGTAAATGTAATTGGACAAAAAATAATGGTTCCATATTTCCTTTATAATCCTGATTATTCTCTTATTTCCTCACCACCTCCTACACCAAGGCAGATGCTGTGAATGAAAACCAACAAGACTGGCTGGATTGACCAGTCCCTGAGCAGCTTTAACAAGGTTGTATTCAGCTGTCATGAGATGTACCTTCCACTTCAAGTTTTAGCTTTGGGTGTTTCTCTGTTGTAAAGGATGACTTTAGGAGGAAAATTTGCCTATACGAATGGAGAACACAACATCAGGTCCCACACTTTCAGGACAGTATCAGAAATCAGCATGTTAGTATAGCTCTTCTACCACTGACATCGGTATCAGTTTTCACTCAACTTTGGCAGAAGCATGATTTAGTAGGGCCTGTAGCAATAAGACAAGTGGCAATAGTTTTAAACTAAAAGAGTTTCAGACTAGAGATGAAAGTGAAAAACTTTACAAAAAGGGAGGTGAAATACTGACACAGGTGGCCCAGAGAGGCAGTGGATGCCCCTTCCCTGGAAACATTCAAGGCCAGGTTGGATGGGGCTCTGAGCAACCTGGTCTAGGTGAAGGTGTCCCTGGTCATGGCAGGGGGGAGTTTGGACTAACAGACCTTTAAAGGCCCCTCCCAACCCAAGCCATTCTATGATTCTATATTTGGACGTTTACCTGGGTACAGGTAAAAACATACTTATCTCACTTGATGTGTAAGGTTAAAAGAAACTTTCATAGCTGACTATATGTCCATAAAAATTTCTAACCAAGTAGCTTTTCATACCAGTCACCTGCTACCAGACGCCTTAGCTGGGAACATGGGGACCAGAGCAAGTAACTCTTGGTTTTGCTGAAAATTGTCCTTGTCTGGAATTCTTTGAATGTTGTTTCAAATCCACTTTTTGTTCAGATGTTGAGTTGTATGGGATTCAGTTTAGAACCAGTAATTATTAGATCACCCTGAATTCACCAAGTTGTTACAACTGAGAGACTCAAGTTAGTTCTGTTACTAGCAGGTAACAGGCTCACCCCACACACAGACTTCACAGACAGGGACACGTAGAAGTTCAGCAGGGACCTGATTTCTACATCCACCACTTGCAGATATCCCTGGGGCAGAAAGCACCAGAGCTTCTCAGTTTTTGGGATGCTTTGCAACATGACCTATTTTTCATCTCTTCAGCCTGCTCTTTTCAAAGGAATGATTTCTGCATCCAGACCTGTAGGTAAACAGAGATATCACTTCCATGGCAGTGGCCTTTCAAACAATATTCCTGTTCTATATAACTGGGCACTAAAAAGTTTCATTACATTTAACTAAAATAAAAACCGTCTCATCTAAAAAAAACAGGGATCAGAACAAGTAAGTAAATGCAATTTCAGCTTCCAACCCAAATTTTCTGAACTAAACTTTCATAGGGAAACAATATCTAGTCAAACATGCTTCTTCAGTTGGACTTATTTTTTCTTCTCCAAATCCCCCCCCTAAACCTGTAGTCACAGAGGTGTAAAAGTGGTAATCTTCTCTTCACATCTGCCACATTACAGTGATATCACTTAAACTGCTCCCCTGACTCTGAAGCTGATGAAGATTTCTTGAGTTTTCCACATCATACAAATAACTTGGATATTAGAAATACTTTTAAATCCCAAGATGCAATATAGTGACAAATAATGGATATATTTTATATACATGCTCATTATACACTTCAATGGGTTTTCAGCACCTCTTCTAACAGTGATCTCCTCACACATGGCACCATTTGATGGTGGTGAAAAGATTGACACAGAAGAGGGTAGCAGGCATCAACCTTTTATTGCCCCACAGCACAACCTTTTATATGTTTCTCCTGTATCACTCACATGCTTCTTGTTGCAGAAATCAACACACACCTGCATTCCAAGTTGTTTTTCTTTCTTCCCAGGGATACAGCTGTAACTTATCAAAGTTGAAGCTGCCCGCAGCCACACCTGTTCTACCACACTCTTCCATATTAAAAAACTCTGGTTTAAGTCTGAAATACTTAATAAAAGTATTATATTTATATTAAATTTTTGCTTTCAGATTTAAAAAAAATCATTGAAGACAGCCCTACCATAATTAAATTTTTCTTTGCAGTAAGTTAAAACTTCAGAAAAAAAGTTCCAGACAAAAGCTGGTGTCCAGTGCTGTTCTCAGTACAGAGTCCCTGTCTCCCAGCATAAAAGCAAGAGCCTAATTATCAGTTCCCTCCACCCCAAGTCAGTTTCCAAACACCTCAAGTTCCCCCAAAATTAAATCCCCTCAAACCAGTGGCTTCTGTTATAGGCAAGGTCCTCTATAGTGACAGAAAGATGTGTGTTTGATTTGCTTTTTACAGATGTCCATAGCTTTCATCACACCTGATAGCTCATCAAAAATGTATCCACCATAACACCCTTTTGAGGGTGTGCTACATGGACTTCTTCCTCGGCACTTTGTGGGATAAATGGTTACTCTACTAACGACTTGACAAATAGAGGCAATTTTACCAAAGCAAGGAGAAACATATGACCTGCAACAGTATCTACCATTTTCACCCCTGCTGATTTCGATCTCCACAAAAAGTAATTTCGTACCATGTAACAAGACTGCGTTCCTGCATTTATCATTCACAACTGCACTTGATATTGTTGAAGCTCATCCTTCACCCACCTCAAGTCAATTGAAGTTTTGCCGTTGAAGTCAGCTGGAAAGGATTCAGACAAAACTTGAAAATACCATGCCATGTGGGGGTGGGCAGGGGCTGAGCTCTGGCATGTATTCTCCCACATTTCCCACTTACAGTATTAATATGGAAAATTCCTCATCTCTTCCGAAACAGTGTCAGAGCCTCTCTACCTTTAGTGCATCTGATAGAAAAGCAATCAAATTGAACTTTTCAGCATATCTTTACATTTTTGCAAGGGAATAGAAGGGTTTTATTTCTAAAACTAAAGAAAATGCACTTTACATGAAATTTAACTGTGTCAAGTAAATCACTGTAAGTTTCTGGTGGTATATGCTCAGGCTCAAACGGTTGAAACTGAGAGCTTTATAAGCAAGTTTTTGGGGTTTTTTTTGGTTTTTTTTGTTTTTTTGTTTTTTGTTTTTTTTTTTTTAAACAAGTTAAGAATGTGAAAAGTGAAGGATTCTTCGATACATCACTCAAGTGTTTACATAGCACTGACCTAACACTTGTAAAGCTCCATTTTCCCTTCATGTTCCTGCTGTCTTCTCTCCAGTACAATTCACGGGCTGAAAAATTCATGAATACATTACAGACTTCCTTATAGATGTTTAACCTCAACTCCAAAATCTCAGTGATGCCAACCTCAGGACTCCCAAGAAAGCCTCCTCTACCATCTCCATGCTTTGGATTGCATTTACACTTCTTGAAGCATCTTGTTATTCACAGGAATCCTGCACCAGTTTTGCTCAGACACATCTTTATGCACATGGTACAATGGGAAGAAAGAGAGTCCCATGATTGTCAGTGATACTGGCACAGGTTGCCCAGAGAAGTTTTGGATGCCCTGTCCCTGGAAGTGTTCAAGGTCAGATTAGATAAGCATTGAGCAACCTGGTCTGGTGGAAGGTGTCCCTGTCTGTGGCTGGGGGGTTAGAACTAGATGGTTTTTAAGGTCCCTTTCAAGCCAAACCCTTCTAGGATTGTATAGAAAAAGAGGATAAACACAGTTGTGGTTTCCATAGAGTTGCCCAGCAGGCCAGCAATAAAGACAGGAAGAAAATCCTCCACTTATATCTGTTTCACATATCTGGAAACAAGAGAGGAATTCAGAATCTTAGGGCAATTGTAAACTATGTGCCTCTGAATGTATGCAGAGATATTTATCTCCAGCCAAGAATCTGTCAGAGGAATTTTTCTTCGATTTTGCTATTAGCTTCTTCTCTGGTTGACTTCCCCAAAGACCAAAACAGGGGAGACAATGGTATAGATCTAGTCACAGTTGCTTCATTTCACAGGAATTTCAATTTTGAAGATCCATAACATCTCTCCTTTAAGGAACCTCCTGGTGGTTCTGTGCCATCCCACAAATAACAACTCAAAATAGCAAATACTCAAGTCTGATGTATCTCACTAAGACACAGGAATAAAGGTACTAACCATGTCATAGTACATGTCTAATTCACAGGCTTCCTTTTACTAGCATGTTTAGCAAAGCAGGTAATCAATACTTGTATTAGTAAAATTTATTTTTAAGTAGTCTAGTTAATGCCTTCTTTGGATTATCCCAGATGTCTTTACTACTCCAGTTCCCTGAATAAAAATCAATCTTCTTACCACAGGAACTACATCTGCCAGTGGTGATAAGGACAAATATTTTTTCCAGGACTGTATGGGATTTTGAAACTCAAAGGAATTTTAATAAGCAAGAGGCAAATTCCTCTAATGAGAAAAGAAGAAAGCCTTTCTGAGCAGGAGTACATTCTTCAATTTATTATGAAAATTCTTTACAGATATGTCTCAACCCTCACTGTTCTCTTGATCCTTATGAAATTATTGAAAATGTCTAAAAATTTTGTATGCAAAGGCAACTAGTTCTATGCCGCATATTTAGATTGTCTTTTTTTTGTCATCTTTGCTCTTATGCCAATTATTTAGCACATTTTTAATTCCTTAAAATAAATTTAAATTAATTTAGTTTATAATTTAATTAAAAATTCTACAATTTTAAAAAGTAGTTTTTCCTTATAGAGGTTTTCCCCCACAACTGTTTCTACCATTTTGATGAAAAAGAAGATACTTTAGAAGCAGAACTTCAGAGCTGGCAGCACGAAAGAAAAAGCAGCTTACATGCTTAGAAGTTAGTAATGATAGAAAAATTTTGAGACATGCTACCCAGAAATGAGCAGCATAATCCAGATTTAGTTGCTTAAATAAAAAGGATTTTAACTGTCAGAGGTGCTACGCAGGACAGCATCTCTGTTCTGAAGTCACTCATAGCTATATATATATACTAAGCTGATTTTCTCCACTGCTTGAATCCCATCTGATCTGCTCCTCCTGGCACTCACATTACATCTTCTCTGAGAATAAGAGAAGCCCTTTGCTGAGCTACCTCACCATTTCCAAAGCTTGGTGTTTCCATTAACTGATGGACTCTATTTCAGCCAGAGAGATTTTTTCAAACGTTTTACATTTTGCATTTTGTCATCTTGATTGATAAATAAGAAAATATTTATTTATTAGAAAATACACAGTTCTTTATTGTAAAATAAAGAACTGGTTGTCTGAGATGCCTCTTTGGAATGAGATGCCAGGTGTGCTACTGTAACCTCTTCTGTAATAGTAGCTCCTTCACTCTAAGGGTAATTGCTGTTGGGGCATAAAACATAGGAAGCCTGGACTCACCAGGAAAGCATGAGATGTGGCAAGAATTGCAGACAATCTACAACAGCAAATTAGACCTTTAAAAACAACTTGAAAATGTAAGATCTGTAACTAAATCTGCTTGTCCAAATACAAGAAGGCAAGAATAGGGATTATTATTTCAACTAAGTGAAACTAATGAAAGGAATACACGCAGCAGTATGGTAAATACAATGAACTCCCTTTCTAAACATGATAGAATCATACAATCATTAAAGTTGCAAAAGACCGCTAACCCAACACTGCCAGACCCACAACTAAACCACATCTGTAAGTAGCACATCTACAGGTTTTTGAAATGGCTCCAGAGATAATGATTCCACCACATCCCTGGGCAGCCTGTTCCAATGCCTGACCACCCTTTCCTTGAAGAAATTTTTAATAACATCTAGAGCTCACCTGGAGCAACTTGTAGCCATTTCCTCTTGCCTTATCCCTTTGTCAGCTGGTAGAAAAGACCCCTACCCGTCTACAACCTCCTTTCAGGGAGTTGTATAGAATGATAAGATTCTCCCCGAGCTTCTTTTTCTACAGGCTAAACAATCCCAGCTCCCCAGGCCACTCCTCATTTGATGAAACATTTCAAGTTATCTTATGGAATTCCAGTCCCACTAGTAAGGTTATTTCTGTTATGGGGTGTTCAGAGATGATATGGAGGAGAAAAGGGGTCTGTTATGGTGGGTATCACTATGATCTTTTATTCCTTAAATGCAACACCCGTTTAAAGCCATTTGCTCACAGGTAATCCTGCAGCATTCCAGCTTTGCTATTATACAATGAGCTACTTAATATTTTTCTCAGGATTGGACAGTGAGTATCTACATCAACATTTACTGTGGATCAAAGCATCATCAAGTAGGGATTTAAAGCCTAAAATAGTTGCCTTATGATTAATATAGACTTCTTGCATTGGTGATTAAGGACTCATTTAATGAAGTTAATTCCCTTAATTCTTTTAAGTTAAGCAGTTGCAGAACTCCTAGAGAAGCTTTTACACACTTTAACTATCTAATCGATCTTAAAAGAAGCAATTG
Source organism: Pachycephala philippinensis (assembly GCA_013397055.1). Lineage (NCBI taxonomy): Eukaryota > Metazoa > Chordata > Aves > Passeriformes > Pachycephala > Pachycephala philippinensis. Next base: position 284,248 of record VWZT01006083.1, on the reverse strand, counting down.
GTTTCATTTACTATTTAAAGTGTATATCTACTCCTTATTTTTAGTTAGAGTAATCAAAGTTGTCAATTTTCTTTACATTAGGCACATTAACGTTTAAAAAACCCCACTAAACTCCTCCCCCCAAAGAAAACAAAAGCCAAACAAACAAACAAACAACCCCTCCCAAAAACCCCAAAAAAGCCGTCTAACATACCCCCTCCCATAAATCAAAGCTTCCCTCCTGTGGTGAATTCTTATTCTTTGGGGGTTTTGCTCGGGTTTTTTTCTTTGTTTGTTTGTTTGTTTTTTAATATGCAATATTCATATTTTATCAGGAACTCTAACTCCAAACAATTTTGCTTTTAAAAAGAAGTTATTTCGTATTTTCCACTGGTATAGGATGTTGATACTTGTGTTCCTTTTCAGTGAAGGCAGAAATGTCACATTTTGTGTCCCACAAGTATAGACAACACTGTTTTTTTCTTATAAAAGGCATACTCTACAAAAGCAATCTGGCATGGATTTCTTTCCTATGCATCACGGTATCTTGTGGAACCATGTCACTCCCCTTGGCCAGCCAAGTCTATAACTGCAGGCTAAGAGACGCCACGCGGATGAGAGGACTGACATCCACAGTGTTTATATTTTAGGGAATTAGCTCAGCTGAACTACAGCCTGGTACAGGTGGCCCATTTGTTGCAGGGCCATACAAAGGGGTTCTCTGAGATACAGACCACAGCACAGTGATAAGGACAAATATGACATTCCCTTCAAAAGCACTTACCTGATCCAACCTAAACCATACTTAGTAGTTTCCAGTGTTTTCCATTGGATCTGATTAAAAGTCCTCCTACAGACCACTTGCTTCCAGTAAACTCACTAAACTATACCCGTGTCAGCCACAGGATCATGACAGCACAACTGTTTTGCACTTCAGTGTCACAACTGACACTATATTAAAATTCTGCAATAAGTTTCAGATATAGGGACTGTCAAAACATTGAAGACTTTTTCTGATTAAGGGGAAAATTCTGTTATATGCTTTTCAGAACTATGGTAATTCTAAAACCTTTGCATTCATTCAATACACAAAACAGTTGAAAGAATGATTTTAGTGACATCTTCCATTAAACTTGACAACTGGAAAGAAACATACCTAGTAATTTTCACACAGTCTTGTGCAAGCTAATGCTTCCTTATTTACCTATATCAATGATTAATATGTACTAGTAGGTGTCTTAATTTTGAGAACAAAGATATAGTGCCAGAGCAAAGAATGATAAGAGAACTGCCTCATGACCTGACCACATATTTGAGACACTCTCCAGGAGAGAAGGTTCATTAGAAGATGTGGAAATAAAAGGGAAATTTGGGAAATGGGATGTCCCCAAATGACCACCAAAGATCCTCAAAAGTCCCCCACTCATATTCAAGTAAGTCCACGGAAATAATTAGCATGTATGCACATATTCAGGAAATGTAATAGAAACGTAGTGAATATGTATTAGTTTCATGAATATAACCTCATCTATTAGGATTTTTGATGCCTTGAGCCAAAATTCAATGACAAAGGAGCAGACGCATGCACTAAACTCATCCTCTTCCCACAAGCAATATTGTACCAAGCTGAGTCACCAGAGGATGGTGGCAAATGCTGCTTGTACACATTCTTCTGCATTTGTTCCACTCGGTTCATTCTTGGATGTACTTTATTCAGAAGAACTCTTAACATATTTCCTCCTTTTTCTATGAAAACTAAAATATTCCCAGAAGCCAGCCTTTCTTCTACAAGCACAACTGGCCAACAGAGATACTAGAGTGCTTTGTCTAAGCTATATAGTACAGATGTACGCTTGCAAAATATGTCAAACTAAAAGCTTTTAGGGCATAGTAAATTTTATACCCCAACCTCCCAAAGTCATTATGCTTTACCAGAAAAACAACAGCAGTACAGAAAATGTGCTGCAAAACCTGTCTCCGTGCTGGGATGGGAAGAGTTCTCCCTTTATTTAAAGAAGGTACATAGAATCAGTAATACACCGACACCTACCATGTGATTTGAAAGTAGCTGTGGAACAACACCATTAAGACTTCCTGAAATCCAAGAGGCAATATGCCAGGCTCCTATGTATATATTTACCACAGCTTGCTTTTTTACAGATTATCTTAAAAATCCCACTAGACACAGAAATTTGACTAAATGGGGAGTTTTGTACAGTGAGGTAGTATAATTTGATATGCTGAGTAATAGACGGAGAAAGAGCTTTTACTGGCTCATTTTTTTTTACATTTGACTTCAAGAAGTTTTGTATTTTGCAACCATATCTCATATTGTGTCTCTCATTCATATGCATCATCTGTAAGAGAATGACAATACTGATGCACTATGAAACTTATGCAAACCAGGAGGAGAACTGCAGGAGTGCAAAGGAAAACGAGTCCCACCTCAGCTTTTCTATCAGGGTTATAAAGCAGCGTGTTTGTCAGTCTTAGGTTTTTGGCATAGCTTTGAAACCCCAAGAATACGCTTAGGCATACAAGGTTTTTTACACATTTATCTGAAAGACAGATTTTTTCACTTGGGTTCCTACAGCTCTAACAATTTTAGTAACAAAATATATGCACCTTCATTGATTTAGACAAATGATACTAAAGTTCCCAGGGTATCCACTACAGCTGCATCTTCAAACTCAAATACTTTATTTTCATAAATAACCAATTTCAACATCATTAGCAGTGTCACTCTTACAATTCTGCACTTGGGGAAACCTTGTGCTATTTTACAAAAACATGAAACAAACAAAACAAACCCAGAGTACAAGAAATAAGTTATGCTAAATTAAACATAGTAACGCTCTCTAGCAAATTCAAGCAAAAAAATACAGATCTGATGAACTGCAAAAAAATACAGATCTGATGAACTACAAAAAAATCCTGGGGCTGAGAAAGTATCCCTTTTTTAGAAATGACAGGTTGGTTTTAATCCCATACTGTTAAAGGCAATGGTAAGGGTTCCCAGCACCTTCTCTGCTGTAGCTATGCACCCAACATGTCAGGAGATATCTGGTATTTACAGAGAACTGCCTTAAGTGTCTTACAAATTAGAAAGTTTAAAAGTGCACAAAAGACCTAGGTATATTTTACCCTCATCCACTTACAGAAATATGTGTCCGTACATCACTCTAACTTATTCTGAGCCTAAGCCTTTCCTCTAGGAATGGCCATTAATTGCATTTCAGGGTTTTTCATAAAACAAGATCTGATAATATTCATATCCCACTCAGATGTGAGCAGCTGAACCAGAATTTTAGGTAACAGTCATTCTACTGGTTGATATACTACTGCCCTAATTATAGGTAACAAGCACAGGGGGAAGATGCTTTCACCTAAGAACAGGTTTCTGAACATCATTGCAGACATCTCAAGACAGTTCCTGCTACTGTTATGGGGTTTACATTCCAGACACACTGCTGGATCTTGTTTAAAAAACAAAAATTAAAAGCATTTGCATGACGATACAGACTTCTTGTTTCCCACTTAATTTCTTCCTTTCCCTCAAGCCAGCTGATCACTACTTCTGGTAGTGCAACAGTGGCAAATAGGTGGACAGCACTCTACAAACAAAATACTTTACTTCTGAATGTATCTGAACGCAGTAATGGTTCAGGGCACAGAAGACTTGGGTTGCAATTGTTCTTTTCTGTTTTGAACAATGCATGTGAATAAACATACCCTCTTCTTGACTGTCCTTGCAAAGACTAAATCCTGATGGTTAACTGTTCCTCTGAGGAACAAGGTCAGACCAGAAAGTGGTAAGCTTGCAGAAATAGTCGTAGAAAGCCATTCTGACTGAAAGCCACACTGCTGCAAAAATGAAATCCTTGTGGAGTGTGAATAATAATAAAAAAGAAAAAAAAAATTAAAATTTCCACTTATTCATATTTATTAAAAATCAGAACTTAAAATGCAACCAAAAAAATAATGTGGGTACCATGCAGAGAAAAATATTTGAAACAAAGTCAGTTTAACCTTACCAACTCCTACAATGATATGCGGTTTCAAAAAGATAGGCAAGACGAACATTTTAATATTAATAAAATTTTTTTCTGTGACTTTTGCTGTTAATTCCCTGGTGAGGTCATTTTTAAAGGAAGCCTTTTTTGCTAGGAAAAATTGTCTGCATATTCCATAAGTACACAACAGCCTAGTAATGAAAGAGTAAGCAAATAGACGTTACATCAAGAAATCCCAGGATATTATTTATAAAACAGACAGTTGTGCAAATATAACTACAGCAATTTCAGTCGTTACAGTGTTCAGGCATGCCTGCACAATCATCAATTTAATATTTAGCTAACCCAAATCCAGCTACGTTGCTGCTCATACAGACTGACTTCTTACAGAAGTAAATATTTTCTTAACATGTCTTCACAGGGTTTTCTTCATTTATGTCCTTAAGCACAGGCTGTGTTAAACATATGGGGTATTAGATATTCTGAATCCCAGTATAACACATGATTCTGATAAGAACAGTAGAACAGAGAAGCATTTTACTCTGATAAGGACAGTAGAACAGAACAGCACAGCCTTGGAGAAATAGATAAAGGATGTAACTGAGGCAAACAGAAGTCATGCAAAAGGCAAGCAGGATGCCAGCTCAGCTCTGCAAGGCTGACAAAGCAGAAGTTATGCAAAACAACAATATTGCGCTTATTCAAAAGCAGGGGTCTAGGAACAGCCCCCTAAAAAGGACACTGGACATCGAAGACAGACCCCAAAGAACCCTAAGACTTCCAATAAGGGGCGTAAAATAAAGTAATACATCAAATAAGCAGGGATAGCCAATGAACATGTAATCAGTGTGTATGATAAAAACTCTGTTTACCTGACACTTGGGGTACTTGATTAGAGGAAGGATCCCCTAAGTGACCAGCATGCTGCAATAAAGAACGCCTGCTTTCTAATACTCAAAACTGTGTTAGAGAGTTTCTATCTGGCCAATTTTGGTATCAATTCCTAGACGTTCACCAAATATTTTTTGCAGCATGCTATAATTTCTCACCAAATTAAATCATAATATTAATATTTTTAAGTGCCTTAGATCTTGACTTAAAAGTTAAGAGAACTGGAGAGCTCATGATTGTAGCAGTCTCCATATAAGCCATTGTTTCTACTTAAATCTGTCAGTGTTTCCTTGGATGATCCTCCAATATGAAAATCAGTTGCGGTGTTAGTTCAGAGATCAGTAAATTAGGAGCCCACACAATAACACAGACATTAGCATTCATTTCAGTATTTTCATCTGAAAAAAATTTCTGAGAAAGAAAAGTTTATTAGGAACTCATTTAATAGATATTATTTATCTGTACAGTTTATTTCACTATCTCATCCTGTCATTTGTCTACTATTCCTGTTCTATAGAAAAAACCTGTAATTGCAATTGAATGCACCAAAATTCCCAGCCAGTCAATATAAGCTACTCCAAATAAAACAGGAACAGTGTCATGTATCAGCAGGTGAGATTTGGTTAGGCACATGGACTCTTTCAGATGTGATCCATAAAAAGAGAAAGGACAAGGTGCTGGATAACTGTGTGCTCTTTCTGAGCTAAGCCAAAGAGATAAATGTGCTGCAGTCTGTTTCAAAATCTTTATATGACTCTAGTATCTCTGGGTCAGGATCTGTTTTTGTAGAGCAAAGCAGATTTTGACAGAACCGTATCTCTCTGTGGCTGTAATAATGTATCAAATTGGTGAACAAGACAAAATAGCATGCCGTTTTTCCAAGTTCACTGGAAACCATAGGAGTGAGTTATTACACAAATGAAAAACTCAGAACTAAAGAACTCAAATAGGGGAAAAAACCCTCTAATGTAACCTTGAAGTATCCCCCTCTGTAATCTACACAGTTTTACAAAAGACAAACACACAAAGGAAAGCTTTAAACACCAAGCGTGACTTGACTCGCTATTCGGTGTAACTGAATTTCTCATTTGTTAAATAATAAACAATTTCATGAATACCATTTCATTTACACGTAGAGGCCATTTGCAAACTCCAGAAGGTCAAAAAGACGTTTCCAAAAAACACTGCAGCAAAATAAGAGATTTTTGTATTGTGCAAAGATACAGCACATCAAATACAAGGAAGCCTGGGGACCCAGCAAGGGTCATGAATATTTTCACAAGCCTGCAGAAAACGGAGGAGTGACTTGCTGTAATTTGTTGTTGATGGAGTCTAGCCTATGTTATTATTTACTTTCAAAATCTCTTGACTTCCAAGGAACTGCTGTGGCATTTAATTATACATGAATTTGCATGACTAAGGAGCCCTTAATTTTACTTTTTCTAAACACTAAAATTTTTACTTTGGGTCAAGAAAATATTGGTCAGTTTCTATTACTCCAAAGAATAATTACAGAACCTTAATCACCTCCAAGTACAGAGAAATGTGTAATGTGTGCTTAAAAATTTTGCACAGCTGATAATATGCATATTTTATAATACTTTTCAAAACACATGAAATGTTTTTCAGAGAAAGCTTGCTCAGCTGTCCTGGTTAGATAAATTCACATGACTCAAGCAGTATTCTCCTGTAGGAAAGGAAATGTGGATCACATCAACACAACTTCACTTAAATACCTGAATATTTACATAATGCATGTTTTTATACAAGCATACATGTAAGTGTTTATTGTAAAAATATGACACATAAGACTTTTAAAATATTACTTTACATAATAATAATGTGATATCACACCAGAGACAGAAAGACAACCCAGGAACTGGTAACAGAAGGCAACATACAAAATGTAAGGATGTCACAAACTTGAAAGAACTTACAGCGATATTTTTGCCACTGTCTCACATTTATGCTCCCAGTATAATTTATTTTCTTGCCCTGGTGAAGGCAATTAGAGCATTGCAAACACCAGGAATGAATGTCTCTGGTCTGATTCTCTGCTAAATAAAAGCTCTCTGCAAACCAGTTTGAAGAAGTGTGTTTAGCTGGTAACATGCATCAGGAGATACAAGCTGCCACACTTTATAAAACTCTTACACACATGAATTTAAGCTATATAGACTGGCTTTGGCAGTATTTGGGGATAATTCTTCTTCTCTGTCGTCCAGTATCTAAGTTATATATTGCATGTCCTCTAGTATCTGTCTTGTCCAGTTGCGTCATTAAATATCATGACACTCCACATTGCCCCAGAAAAAAACCTCTTAAAACCAGTTACTTAAGTATTAGGCAAAAAAAAAAAAGTCTAAATGAATTCATTTGTGTGTGATCTCTCATTTAGAGGGCAAGAACAGCAACATTACTCAAACCCTACCCACTTGGCTTCTGCTTGGAAAGTGTAGGGAGAATGGAGTACATCGTATTATTTTCTGTAGGGAAACATGAGCTGTTGTGGGATAAAGCAGAGAAAATATTTGATAGCTGGCACTCTGAATTTCCAAACAGCACTCTGCTACAGAGCAAGGTTATATTTCCCTTCTCTATAGTTCCCATGTACCACATGTAATGCATTAATTCATATTAATTTTTCGTAAGATAAAAATAACTCATCATACCCCTACCAGTTTGATACTAAACCTAATTAGAAATGAAAAAAAGGTTTAGAGAATGAATCCCACTTCTTTTTTTGAATATTTTCAAGCCTTTTCTTGTATACATAAACAGCATCTGCCTATCTGCTTGATAGCTGTTATCATAAAGCATATAATTCAGCTCAGCGCTCCTATCCCAAAAGGAATGTACAAGCATTTAACGAAATGATCAAAACAAGATCAGTGTTTAGTACAAATATTTTCCAGTAATTCCTCTGCTTGATATGTCAAATGAGTATAAGTAGATGTGTTACATCCTCTAAATTTACAGCTACAAAAGCAGAATTGGTCCTTCCCCCATATAAGAAAACTAAAAACTGCTTCTCTGAGCTTTGATAGTGATACTGTTACAAAACAAATACTGAATGATAGCATCCTGAATATTATTCACACCAAGAGTAATGGGTTTTGCCAAGATAATGCATATTACACAATAGTGTGAGGCACTAACACTAAGGAAGTGAAAGGAAATCTAAAGGGAATTCTTGCTCAGCAAAGTTCCAGTTTATCCTTTCTGTATTCTCCTGTTTGACTCTGCCCTTCTGACTTTGTGAAGGTTTTGCTCAAGCTACTACAGGAAAAGCAAGAATATTTCTTCACTGTTTGTGCACACTGGACCCATGTCTGTGTTGCACTCAAACAGCCTTCCTGAAGCTATAGAACCACAGATCACTAAGGCTGTAAAAGACCTCTAAGATCATCAACCTTCAACCAAATACCACCGTACCCACTAAACCATATCAAGAAGTGCCACATCTACTTGGTTTTTGAACAATTCTAGGCATGGTGACTCCACCACTTCCCTGGGGGGCTTGTTCCAATGCTTAACCAATGCTTCAAGCGAAGACATTTTCCCTAAGTCCTTACTTCATACACAGCATCTGCTTTTAGTCTTCCCTCCAAAGTGACTCTAGCTCATACAAACATTTACATCCCTCCCTGGTCAATTAACAACTAAGTTCAGGCTGAGTTCTATCCCGAGTCTGAAGCTTCAATAAGAGCTCTCCTCCCATGGCTCAGAAATTTGCAAATAGATTAAAACCACATTTAACTATAGCTACTAAAGAATTACATAGTTATTTTAGTATACACCACCCCCCAAACTAGAGTCCAGTTTGTTGTGCACTATAGAACCAAAGCCAGTCTTGACACTGCTGTCTCATTTTCCTCTTCCCTCTAGAGCAAGAAGCTAGGCATGTTCTCTTAGCAGAGAAATGAGGTTCAAACAACCAAACTGAATCCACACAGATGTTCCCATTCAGCTACCACTCAATTGCAGAGTCGTGTAAAAATCCACAGGACCTAAATTTTCCAAATTAAGAGTCTTCATGCAGGTAAAATCCTGCTTAAAGTGTTTCCAAGAGCTACACAGGTCCTGACAGTGTTCATCAGGAAGTGTTTGGGTTTCTAAATTCAGCTCTGGCCAAACCAGGCTCTCTGGAACACACTTCTTTTTCAGGATCCATATCTGCAATATGCTTGCAGATCTGGTGGAAGAGTGCCAGAGAAAAAGACAGTGGTGCTGTTCTGTCTTATCTTCTTGTCTCTCTTACTGCAAGCATTAAACCAGTGACAGAATATATGGCAGAGGAGCTCAGTTCCATCCTTCCTCTTATTGGAGCTGCCACCTACCACAAGAAATGTTTAAACCTCCAGATACAGGACAGTCTGAGGTCAGAAAGGCAGTGGTATCAATCTTTTCTACCAAAGCTAAACCCCTTCACAGGGGTGAATGAAATATTTATTGAGCCAAGAAAGGGAGACAAGGGATTCATAGACCACTGGTTTGGGTATCAGATTCTCCGCCAGAGAAGCACAGCTTTCTGTGCTGCTCTACTGACTCCTTAATGCAAAGAAAGTGTTGAGCAGCACAGATGAGGGGATGGATGCTTCCTTATCTCCCAACTAACCACAGAGCCACTGGGCTTAGAGTCGTCCCAGCTCTATTTGCTACACCAATCAATATTTAACCCTTCTGCATAAAGGGAATCAGGTTAAGGACACTGAAGCTCTTTCTATCTATGAGGATTTATTGATGCTTCAGTGTATAATATCCATATGTCCAAAAAAGCCAAAAAATTTCAAAGCCGAAGCAAGCAAAACACCCCAGACAAACAGAATGAAAAATTGACATATCTGGCCACAGTACAAAGTAGTAGAGAAGTACCTAGTTATTTTTATTACCCCAAATTAAAAAAAAAGTTACCTGCAAGTTTGAAAAGTGATTGGTTATTAGCACAATGCAATATTTATAAGCAATGGATGATACAGACCCTGACATAATTTTTTATGAAGTGACATAGAGAAATAACAGTTTCCTACAAATATCAAGTTAGCTGTGACATGCATACATATGATCTACTAGAAAAACCCTCTTGCAGTAATGAACCATGAGCCATATAGTCACAGCAGGATCTGCCACATTTAAATTCACTAGGCTAATGAGGGGAAAAAAAAAAAGACAAATCTTTGTTTATACTATAGCCAGAAGCCACTGTCATTATTTTCCTAGCTGAATGCAAAAAAAGTCTGCTATAATCAACATACACTGGCTTTCTCAGGTCGTCAAAGTTACTGCTGGTTAGGTGGTGGAATTTGGTAGGTTTGATCCCCAAGGACTTGTTCAGAAAATTGTATTTTGGGGATGATATCTAGCAATGCATAAAATGAAAATAAAGTTCCATAAGATATGTTTTGCCACTGGGCAGATTGCTGAAGAAAAAGTGGAGTTCATTAGTTCCTGCTATTTGTATTTGCAAGCTGTTTACAAATACAGAGCCAAATGATAGGAGATTTTCAATAAATACTGATACTTGTTTACTAAAAACCCAGCAGTTTTCTATACAAATTAATAACATGTAAGTAACCTAGAAATATATATTTTGATAGGAAACATAAGCATAAGGAAAGCCTTTTCAGATAGAGAATACCAGAACTCCTGCCAAACTATCAGCTTTGTATGCAGACCAGGAAATGCTCCAGTGTGCTAGAACTCAAATTTTCTCAAGTCAGTTCACAAATTTCCAATAAATGTCATTTTCATGCCCCCTTTTTGCAAACTTAATCAAACTAGGACCAAACAAGCAATGTAATACCAGTGATAGAGATTCAATAAGCTAGAAATTATATGCCTTTTTTTTCTTGCACTGTATCTCCAGGGTATCAGAAATTCAGCCATGGTGACTAAGGACTCAAACCCAATTGAGTGTTTTTGTCTCCACTGTTATGTGGCACAGGTTGCAATAGATAGTTTAGTGAGGAAAGCAATTTGGAGGGATGCAGGGAAAGGACAGCTCCTCCCATAGGTGTTGCGGTGTGCGTGGCTGAAGCCACAAATACAGAAGACTGGTGGACCCCTATGAAGGACACTGAAATTAAAAATCCTATTCCCCAGTTTTATAGTTATCCTTGTTTCCATTGGGTAGACCTGTTGTCTCCTCAGCTCCATGCATTCCTATGGTTGCCCTAATATGGCTATGTTCTAGAAGTTTCAGGCATGTTCTGTACCCCTCCTTGTCAGTCATTCCCCTTGGACCTCCCTCCCCTTTTCCCACTGGTCTCTGTAACTCCTCCCCATCGCCAATCATTCCTGGACCCTCAGATCATTGGTTTGTTCCCTTTCCCCTCCCCTTACTCTGCCTCCCTATAAAACCCTGGACCCCTCTACCCCTTTGGCTTTCTGTCCCTGGAGGCTGTAACACAGTAAAGCAGCTGGAACCCATACAGAGAGTCCTCTCCCTCCTCTTTGCTGATGCTCACCTACACCTGCACTTGGGGCGTGCCCCTCGAGCGGGAGACGGCACGTCCCTTTGCCGCAGCAGCTCTGCCAGGACACCAGCTGTGGTGGGTGCCGTGGGCCACAGGCAGCCCGGAAAGCCGTCACACAGGTATTCAGGAACAACTTTGATGATCAACCAGACTATCTGGCCACTCGATTTCAGCATGTGGCAGTTGGTAAGTTATTCACAAGGGCACTTCAGAATAGCTACAATAAGCAGGTTGATACAATTCAGTCATTTTTGGACTGATAGACATCTAAAATTTTTCAGGTTCTGGGTGATGTCAAGCTGGCGGATGAGAAGCTTGAAATGACCTGG